>CM055122.1:340533843-340666343 GCA_029206835.1 Rana muscosa
CGGCTGAGCCATAGTCCTGATAGTTTTCACAATATGATGATTTGTTTGCAACTCATGCCACCCATTAACATTCATTGAAACTCCCCTCTAGCCGCTTCAAATTTGAAGGGCAATTTCTAAACTGCGACTGTGCCTTCAATTTTAATATTTCAGAGACATACTATATATCAAAATGTAGGTCTGGGTCTTGTGACGCTCTTTGCTGTAGGATTTATACAATTTTTAAAATACGACCGTTTGAAGAATGGCAAGTATTCAGGAGAGGCTGAAAATCCTGTGACCTCTGGTTAGAGCCTGCATAAACAAACATTGGTTTCCCTGGCAACGCTGAGGGAATTATAGCTCCTCCCACACAGCTCTGAGGGGAATTGTAGCTCCTCCCACACAGCTCTGAGGGGAGTTTCTGTATCACAAATTGTTGTAACATGGAGGTTGGCTGTGTTGTCTTTCCCTCAGGACACAGTATGTTCCCAGTTGGGGTGTCTGGGGGGAAAGACAATGCACGTCGCCTCTTATTTCTCTAAGGTATTTCTAATGTTTAACTTTGCTTACTCGTTTGATTCTGTTATCTGTAAATTAATTACTATGCACCTCTACTATGTACTGTGATACGACGGATACTGTTTTCTGCTTTTTATGAGCCCCCACATGATAAAAAAAAAAATAGAAAAAAATAAATAGAAAATAATAATAATTTTAAAAAAAATATATATATATATATATATATATATATATATAATATTTTTGGGAAAAAAAGGATTAAAAAAAAATAAAAAAAATATATATATTTTTTAAAACAAATAATTTTGAAAAAAAAAAAATTTGAAAAAATTGTTCCGCTCTTTCAACTAATGATGGGACTTCTTCAATTTTTTTCTACTATTTCTACTTTTTAAAATATTAAGCTTTTTAACACTTTTCACAGTTACTCCAGCCACTCCAACCACACAACAGTTGCTCAAGTCACTCCACGCTGTTACTCCGCCCACTCCAGTTGTAGACTACTGGTGGAGGCAAGAACACGTCACACAATTTCCCCAGAAATTGTAGCTTTTCTAGTTAATATTATTATTATTATTATTATTATTATTATTATTATTATTATTTAAAGCCAACATCATCCAAAGCCAGCTGTACAAGGGCAGAAGCTATAATATTGTTACTATATTATTTTATTATATATTATATCTATTTTATATTATTATTTACTTATATGATTATTATTATTATATTATATACTTATATGATGATGATGATATTATTATTATTTTTATTATTATTATTATTTGAAGCCAATATCATCCAAAGCCAGCTGTACAAGGGCAAAAGCTATAACTATTGTTACTATATTAATTATTATTATTATTAACATTATTGTTAATATTATACATTTTATCATTCCGGATTGGTACATCTATTGTTTCCTTTGAAAATAATTTACATGACTAAATATTTGATGTTTTTTTTCTCTGCAGGCCGGTCTGAGTGTTAAAGATCTTTTCAGGCTGATCGAAGATTTCATCGATGTCATCGGATTCAGAATGAAAGATTTTAAAGACTCTTACCAAGTGACAGACAACGTGGGTAAGTGACATAACGCGCAGAGTGAGACGATCGCCCCCCTTCCTAGTTTCCACAATCCTCTGTGTGAGAAGAGCGATCGAGCGATGCACTGTACACCAGTCTGACTGAAGGAGTCTGCTGTGATCCTGACATGTTTCATGCTCTGGGGGTGTGGGGGGTGGGAAGGAAAGTGTTACAGGAGGAGGAGGGGAGGAGAGGATCTCACAAAGATTCTCATTCATGTTCCAGTGAGCAGGCGGGGCTGAAAAGGTGACAACAGACGGCGTTACAGTGAATAGCGGTGTCACAGGAGGGACTAAAAAAAAATAGGTCCCTTCCACACTTGTGTGACTTGTCCTGCGACTTGGGACTGCAAAGTCGCATGACAAGCCGTACCCCATGATTTCCAATAAGTACCGTTCAAATCTGTGCGACTTCAAAGCAGTCCCTGCGCCACTTTGGTCCGACTTTGATGCGACTTGGCGGGCACAGCATAATGTTGGTGGGGTCAAGGCCCCCTCTGCCCCCCCTTAGTGACGCCACTGGACTTAGGGTCCATAGACCTCATTATTACACAGGCGTTGCTGCAAGTCGTGTCAAAGTCGTGCAACTTTCAGATTTCATACGCGTGTAAAAGGGGCCTTAGAGGCTGAAGCCCAGGTTCACACCGTCGTGGCTTCAAAGTCATGCGACATCCCTACGCGACCTCATCGCAGGCTTGCATACGACTTCTTTAACGGAAGTCAATGCGAGTCGTGTTGAAGTCGCATCAAAGTAGTGCAGGAACCTTTTTCTATGTCGGTGCGACTTTTGAGTCGCACTGATTAGAACGGTTGCATTAATGGCGGTGCGACTTGTCATTCGACTTTAAACTCTCAAATCGCATGACAAGTAGTGGCAGTGTGAACCGGGGGCTAAATATAGATGTTTCTTGGTCATTTGGCCGGCGTTCTGCTTTTACACCTTAATGCCGACCGTTTCATCTATGTGGCAGCACAGTGGCGGGTCTCATGCCGCGCTGCCACATGTATTTGTTCGGCCAGCGTTACTGTGTTGGACTCCCCCAGCACTGCGACCGCGCTGTCACTGACAGCTCCCCTTGTCTCCAGGCATTTATCTGAGGGCTCCCGTTCACATGATCACCGTGGCAGCCAATCACCTTCATCACACGATCAGGAAGCCCATGTACCGCCGCGGGCGCTATGTATTATTAAAAGGCCAGCAGCACGGGGTTCATTGGATTTAAAGGGTATGCAAACCCTATAACAAAAATATAATACAGTATCTCACAAAAGTAAGTACACCCCATTTTTGTAAATCTTTTCTTGTATCTTCTCATGTGACAACACTGAAGAAATGACACTTTGCTACAATGTAAAGTAGTGAGTGTACACAGGGGGGAGGAGTGTACACAGGGGGGAGGAGTGTACACAGGGGGGAGGAGTGTACAGCTTGTATAACGGTGTAAATTTCCTCTCCCCTCAAAATAACTCAACACACAGCCATTAATGTCTAAACCGCTGGCAACAAAAGTCAGGACACCCCTAAGTGAAAATGTCCAAATTGGGCCCAATTAGCCATTTTCCCTCTCCGGTGTCATGTGACTCGTTAGTGTTACAAGGTCTCAGGTGTGAATGGGGAGCAGGTGTGATAAATTTGGTGTTATCGCTCTCACTCTCTCATACTGGTCACTGGAAGTACAACATGGCACCTCATGGCAAAGAACTCTCTGAGGATCTGAAGAAAAGAATTGTTGCTCTACATAAAGATGGGCGGGGCTATAAGAAGATTGCCAAGACCCTGAAACTGATCTGTAGCACGGTGGCCAAGACCATCCAGCGGTTGTAAACCCTTATTTGTGACTTCTACCTATAGGTAGTGGAAAAATCTCCTAAACGTGCGCCGTTTAGGAGATATTTCACTTGTAGTCCGCCGAGAATGTAAAGGGCGCATGCACTGGGAAGAAACGAAACTAAGTGCCGTTTCTTCCCTAGCCTGTGCCGTTAATGGCGGCTCCCGTGCGCATGCGCGGGAGTGACGTCACGCGGCTCCGGCGAATCACAGAGCCGGAGTCCGTGGCCCGGAAGGAAAAGGGGCGAGAAGATGGATGCTGTGTGGCGGCAACCAGGTGAGGAGGACAAAGACAAGTGTGTCTTCCCTACAGTCAGGCATGGTGGTGGGAGTGTCATGGTCTGGGGCTGCATGAGTGCTGCCGGCACTGGGGGGCTACAGATCATTGAGGGAACCATGAATGCCAACATGTACTGTGACATACTGAAGCAGAGCATGATCCCTCTCCCTTCAGAGACTGGGCCGCAAACACACCTCCAAGACCACCACTGCCTTGCTAAAGAAGCTGAGGGTAAAGGTGATGGACTGGCCAAGCATGTCTCCAGACCTAAACCCTATTGATCATCTGTGGGGAATCCTCAAACGGAAGGTGGAGGAGCGCAAGGTCTCCAACATCCACCAGCTCCGTGATGTCATCATGGGGGAGGGGAAGAGGACTCCAGTGACAACCTGTGAAGCTCTGGTGACCTCCATGCCCAAGAGGGTTAAGGCAGTGCTGGAAAATAATGGCAGCCACACAAAATATTGACACTTTGGGCCCAATTTGGACATTTTTACTTAGGGGTGTACTGACTTTTGTTGCCAGAGGTTTAGACATTAATGGCTGTGTGTTGAGTTATTTTGAGGGGAGAGGAAATTTACACCGTTATACAAGCTGTACACTCCTCCCCCCTGTGTACACTCCTCCCCCCTGTGTACACTCCTGACCCCTGTGTACACTCCTCCCCCTGTGTACACTCACTACTTTACATTGTAGCAAAGTGTCATTTCTTCAGTGTTGTCACATGAAAAGATAGAAGAAAAGATTTACACAAATGTGACTGAGGGGTGTACTTACTTCTGTGAGATACTGTGTATATATATATAATTTTTATTTTTATTTTTGCTTGCATGTGATTAAATGATAGAAGTCATTTACTAAGCCCTGGGAAAAATTCCCTTACAATGTGACCAATCTATTTGCCTTTAGTAAATCAGCCCCAATGAGTGCAGTGAACCTAACGGCATTGCTGGGGATGCCTGGAATTTGCTCTCAGCCTCTGTGACATGATTACAGGAGCAGGGGGTTGAGTCCCAGAAGTATTATTGGGAAAGGAATATTTTTGGCAATTATTTGTCCAATTCAGAACAAAATAAAGTACAGAGATCATTTATTAGTATAATAGCAATCAGAGAATCTCATCCATCTGTCAGGAGGACTCGCACAGAGTGATCGGCGTGGTTGTTCCATGATCTTGTTGCACAGAGCGTTCTTCCTCCATCCCTCTGTTCAGCCACTAGGTTGCAGTGGCTGCTTGTCGGCTGCTTATGTATTCTGGATATCCCCCGCGCCGGCAGCCTGCTCAGCAGTTCTGTGTAATGGAGATGACTGCATTCATACACTCCGTCTACACCGACCTCTGCCTGCTGCTCCACAGATGTGTCCCAATCATCTCTATTGTGTGACAATGTTCTCATCACTATTTTCCATTATCAGAAAAAAATGGGTAATAAAATCCCATGCCGGGATCTGTCCTATGTCCTATCACCAAGATCCTACACCGAGGTCTGTCCTATGTCCTATCACCAGGATCCCACACAGAGGTCTGTCCTATGTCCTATCACCAGGATCCCACACAGAGGTCTGTCCTATGTCCTATCACCAAGATCCTACACCGAGGTCTGTCCTATGTCCTATCACAGGATCCTACACAGAGGTCTGTCCTATGTCCTATCACCAGGATCCTACAACGAGATCTGTCCTATGTCCTATCACCAGGATCCTACACCGAGTTCTGTCCTATGTCCTATCACCAAGATCCTACACTGAGGTCTGTCCTATGTCCTATCACCAGGATCCTACACAGAGTTATGTCCTATGTCCTATCACCAAGATCCTACACAGAGGTCTGTCCTATGTCCTATCACTAAGATCCTACACCGAGGTCTGTCCTATGTCCCATCACCAAGATCCTACACCGAGGTCTGTCCTATGTCCTATCACAGGATCCTACACAGAGGTCTGTCCTATGTCCTATCACCAAGATCCTACACCGAGGTCTGTCCTATGTCCTATCACCAAGATCCTACACAGAGGTCTGTCCTATGTCCTATCACCAAGATCCTACACCGAGGTCTGTCCTATGTCCCATCACCAAGATCCTACACCGAGGTCTGTCCTATGTCCTATCACAGGATCCTACACAGAGGTCTGTCCTATGTCCTATCACCAGGATCCTACAACGAGATCTGTCCTATGTCCTATCACCAAGATCCTACACCGAGGTCTGTCCTATGTCCTATCACCAGGATCCTACACAGAGTTATGTCCTATGTCCTATCACCAAGATCCTACACAGAGGTCTGTCCTATGTCCTATCACTAAGATCCTACACCGAGGTCTGTCCTATGTCCCATCACCAAGATCCTACACCGAGGTCTGTCCTATGTCCTATCACAGGATCCTACACAGAGGTCTGTCCTATGTCCTATCACCAAGATCCTACACCGAGGTCTGTCCTATGTCCTATCACCAAGATCCTACACAGAGTTATGTCCTATGTCCTATCACCAAGATCCTACACAGAGGTCTGTCCTATGTCCTATCACTAAGATCCTACACCGAGGTCTGTCCTATGTCCTATCACCAAGATCCTACACAGAGGTCTGTCCTATGTCCTATCACCAAGATCCTACACAGAGGTCTGTCCTATGTCCGATCACCAGGATCCTACACCGAGGTCTGTCCTATGTCCTATCACCAAGATCCTACACCAAGGTCTGTCCTAAGTCCTATCACCAAGATCCTACACTGAGGTCGGTCCTATGTCCTATCACCAAGATCCTACACCGAGGTCTGTCCTATGTCCTATCACCAAGATCCTACACCGAGGTCTGTCCTATGTCCTATCACCAAGATCCTACACCGAGGTCTGTCCTATGTCCTATCACCAAGATCCCACACAGAGGTCTGTCCTGTGTCCTATCACCAAGATCCTACACCGAGGTCTGTCCTATGTCCTATCACCAGGATCCTACACCGAGATCTGTCCTATGTCCTATCACCAAGATCCTACACAGAGTTCTGTCCTATGTCCTATCACCAAGATCCTACACCGAGGTATGTCCTATGTCCTATCACCAGGATCCCACACAGAGGTCTGTCCTATGTCCTATCACCAGGATCCTACACCGAGATCTGTCCTATGTCCTATCACCAAGATCCCACACCGAGGTCTGTCCTATGTCCTATCACCAAGATCCTACACCGAGGTCTGTCCTGTGTCCTATCACCAGGATCCCACACAGAGGTCTGTCCTATGTCCTATCACCAAGATCCTACACCGAGGTCTGTCCTATGTCCTATCACCAGGATCCCACACAGAGGTCTGTCCTATGTCCTATCACCAAGATCCTACACCGAGGTCTGTCCTATGTCCTATCACCAAGATCCTACACAGAGGTCTGTCCTATGTCCTATCACAAAGATCCTACACCGAGGTCTGTCCTATGTCCTATCACCAAGATCCTACACCGAGGTCTGTCCTATCACCAAGATCCCACACAGAGGTCTGTCCTATGTCCGATCACCAGGATCCTACAACGAGATCTGTCCTATGTCCTATCACCAAGATCCCACACCGAGGTCTGTCCTGTGTCCTATCACCAAGATCCTACACCGAGGTCTGTCCTATGTCCTATCACCAAGATCCTACACCGAGGTCTGTCCTATGTCCTATCACCAAGATCCTACACAGAGGTCTGTCCTTTGTCCTATCACCAAGATCCTACACGAGGTCTGTCCTATGTCCTATCACCAAGATCAAACACAGAGGTCTGTCCTATGTCCTATCACCAAGATCCCACACAGAGGTCTGTCCTATGTCCTATCACCAGGATCCCACACAGAGGTCTGTCTTATGTCCTATCACCAAGATCCTACACCGAGGTCTGTCCCATCACCAAGATCCCACACAGAGGTCTGTCCTATGTCCTATCACCAAGATCCTACACAGAAGTCTGTCCTATGTCCTATCACCAAGATCCTACAGTACACCGAGGTCTGTCCTATGTCCTATCACCAAGATCCTACACCGAGGTCTGGCCTATGTCCTATCACCAAGATCCCACACAGAGGTCTGTCCTATGTCCTATCACCAAGATCCTACACCGAGATCCGCCCTATGTCCTATCACCAAGATCCTACACCGAGGTCTGTCCTATGTCCTATCACCAAGATCCTACACCGAGGTCTGTCCTATGTCCTATCACCAAGATCCTACACAGAGGTCTGTCCTATGTCCTATCACCAAGATCCTACACAGAGGTCTGTGCTATGTCCTATCACCAAGATCCCACACCAAGGTCTGTCTTATGTCCTATCACCAAGATCCTACACAGAGGTCTGTCCTATGTCCTATCACCAAGATCCTACACCGAGGTCTGTCCTATGTCCTATCACCAAGATCCTACACAGAGGTCTGTCCTATGTCCTATCACCAAGATCCTACACAGAGGTCTGTGCTATGTCCTATCACCAAGATCCTACACCGAGGTCTGTCCTATGTCCTATCACCAAGATCCCACACAGAGGTCTGTCCTATGTCCTATCACCAAGATCCTACACAGAGGTCTGTCCTATGTCCTATCACCAAGATCCTACACCGAGGTCTGTCCTATGTCCTATCACCAAGATCCCACACAGAGGTCTGTCCTATGTCCTATCACCAAGATCCTACACAGAGGTCTGTCCTATGTCCTATCACCAAGATCCTACACAGAGGTCTGTCCTATGTCCTTTCACCAGGATCTCACCAGGAACATCACATCTACGTATATGGCCAAAAGTATGAGGTCACCTACCTATATGGCTAAAACATTAAGGTTACCTAACCATCACACTTACCTACATGACAAAATGCATGAGGTCACCCAACCACCACACCTACCTATATGGCTAAAACTTTGAGGTCACCTAACCATCACACCTACCTATATGACCAAATGTATGAGGTCACATGAACGTCAAACCTACCTATATGGCCAAAAGTTTTAGGTCACTGACCAGACCATCAAACCTACTATATGGCCAAAACTATGAGGTTACCTACCTATCACACCTTCCTATATGGCCCAAAGTATGAGGTCATCTGACCATTACACCTACCTATATGGCCAAAAGTTTGAGGTCACCAACCAGACCATCAAACCTACTATATGGGCAAAACTATGAGGTCACCTACCTATATGGCCAAAACTATGAGGTCACCTAACCATCACATCTACCTACAGTATATGGCCAAAAGTATGAGGTCATCTGACCATGACACCTAACTATATGGCCAAAGGTTTAGGGTCAGTGACCAGATCATCAAACCTACTATATGGCCAAAACTATGAGGTCATCTTATAATCACGCCTACCTATATGGCCAAAAGTTTGAGGTCACCAACCAGACTATCAAACCTACTATCCGACCAAAACTGTGAGGAGGTCTCCTACCCATCAACCCTACTTATATTGCCAAAAGTCTGAGACCATCTGATCACCTGCCTGTATGGCCAAGCTCTATATTAAAGTCCATGGTTTTGGAATGGAATGTCCAACAATCTTATATAGGTGTGATGGTCTGGTGAACCCAAATATTTGGCCATACAAAGAAACACACACATTGACTCGATGACCATCTGTCCAGCCACCTCTGTGCTCAATGGTTTCGAATAGATCATCCTCTTACTACTGAATGTCTTCCCTGTGCTCCGCTTCTCCTGTATGCTTCCTGCAAAGCCCCCAGTGCCTGCAACATGTTAGACTGACAGCATTGTGCAGAATTCTCCACCAACAACCTGATGTATGTTTTGGAGAGAATTATTGGAAGAATGTATTGATTTCAGGCTGTTTAACTAGAAGTTCACAATATAAATTTGAGTGTATCTGGATTTTTTTTTTTATACTTTTAGCACTGTCAGGAATGCCCTGTGAGAAGCCTACTGAAAGGTGTCCAAAGCTGAACAAAGGCCAATCAAAAGAGCTGTTATATATTCAATCAAACTGGATGCATGCTGAAAGCTCCCTGACCTGACGGCCATTTTTTATTTTTTGTACAGTATTGAGCATCTACAAGCGCCAGGCGGCCAATCCCAGCGACATCAGCTTCCCTATGAAGGGCTGGCGAGGGTTGGTGGAGTGGGCCAGAAACACGGAAGATAAAGTCTCCATTTCCAAGAACTTTCTGTCAATGGAGGATGCAGGTAACATAATCCGGCTTGTGGCGTAGACCTGTCATACAACGTGGGAAGGCGTGGCCTGGTTAGTTAGGGTTTACACCTACTTTAACCATAAGAAGGTCTCAGCCGTTCCCTCAGAAATCGATAATATTTGTATAATTATTATTATTAGCTCAATGCATTAATACAATCATTCAGTCATTCATTCAACGAGAGTAATGTCATCAAATCAAATACTGCAAACCTAAGACCCTCCATTCGATCGATCTGGGAAGCTCTTGATTTAACTTGGCTCCGCCACCGCTCTCTTTTGGCCTTGTCAGAATTTTGGCATTCGCTTCTGATCACTTGAGCAAATATCCATGTGCGTTATGGAAAATTGATCCTAATACAGATGGATTTACTGGAAAACGTTCGTTATCAAACAATCTTTTACATTTTTATAACCAATAGATTGTATTAGCAATCACTGTAGTGGCTAACAGTGATATTTGTTGAGAATCAATATTTTAATCCACGATGAATCACTTGGTTGTGGTTGCTCATACCTAGATCAATCATGAATTGCTATGTTTATGGCCAACCCTGGTCTTCGTAAACTGAAACAGTTGATTGTGTTTGGTGGTTATGGGTTTACCACTGATAGGTAGCGCCGGTGCACCCAAGGTGCAGTGGTACCTTGGTCTTCCCCAGAGCACCCCCCAAATGGATTATGGCCACTGGGCTGCTCTGCTGTGAGATGCCACCAGGATCGCACAACAAGTGGATAGTAGAATAGGCAGGCTACAATGAGAAGACAGGATAGTCAGGTTCAGGCGAAGGTTTAGGCAGGCAGCATGCAAGGATAGTCAAGTTTTGAGGTGAAGGTCAAGGCAGGCAAGGATAGTCAAGTTTTGAGGTGAAGGTCAAGGCAGGTAAGGTGAGTCATGTTTTGAAGTGGAGGTAAAGGCAGGTAAGGATAGTCAAGTTTTGAGGTAGAGGTCAAGGAAGGTAAGGTGAGTCATGTTTTGAGGTGGAGGTCACGGCAGGCAAGGATAGTCAAGTTTTGAGGTGGAGGTCAAGGCAGGTAAGGATAGTCAAGTTTGGAGGTGAAGGTCACGGTAGGTAAGGATAGTCAAGTTTTGAGGTGGAGGTCAAGGCAGGTAAGGATACTCAAGTTTTGAGGTGAAGGGCAAGGCAGGGAAGGATAGTCAAGTTTTAAGGTGGAGGTCAAGGCAGGTAAGGTGAGTCATGTTTTGAGGTGGAGGTCATGGCAGGTAAGGATAGTCAAGTTTTGAGGTGAAGGCAATGGCAGGTAAGGGTAGTCAAGTTTTGAGGTGAAGGTCAAGGCAGGTAAGGATAGTCAAGTTTTGAGGTGGAGGTCACGGCAGGCAAGGATAGTCAAGTTTTGAGGTGGAGGTCAAGGCAGGTAAGGATAGTCAAGTTTTGAGGTGGAGGTCACGGCAGGTAAGGATAGTCAAGTTTTGAGGTGGAGGTCACGGGAAGGAAAGGCTAGTCAAGTTTTGAGGTGGAGGTCACGGGAAGGAAAGGCTAGTCAAGTTTTGAGGTGGAGGTCAAGGCAGGTAAGGCTAGTCAAGTTTTGAGGTGAAGGTCACGGCAGGTAAGGATAGTCAAGTTTTGAGGTGGAGGTCAAGGCAGGTAAGGATAGTCAAGTTTTGAGGTGAAGGTCACGGCAGGCAAGGATAGTCAAGTTTTGAGGTGGAGGTCAAGGCAGGTAAGGATAGTCAAGTTTTGAGGTGGAGGTCACGGCAGGTAAGGATAGTCAAGTTTTGAGGTGGAGGTCACGGCAGGTAAGGATAGTCAAGTTTTGAGGTGGAGGTCAAGGCATGCAAGCATAGTCAGTTTTCAGGAAGAGGTTGATGTAGGCAGCAGGCAAGGATATTTGGTTTTCAGAAAGAGGTCAAGGCAGGTGGCAGACATAGATTGGTAAATTTCCAGGCAGAGGATGTGGCAGGCAGGGATAGTCAGTTTTCAGGAAGAGGTTGAAGCAGACGTAAGGTAAGGATAGTCTGTTTTCAGGCAGAGTTCGAGGCAGGCGGCAGGAAAGGATACTTACATTTTTAAACAGGGCTCCAGCAAGCAAGGGTCAACAGTTTAAGGCAAAAGTTGAGGCAGGCAGCAGGAAAGGATAGTCAAGTTTCAAGCCAGGGGTTAAGGGTCAAGCCAATAAGAATAGTGCCCCATCATTGGTGTCAGTGGGAGGAGTAGTGCCCCTTCATTGGTTTCGGTGGGAGGGATAGTGCCCCATCATTGGTGTCAGTGGGAGGAATAGTGCCCCATCATTGGTGTCAGTGGGAGGAATAGTGCCCCATCATTGGTGTCAGTGGGAGGAATAGTGCCCCATCATTGGTGTCAGTGGGAGGAATAGTGTCCCATCATTGGTGTCAGTGGGAGGAATAGTGCCCCATCATTGGTGTCGGTGGGAGGAATAGTGCCCCATCATTGGTGTCAGTGGGAGGAATAGTGTCCCATCATTGGTGTCAGTGGGAGGAATAGTGCCCCATCATTGGTGTCGGTGGGCTGGATTTGGCCCTCGGGTCGCAGTTTGGAGATCATTGCTCTATCGGGAGACTTTCCGGTGTTGCATCTGAAATAGTCATAAGAAACACATAAAAGGAGAATGACTTGTAACTAAACATTATAATAATAACACAACGTATTCCTAAAACCGGCACGGCTCCCATTTCTTCCCAGACAAGTCATAATATTTCCATTTGCGGGTAATTCATCGGAATCGGCGCTCTCCTTGAAGTGTGTCGCTGGCGGCGTGTTTTTAGGAAAATGAGCTTCTAGGGAGATTGAACCGTGTGTGGGTGAGGATGGGGGGGGGAGGGGGGGGGGGGGAGGCAGACGGGACTAGAAAGGTCGTCATTAGTCCTGTGACGGGAAGGCAATGTCGCGGCCCATTACTTCCACTTTCACCGCGGTTAGTTCAGATTTTCTGCCTGCGAAATGCCAGCTGCACCCACCCGCTGATCTCCTAATGTCTCCCGTTCTGATGCCTAATGCTCCGTGCGCCGGCAGTCCAAGGCAGGGGGCCGCCTAGCGAGGGGTTAAATGGGAATTCGCACGCCAAAAGGAAACCACGGCAAGGCTCGCTCGGTGCAAAATGGCCGACGCTTTCCTTTAACGGTGGTAATGCGAGACTTCTGCCCAGGCGGCTAAGTGGTTACCACCTCTGCGGGTCTTGCAGCGGGGTTTGGGGTCCCGGGCATGGAGATTGTAGGGTCCCCATAAGATTGTGATGGGGGCAGCCTGTTCATTTCAATGGGCCGCCCTCCCTGCAAGAATCACAGGGAAAGAAGTACATGAGTTCGGCAAAGTTTTGGTTATTCTGGGATTCGGATGTATCCAAATCTCCGAATGAAATAGTAACAAATTTTCGTTGAAATTCGTTTTGTTTTCTAACTAATTCCAATTTGAATTCTGTGTGAAGAATAGCTGATATTTAAAGCCCAAAAGTGGAGGCTCCGCTTAGCTGCCCCCCCCCCCCCTAGTGCCAAATTTGGCACCTTTAAGGGGGGAAGGGATACCTGTTTTTGACAGGTCCCCCTTCACTACTTCCGGGGGACTGGGCCGCGGTGCCGTCCCTCCTCCTCCCCCCGCTGCCGGGCCTATTAGAAAGCACAGGGCGCTTCACGCATTTGCAGTAGGGAACCGCCCGTGAGGCCGAAAGGCTTCACTGCCGGTTTCCCTTACCATCAATAGAGGCGTCGGCACCCGAGAGCCGATCCGATAATGGGCTGGGCTTGCCGACATCACAGGAACCCTGGACAGCTAAGTGTCCTGATAATAAAACTCTGTAAACTACTAGACATGTGCGATTCGTTACGTTCCAAATTAGTTTTTTGACCAAATTTCGACAAATTCGGAAAACATTCGAGTTAACGAAAACCCGTTTAACAAACTTTTTAGAATATTCGTAAATTCGAAACTTCAAAAATTCGTAAATCCGAAAATAAGAAAGAAAATCCCAAAATTCAAAAGAACGAAAAATACGTAAATTCTTAAATCCAAAAATTAGAAAATTCTAAAATCCAAAAATAGAAAGAAAATTCAAAATTTGAAAGAACGAATATTCTTTTTTTTTTCTCGTTTTTCGGATCGCAATTCGTAAATTCGAAAATTCATCAATTCCAAAAATTCGAAAGAACAAAAAATACGAAAATCCTTTGTTGTTGTTTTTTTTTTTTTTTTTCATTTTTCAGGTCATTAGTTATGAACACAATTCGTAAATTCGAAAATTCAAAAATTCATAAATCCAAAAATTCGAAAATTCTTTATTTTTTCTCGTTCTTTGGGTCATTCGTTATGATCGCAATTCGTAAATTCGAAAATTCATAAATTCGTAAATTCATAAATCCGAAAATTCAAAAAAAATCTGAAAATAGAAAGAAAATACGAAAATTTTAAAGAACAAAAATTCTAAAATTCAAAAAAATAACTAACTAACTAATAATAACTAACTATTAAATTATAGGTATTGGAATTTCCTTTCAAATTTGGCTGTTGAATATAACGAATACGAATTCATCCGAAGTTAGGAATTATCAGAAATAACGAATGCCGCATCTAAACGAATGGAACATATCAAATTCATAATAATACACAACATTTATAATAATATTTTTTTTTTATTATTATTTATTATTAATTCGTTAAGTTCCATTTGTTGCATTCTTTATTTCGGATAATTTGTAACTTCGGATAAATTCGTATTCGTTACGTAACGAGTTCACTAACAGCCAAATTTGAAAGGAAATTCCAATACCTATGAATTTATTAGTTAGTTATTAGTTATTCTTTTGAATTTTTGGATTTTCTTTCTTATTTTAGAATTTTCGGATTTTCGAATGTTCGAATTTAGGAATTTACAAATTGCGATCATAGCGAATGACCCGAAAAACCCCCCCAAAAAACGAATGAAACGAAAGCGAACAATTTTTTTTGTGGGGGACGGAACACCTTTTTAAGGAGCGGGACGGGAAGCCGGCCGTCATGTCCTTAACAACCGATGACTCCTCAGCTGTCAGCGGGCTTCCCCACTGACAGCTAAAATGTAAACAGAAGAATGCCAAAACAATAGCAAAGTCAGGATAGAAATACCATGGGGTCCCCCCCAAACCATACCAGGCCCTTATTTGAGCATGCAACCCAGCAGGCCAGGAAAGGGGGAGGGGGACGAGCGAGCTCTGCCCCCCCAACCCAAAGCACCTTGTCCCCATGTTGATGGGGACAAGGCCCTCTTCCCCACATCTCTGGGCGGTGGTTGTGGGCAGTGGCAGCTCGTTCATATGGGGTACAGGGGCGCCACCCCCCCTAATCCATGTGTCCGCCCCCTAATCTACGTGCAGGGCACCGGACGCGTGGATTCCAATGGGGTTTTTTTTTTAGAAGCACATGATTAGAACCTGAAGCCTCGTACACACGACCGGTTTTCTCGGCAAGAAAACTGCTGGGAGAGCTTTTTGCCGAGAAAACCGTTGGTGTGTGTGGTTTCTAGTCGGGAAAACTGTGGGGAATCTCGACGAGAAAAATAGAGAACCTGCTCTCTATTTATCTCATCGGGATTCTCGGCAGAGTTTTCCTGCAGAGAAAACTGGTCGTCTGTATGCTTACCTGTCCATGGTAAACCCGCGCATGCTCGAAAAGACTTCGACGCATGCGCGGTAGCATACAAGGGTAGAGTGGGGTGTAGCAAGATGGCGGCGACAGTATTGAATGTGACGAGCGCCGGCTCGTCGTAGTCGATGACGTCACCGCGTTCTTGCCATTCAAAAGAACAGCATTTTTTTGGAGTGGCCGTCTGTACACAGGGCTTGGCAAGACAAGCTTGCCGGGAATCCCGTCAAGAAAACCAAAGTTTTTTTTTTTTCCCGACAGGATTCCCGCCTGTGTGTACAGGGCTTGAGGCGCTAATCGGCTTAAAAAAAGTGTGGGTTCGGGTGGCGCAGAGATCGGCTCCCTGAGCCCACCCAGTGACAATAGTGGATTCATTTTCGCTAATGTCTTCCTGATTCTCCTCCCGGCCAATCAGGAAGCGGCTCCTGAGACCCGAGGAGAAGCATTTTGGATGCCGCGCCGAGGGAAGCAGAAGGGAGGCAGCCGAGAAGGAAGCCGCCATGAAGCCCGAGACGCAGGGTAAATTTGATGAGGAGGAAGCCGTCGCTGAGCAGGAGAAGACGCAGGAAGGAGCCGCAGCTGCCCCCCACAAACTAGCTGGACTAAGTATTTGACCGGCCGGGGGGGGTGGTATGTCTTGTTTGCCGCCCCCCCCCCCCAAAAAAAAAATATACAGCACCAGCCGCCACTGTTTGTGGGGGTCTGTGAGCGGGGGGGCTTATCGGAATCTGGAACCCCCTACCCATTCGCCAAAAAAGTGTATAAAGTGAGTGAAGACACAACACAAGTTTTTAGACAATTCCTTTATTAAAAAATAAAAAACAATGTCCCCCCGATGAAGATCCATCCTCAATCACTCCGCCCGCCACATCGCTGGACCCAAAAAATAATCCTCCGGTCTCATCGAAGGCTCCCGCCAACTGCCTGCTCCTCCGTCTGACATTTCTTAAATAACGTAGGGGCGGAGTCACCAGATGACGTAATCTGGTGAGCCCGGCCCCTGGTGACGTCACTGACCACGCTGGGTCTTAACAACCATCTGTTCTTCACATAGAATTCGAATCAGTCCAAAAATTTTGAATTTGTTAGAAATAAACGAATAAACTAAACAAAATGTAATGAAAACTAAACTAAACAAATTCAGAAGAGAATCAAAGAAATGAAATTAGTAACATAATGAATCTATCCGAAATGAAACAAACGTTTCAGCTCTGCACATGTCTATAGTCAAATGAGTTACATTTTCTTCGCTCCTCTTTGGCAATCCAAAAAAAAATCAGGTGAGCCGCATCGCCTTCCCCATTCCCTTCCCCCTCCCTTCCCCCCTCCCTTCCCCTTCCCTTCCCTTCCTCCTCCCTTCTTCTTCCCTTCCCCCTGCTTTCCCCTTCTCCCGTCTCTTCCCCTTACCCCTCCTTTCCCCTTCCCTTCCCTTTCCCCCTCCCTTCCCTTCCCCCTCCCCTCCTTTCCCCCTCCCCTCCTTTCCCCTCCCTTCCCTTCCCCCCTTCCCCCCTTACCCCTCGCTTCCCCTTACCTTCCCCCTCCCCACCCTTCCCCTTTCCTTCCTCCTCCCTTCCCCCTCCCTTCCTCTTCCCTTCCCCCTCCCTTCCCCCTCCCTTCCCCCTCCCTTTCTCCTCCCTTCCCCTTCCCTTCCCCCTCCCATTCCCTTCCCCCTCTCTTACCCTTCCCTTCCCTCTCCATTCCCTTCCCCTTTCCCTTCACCTTCCCCTTCCCTTCCCCCTCTTTTGATCTTCTTCCACCCTTCCTCTTCCCTTCCCCCTCCCTTCCCCCTCCCTTCATCTTCCCTTCCTCTTCCCTTCCCCCTCCCTTCCCCCTCCCTTCATCTTCCCTTCATCTTCCCTTCCCCCTCCCTTCCCCTTCCCTTCTCCCTCTCCTCCCCTTCCCTTTCCCCCATGTGCTCTGCCATTTCAAGCCTAACCTCAGCCTGTGAAGGTGCATAGAGGGTCCCAAAGCGTTTTACCGCCGCTGCAAGGCACCGCTCACTGGCTGCGTTCACAATGTGTGCCGCATGTGCTAACCTTTCCCAATGAAATATTAATTCCCCCCCCCATCCCCCCTTGTCTACTGCCGCCAAGTAAAAGCTTGTTAGCCCCCGGATGAGTTACTGGCCTCTGTGGGCTTTGATGCAGTTCCAGGATCCTGCGCCGGCTCCTAACGAGTTTTTTTTTTTTTTTGTGTTACAGACTCCGCAGACGATTCCGCCATGTTTGTGATTGGAACTGTGCTGTACAGGAACCTGGGAGGATTCCTAACCCTGCAGAGGTGAGATACCGACCCTCTTATATTCTGTTCTTCTAGATTTCTAGAATTCAGGTAAATCCTCCGTTTTATGATCTATCCAAACCCCGAAGTATGTGGTCACCCCTTTAACCCCTTCACTACCGGGCACTTATACCCCCCTCCTGCCCAGGCCAATTTTCAGCTTTTTTTGTCACACAAATAGAGCTTTCTTTTGGTGCTATTTAATCACCACTGGGGGTTTTATTTTTTTGCTTAATAAATGAAAAGACCGAAAAATGTTTCTTTGTTTCTGTTATAAAATTTAGCAAAAAAAGTATTTTTTCTTTTTCACTGATGGGCGACACTGACAGCTTGCACTGATGGGCACTGATGAGGCTGCGCTAAAGAGGCTGCACTGATGAGGCTGCGCTAATGAGGCTGCACTGTGGTGCACTGATAGGCCATACTGATGGGCACTGATGAGGCTGCACTGATGAGGCTGCATGATGGGGCTGCGATAATGAGGCTGCAATGAGGTGCACTGATAGGCCGTACTGATGGGCACTGATGAGGCTACACTGAGGTGCACTGATAGGCTGCACTTATGGGCACTATTAAGGCTGCACTGGTATGCACTAATGAGGCTGCACTGATGAGCCGGCACTGATAGGCCATACTGATGGGCACTGATGAGGCTGCACTGATGAGGCTGCGCTAATGAGGGGCACTGTCAGGCTGCACTGATGGGCACTATTAAGGCTGCACTGGTATGCACTAATGAGGCTGCACTGATAAGTACTGATGAGGCAGCACTGATAAGCTGCACTGATTGGCAGTGATGGGGCTGCACTGATTGGCACTGATGGGGCTGCACTGATAATCAAGGCACTATTGATTAGGGCCCTGATAATTATCAGTGTAAACAATGTACGGTCAGACTTGCCAGTTATCGGCTCTCCTTTCCTCACACAGACATAGCGTGTGAGGAAAGGAATGCCGATACCCGGCAAGTCTGTTTACATGTGATCATCTGTGATTGGCACTTTACCACAATCTGTGATTAGTTGTGTCTAAAGGACACAGCGATCACAGAATGTGTCCGATGCGTGCCCCAGGGGACACGTGGGAAGACATCAATGGACGTCCTCCCAGAACTGGAGTCAATGCTGTATCCTGGCCTAGGCCAACAAGGCCCAGGCCTAGGACAGCACTTTGCAGGGGGGCAGCATGGAAAGAGTCCCTGCCGGCTTGCTCTACACTGTTACTATAGGCAACTATAGGCAACACTTTATTTTTCATTTTGGATGGAGTAATGGAGGGTTAGAGCCCCTGTCAGTTTATTTTTTACCATCCCTGTCCCATTGTAGAGATTTCCCTTCACTTCCTGCCCCCATAGCCAAACAGGAAGTGAGAGGAAATCTATGCAAATTAAGGGAATTGCCCCCCCCCCAAGGCCCTCAGAACTAATGACCCCACTCGAAAATTTCAGGGCGGGCCTTATACAGAAAGGGGTGTGGCCTTGACAGGAAGGGGTGGGTCATATTTAAATTAGGGGGTGCATGAGTTTAGTCAGGCCTAGGGCAGCACAAAACCTAAATACACTAGTGACTGGAGTCCCGTGCTGTAGCCATCTTTCGGCTGTAGCGCAGACAGGATCTGGTTAATCCAGCATCTTACAGAGAGATACATTGTAGACAATTGTGCTCTTCCAACCTTGTGATAACAGTTTGGTGAAGACCCTTTTCTGTTCCACTATGACTGATGACTGTCACCCCCCCCCCCCCCCTTGTTCAAAGCCACCTCCATAAAGACATGGTGTGACTAGGGTGACCACATTTCCAAACCACCATTCAGGGACACCCTCCCTTCCCAAAAATCAGCTTGTGCTGTAACGAATCACAGCACAGGGATTGGACACAAGAGGCGGGATTTAAGATTTCTCCAATCACAAGCAGGGGGCGGGATTGTGCTCCTCCAGCCATTACCGGCCAGGACAAGTACTGTCAGTGAGTAAAGTGGTGATGTGGCGGCCTTTTTTGGGGGCATCAGATTGGCCCGGGGGGGGGTGTCTGTGTCAGTTTCATTCCGGGACACTGTATTGTCCTGGAATGAAGGTGCCCGGGACAGACCTGCAAAATGCGGGACTGTCCCGGGCAATCCGGGACACATGGTCACCCTAGGTCTGCTGTGGAGGAACTTGAGTGTCCTATACAGAGCCCTGACCTCATCCTTACTGAACACCTTTGGGATGGATTGGAACTCTGATGGTGAGCCAGGTTTTCTGAACTAACATCAGTACCTGACCTCACAAATAGCATGAATTCCCACAGACGTCCTTCAAGATCTTGTGGAAACTCTTTCCAGAAGAGTAGAAGATGTAATAGTCACAAAGAGGGGCAGCTCCATAAAGACCTGGTGTAACCAGTTTGGTGTGGAGGATCTTGAATGTCCTGCACAGAGCCCTGACCTCATCCCTACTGAACACCTTTGGGATGATCTCCAATGCCGATTGTGAGGAAGGTTTTCTCATCCAACATCAGTACCTGACCTCACAAATGGGACAAATTCCCACGAACACCCCCCCCCAAAATTGTGTGGAAGAGTGAAGGATGTTATAGTTACAAAGAGGAGTCAACTTCATATTAATGGCCATGGTTTTAAAATAGGATGTGCAACAAACTCATATAGTAGACATGTGCGATTCGGTTCGTAACGAATGGATTTTCGTAACAAATTTGTTAGTCTTCGTACATTCGGATCAATTCGAACATCCGAATAGCTGAAAGAACTAAAATACGAAAATTACAAAATTCTGAATAAGCAAAATAACGAACATGCGAAAATACGAACTTACGAATGGACAAACTTCCGAAAATACGAAACACCGAAACAGTAAAAGAACGAAAATGCCATCTATAACTAATGATTTGCATTCCGTATTTTCAATCCTTTGTTCGTAATTTCGTATTTCATTCGTGTGTTTTGTAAATTTGTTTCTTTGTCTGTTCGTAATTTCGCGTTCTCTAATCGTTCTTTTGAATGGGCAGTGTAGTGAGTGATGTATCTTACATAATATCTTAGCCAATCAGCTTATCTCTTTTGTGTCTGAGTCACAATGCATTCCTGAATCTTTTTAGATTCAGTTGAGGAGGAGACTGAGTCGGGTCTCATGACTGAGGGAGTGGACTGGGGGAGTACCGTATATACTCGAGTATAAGCCGAGTTTTTCAGCACTTTTTTTGTGTGCTGAAAATGCCCCCCGACTGCTTATACTCAAGTCACATTTTTTGCGCCTGATCTCCAGGTATTTGGGGACCCGGTACCGGCCGGCTGTAGGTCTCTTGGACCCCAAACTTGGCACACATGTAGCCCCACTCTTCTTCTACAAGTGTGTAAAGTTTGTTGTTTGGGGGACCTACGGCTGGGGAGCACCGATTTTTCAAAGCCGGGCACCCCTTCCATAGACTCCCATGTTAAACGGTAATTTCTCTGGTGACTTTGGGGACCCGGTACCGGCCGGTGGTAGGTCCTCTGGATCCCAAGCTTGGCACACATGTATCCCCATTTCTCCTCTACAAGTGTGCAGAGTTTGTTGTCTGGGGGACCTACGGCCGGGAAGCACCGATTTTTCAAACCTGGGCACCCCTTCCATAGACTCCTATGTTAAACGTCAGTCTAGTCATTGACACAGTGAGCCATGGGCACGGTGAGGCATGGGCACGGTGAGGCATGGGCATGGTGAGCCATGGGCACGGTGAGGCATGGGCACAGTAAGGCATGGACACAGTGAGGCAAAGTGAGGCATGCAGATGGACACCCTAGGCTTAGACTCGAGTCAATACGTTTTCCCAGTTTTTTGTGGTAAAATTAGGTGCCTCGGCTTATATTTGGGTCGGCTTATACTCGAGTATATACGGTAAGTACAAGACTTATTAATAGCCGCGTGTTGAAAATGAAACTAAAATACGAGATTGCGAATGACCGCAATGTATTTACGAAAGTACGAATCCATTCGAAGCACGAATCAACGAAAACGAAACAATGTTACGAATCAACGGAAAAGGCAATCTCACAAAAGTAACAATTACCAAATTACGAGGAGCGTACCGAATAAACGAAAATTATTATCTAACAAAATTACGAATTTCGAATCAAAGAAAATAAATTAGACAGAATTACGAATCATTCAGTATCAACGGAAATAAAACTGTTCCGAAAATACAAACGAGTCCGAATATGAAAACTCGCGTCTTACGAAATTACGAATCTACAGAAACGAGACGAAACGATTTTTTTGTTGTTGTGCACATGTCTATCATATAGGAGTGATGGTCAGGTGACCATAACTCTTGGCCATGTAGTGTAGGACAGCACAGAACTATAAACATATCACTGTGGTTATCAAAGCCATTGACCCCCATGCCAGTGCCAACATACGCCCCCCCCCCCCCCCCCCCGTGTACAAAGGCAGCTCCATAAAGACATGGTGCGACCAGTCTGGTGTGGAAGAACTTGAGTGTCCTGCACAGAGCCCTGACCTCAACCCTACTGAACACCTTTGGGATGAATTAGAATATCGATGGTGAGTCAGGGATTATCCAACATCCGTACCTGACCTCACAAATGGGCACAAATTCCCACAGACACCCTCCTAAATCTTGTGGAAAGTTTTCCTAGAAGAGTGGAGGCTGTTATAGTCACACCCCCATATTATTGGCCATATAGTGACCATCAGCTCAAATGCAATCCTTACCCGAAACATGCCTTGGCATACTCATCGGTACTGTTCCTGGTATGGAAATGACTTTGTATCAAATGTCAGCCTTTCCTCTCCTATCTCTGTCTCCGACCACTTCTGCTGATTTATACAGAGAGCTGTGACATGTGATCGGCACAGGGAGGGCAGAGGTGTTTTTGCTGTGTGGGTTGTGGTTGGCAGATTGCCCTCACCTTCTCTATGCTGCGGAGCAGTGGTCTCCAAACTGTGGCCTTTTGCGTGCCTTTATCTTTTTACTGTTTTATTCACTGACACCAATGATGGGGCACTATTCCACCCAAAGACACCAATAATGGGGCACAGTTCCTCCCAATGACACCAACAATGGGGCCCAATGACACCAACGATGGAGCACAATTCCTACCAATGACACCAACAATGGGGCCCAATGACACCAACGATGGAGCACAATTCCTACCAATGACACCAACGATGGGGCACAATTCCTACCAATGACACCAACAATGGGGTCCAATGACACCAACAATGGGGCCCAATGACACCAACGATGGGGCACAATTCCTACCAATGACACCAACAATGGGGCCCAATGACACCAACGATGGAGCACAATTCCTACCAATGACACCAACGATGGGGCACAATTCCTACCAATGACACCAACAATGGGGCCCAATGACACCAACGATGGAGCACAATTCCTACCAATGACACCAACGATGGGGCACTATTCCACCCAGTGACACCAATAATGGGGCACAGTTCCTACCAATGACTCCAATGATGGAGCACAGTTCCTACCAATGACTCCAACAATGGGGCACAATTTCTACCAATGACACCAACGATGGGGCACAATTCCTACCAATGACACCAACAATGGGCACAATTCCTACCAATGACACCAACAATGGGGCCCAATTCCTACCAATGACACCAATGATGGAGCACAGTTCCTACCAATGACATCAACAATGGGGCACAGTTCCTCCCAATGACACCAACAATGGGGCCCAATGACACCAACAATGGAGCACAGTTCCTACCAATGACACCAACAATGGGGCACAATTCCTACCAATGACACCAATGATGGGGCACAGTTCCTACCAATGACACCAACAATGGGGCCCAATGACACCAACGATGGAGCACAATTCCTACTAATGACACCAACAATGGGGCACAATTCCTACCAATGACACCAACAATGGGGCACAATTCCTACCAATGACACCAACGATGGGGCACAGTTCCTACCAATGACACCAACAATGGGGCCCAATGACACCAACGATGGAGCACAATTCCTACCAATGACACCAACGATGGGGCACAATTCCTACCAATGACACCAACAATGGGGCCCAATGACACCAACAATGGAGCACAATTCCTACCAATGACACCAATGATGGGGCACAATTCCTACCAATGACACCAACAATGGGGCACAATTCCTACCAATGACACCAACAATGGGGCACAATTCCTACCAATGACACCAACAATGGGGCCCAATTCCTACCAATGACACCAATGATGGAGCACAGTTCCTACCAATGACATCAACAATGGGGCACAGTTCCTCCCAATGGCACCAACAATGGGGCCCAATGACACCAACAATGGAGCACAGTTCCTACCAATGACACCAACAATGGGGCACAATTCCTACCAATGACACCAACAATGGGGCACAATTCCTAACAATGACACCAATGATGGGGCACAGTTCCTACCAATGACACCAACAATGGGGCCCAATGACACCAACGATGGAGCACAATTCCTACCAATGACACCAACAATGGGGCACAATTCCTACCAATGACACCAACAATGGGGCACAATTCCTACCAATGACACCAACGATGGGGCCCAATGACACCAACGATGGAGCACAATTCCTACCAATGACACCAACGATGGGGCACAATTCCTACCAATGACACCAACAATGGGGCCCAATGACACCAACGATGAAGCACAATTCCTACCAATGACACCAATGATGGGGCACAATTCCTACCAATGACACCAACAATGGGGCACAGTTCCTCCCAATGACACCAACGATGGAGCACAGTTCCTACCAATGACACCAACGATGGGGCACAATTCCTACCAATGACACCAACAATGGGGCCCAATGACACCAACGATGAAGCACAATTCCTACCAATGATATCAACAATGGGGCACAGTTCCTCCCAATGACACCAACAATGGGGCCCAATGACACCAACGATGAAGCACAATTCCTACCAATGATATCAACAATGGGGCACAGTTCCTCCCAATGACACCAACAATGGGGCCCAATGACACCAACGATGGGGCACAATTCCTACCAATGACACCAACGATGGGGCACAATTCCTACCAATGACACCAGCAATGGGGCCCAATGACACCAACGATGGAGCACAATTCCTACCAATGACACCAACGATGGGGCACAATTCCTACCAATGACACCAGCAATGGGGCCCAATGACACCAACGATGAAGCACAATTCCTACCAATGACATCAACAATGGGGCACAGTTCCTCCCAATGACTCCAATGATGGGGCACTATTCCACCCAATGACACCAATAATGAGGCATTGTTTATTCTCACTGATGCTGGGACATTTTGCACTCCTGGAGGCCACAGTCTGGTCCCCCTAAAATATGAAGGAGCGTCAACTGGCCCCTTGTTTAGAAAGTTAGAAGAACACCGGTGTAGAGGAACCTTTCCCAAATGTTTAACATGGAATAACTTTTAGATCTTGGTGAACCCCGAGAAGCTCACAGTGTGCAGTGAAATCAGAGGAAGCAAGTTCAGTACAGTAGAGGAATCTGTACAACTGTTGAAGACCGAAGGGGAGGCTGGAAGTCGGATTTGGGTTCTTTGGTTACATTGGCATCTATGGCTTGGCCCCATGTTCTGAGCCACCAAGATCCAGCGGCGGTGCGTCCATAAAGGGCGCAGGAGCTCCGCCCCCTCTCTCCTGCACTGTTCTAATACAGGAGATGGATTCATGCATTGCATGAATCTATCTATGGTCGCCTCTGACACACCCTATTCAGGTGTCCGGCCCCTTTTCGGGGGCCGGGCACCTGAATTACAGCAGCGGGGGGTGTTTTTTGAACAGCGGGCGCCATGCTGGGCGTTCGCTGTTCACTCAGCTGTGTATTAGCAAAGCAAAGGAATTCGATTTGATAACACTGAATCGCCTCTCAGCTAATCAGGTTGCCGGGTCTGTTACCGGTCACCTGATTGGCTGAAACATCTGAGAGAGGACGGAAGAAGACATGGAGGACGTGCAGGAGATCGCCCCTGACCCGCTCCGAGACAGGTAAGTGCCGAGCCGCTTCTGATGTGGCACAGTAGCGGCAGTTGATGGGCACACTGACGGCATCTGATGTGGCACAGAAGCGGCAATTGATGGGCACACTGGCAGCATATGATGGGGCACACTGGCAGCAATTGATGAGCACACTGGCAACATCTGATGTGGCACAGTAGCGGCAATTGATGGGCACACTGGCAGCATATGATGTGGCACAGTAGCGGCAATTGATGGGCACACTGGCAACATCTGATGTGGCACAGTAGCGGCAATTGATAGGCACACTGGCAGCATATGATGGGGCACACTGGCAGCAATTGATGGGCACACTGGCGGCATCTGATGTGGCACAGAAGCGGCAATTGATGGGCACACTGGCAGCATATGATGGGGCACACTGGCAGCAATTGATGGGCACACTGGCAACATCTGATGTGGCACAGTAGCAGCAATTGATGGGCACACTGGCAGCATATGATGGGGCACACTGGCAGCAATTGATGGGCACACTGGCAACATCTGATGTGGCACAGAAGCGGCAATTGATGGGAACACTAGCAGCATATGATGGGGCACACTGGCAGCAATTGATGGGCACACTGGCGGCATCTGATGTGGCACAGAAGCGGCAATTGATGAGCACACTGGCAGCATATAATGGGGCACACTGGCAGTAATTGATGGGCACACTGGCAACATCTGATGTGGCACAGTAGCGGCAATTGATGGGCACACTGGCAGCATCTGATGGGGCACAGTGTCAGCAATTGAAGGGTACAGTGGCTGCGTTTGATGGCACAGTGGCGGCAATTTATGGGTACAGTGGCTGCGTTTGATGGCACAGTAGCTGGGTTTGATGGGAACAGTGGCTGCAATTGATGTTTTTTTTTTTTTTTTTCAGTTTGTTTGCGACCCCCCCTAAAATTTTGAGCACAAGCCGCCATTGCCAAGATCCTCCACTGCCTCCTATAGTCGGACTATGGATCATGGATGCTTCCTCCTTCATCCTTTTACTGGATATGCTTATGCCGCGTACACACGACCGTTTTTCATGACGAGTAAAATGCCATTTATTAGATTGGTCGTGAAAAACGGTCGTGTGTGTGGGCTCCATAGCATTTTTCTCGACGAGAAAACTGCCCGAAAAAAAAAATTAGAACCTGCTCTATATTTTCTCGTCGTTTTTCACGTCGGTCTTTTTCACGTTATGAAAAAGGGTCGTGTGTACAGTTTTACGAGGGGAAAAAAAACGCGCATGCTCAGAATCAAGTGTAGAGCTACCCCCACTTAAGAGAGCCGCTGGATTTGTTTTGGGCCCTGTGTACAGCTCCGCCAACCCCCAGCAATCTTACTCGACCCACTCTGGCACAGCTAGTCTAGGGGTTATATTTCTGTCACAATCAAATGGTATTGCAAGGGCAACTTCTTTGCAGTGAGACAACACACAAATGCTAGAGATTAAATATAACCGTTTTACTTTTGGGTTAAAAGGCATAGGCAGAATATAACATATACAACTTGCTTACAGAGCCCTGCAGCAATCGGTATAGCACACAATAATGGCGCAGCGCGGTAATCCACCACGTGCAACTATTATGGTATACACGCCCTGTGGCGCACTAAACAATATCCTATCTCCCCTCCCAGGTCAGGCCTGACATAGAATAAATCTCAGTCTTTTGAATAGGGATTTCTTCGCATGCAAACATTCGGTGGTGCACTTGATGAACAGTATTTGTAATCCACAAAGTTGGCAGTCACTAAGAACACTATACTGGAGACCCTTTAACTCTGTCCTGCTACCGGTCCCCAGTGGAACAACAAACAAACGGTCGGTGGGCCAAGGTAGTCTATAGGCCTAAACAGGTACAGTCTATAGGGTTGAGCAAGTGCTCGCTCACCACTCCGGACGCGATCCCAGTCCAGGACTTCCACCTGCTGTGTCTCCGCACACAGCGTCCGTCACGATCGGGTCCCCGATCCAACTGATGTCCTCACTCGACAAGTATGGTGCCACCCAGGCTCTGCAGTGGGGTGGAAGGCTCTCTGGAAGTTGCACAAGGCCCCAGGCTTCAGGCCTTGCACTGCCGCAGATCCGCACAGGAAGAAGCTGTTGCTTGCAGCGCGGTGTCCAAAGAGGCCTCGCCCTTCTCTTATATAGCCCCTCCCAAGAGTCTCTGCGGTGGCTAAATGCACCCTGGGTGCCGAACGGGGTTCTGGGTAATGTAGCCTCGGGGCCTTAAAGGGGACCCCGCTACACAAGTATGAGACGGGAGCGCTTGTTCTGGTAAAACTAGCGTTCGTAATGGAGATATCACATTCGTCACACTGTAATGGAGTGATGAGCAGGAGGCTGAAAAGCGCAAATCGTCTCTCACCAAACTTTTACTAACACGAGGATCAGCAAATGCAGCCCAAAGGGTGGCACCATCTGAATGGAACTTCCCCTTTATAGTGCCGTCCTACGTGTTGGACGTCACCGCGCTTTGCTCAAGCGTTTTTTTTTTTCATGAACGTGTGTATGTATAGTTTTTCTTTTAAAACATAGTTTTTTTGCATGACATGAATAACGGTCGTGTGTACGCGGCATCAGAGTTTCCTCATTTTTCCAGCAGTCTCAGAAGTGGGCGATACGCTTGCGTTATATTTTTCCGTGTGGAAACCCTCTCGGCATAATGGGCTTTTATCTCCATTCAGACCAAATGGACCTTGAAATAAGATGACCACACTTAAGTTGATGTCCAGGCTGAAATATTATCTTATTATTGGCATCTTCTGTGGCCACGGGCTACGGCACTTACTCCACAGTTACACCCGTCCATCTTAGCCCAGCAGGGGAGCAAAGAAACGGTTAAACGCGATGGAAAGGGGTCCATTTTCATGACATTGTAGCGGCGGGTCATTGTTCTTCGCATTGGCCGGAAGGGTTGACAATAAATACTCCTCACCCTATAGAACCTGGGAGATGAGTGTGGGGGGGAGGTGGTGTCTGGGCGGCTGCGCACGGGGAGGCGCGCTCCTGCAGCTTTCCAAGAGGCGCTCTGGGCTGTGCGTTTTGTAAAAATGGATTCTCCATCTTCCTTTAAGACGGAGGCAGCGAGAGAAACATCCCAAGGCAGCACGCCGAATCTGTTCCGCGCTGATTAGCAGCACTACATCCTCCTCCGGGCCGTGCCTATTTTTTTTTTCTTTTTTTATAAGACCATCTTATTAAAACGCAAACACGTCCCTTTATTCTGCCCAGGCCAATTAGCCGACTGAAATTGCTTTGGTTTATTTATTTATTTTTTGCACACTAGCTGAAAGCGGGCGAGCAAATAAAGGCAGCGGATTAGGATGATTGCCTTGTTTACTTTGTTACAGAGAGCCGAACGCGAGGAAACCAAACCGATTTGAAGTTATAAAGAACACAGTGAAGAAAACCGCAACGCACTTTAATGAGAGTCATACCGACCATTGCTAATTATCGCTTTCCTAAACTGTATGTACTCCATCCAAAACTGCTTTGACTTTGCAAAGAGGAGCATCTATTTAAAAGCTTTTTAGCTATATATCGGAGAACAGAAAGTGAAAGGATATCTTTCCAATGTAAGAGAAATCCTGCCATGGAAACAAGAGTCCTCTTTGGAAGGTTCCTGTTCTGAGAACAACTCAAAAGTTGGGTTTTCCTTCATTTTTTTCTTTTGGTGATCTGTGATCAGGACAGTTAAAGGGAGGGAATCTCCCTGATGGGAACACTGCCAACAATAAAAACCTGACAGAGGTTCTAACTACGATCAGTCAAATGAACCTGGGTGCAGTTCAGTTTGTCGTGGTCTGGTCTTGTCCGGGTCTTGTCTTGGTCTGGTCTAGGTCTTGTCCTGGGCTTGTTTAGGTCTGACCTTGGTCTGGGCTTGATATGGTCTTACTCTGGTCTGGTCTTGGTCTTGTCTAGGTCTGATCTTGGTCTTAGTTGGTCTGGTCTGGTCTTGGTGTGGTCTGGCCTGGTCTGGTCTTGGTCTAATCTTGGTCAGGTCTAGGTCTGATCCTGGTCTTGTCTAGGTGCAATCTTGGTCTGGTCTTGGTTTGGTGTTGGTCTGGTCTGGTTTAGTTCTGGTCTATATCTGATCTTGGTCTTGGTTGTCTGGTCTTGGTCTGGTCTAAGTCTGGTCTTGGTCTTGGCCTGTTCTAGGTCTGTTCTTGGTCTGGTCTGGTCTTGTTTTGGTCTAGGTTCGATCCTGTTCTTGGTGTGGTATTGTTCTTGGTCTGATCTTGGAATGGTCTGGCCTGTTCTGATCTTGGCATTGGCCTGGTCTAGGTCTGGCCTGGTCTGGTCTTGGTCTGATCTTGGTCAGGTCTAGGTCTGATCCTGGTCTTGTCTAGGTGCGATCTAGGTCTGGTCTTGGTTTGGTGTTGGTCTGGTCTGGTTTAGGTCTGGTCTATATCTGATCTTGGTCTTGGTTGGTCTGGTCTTGGTCTGGTCTAAGTCTAATCTTGGTCTTGGTCTGCTCTAGGTCTGGTCTTGGTCTGGTCTGGTCTTGGTTTGGTCTAGGTTCGATCCTGTTCTTGGTGTGGTCTTGTTCTTGGTCAGATCTTGGAATGGTCTGGCCTGGTCTAATCTTGGCATTGGTCTGATCTAGGTCTGATCTTTGTCTTGATCTGGTCTTGGTCTGGTGTAGTTCTGGTCTAGGCTTGGTCTTGGTCAATGGGGGGGAGAATGTTAAAAAACGTAATGGCCATTTTGCTAGGCTAATAGGCAAGGGTATGTCAAGCACATGGCAAGGGGGGGGGGGTTGCTGGCTAATGCCCTGGGGGACATGTAGGTGATTGTCTTCAAGTGGACACTTTTCCAAGCATGCAGCCAGACACTCCTAACCACTTGATATCAAATCACAGACATATAGGTGATTGGCTTCAAATGGTTATACCAGAGTTATGGCCGCAGCTGTCAGGTTTATCACAGAGCTGGCTGGGGACTGGAAGGTCCCCGGCCGTCTCTATGGTCTAAGACAGGAGTCTCCAAAATGCGGCCCGAGGGCCAGATGTGGCCCTTTGCGAGCCTTTATCCGGCCCTTGGGGCAGTATTTCTCCCAACCATATGAGGCACTATTCCTCCAAATGACACCAACAATGGGGCACTATTTCTTCCACTAATAGCAATGATTGAGCACTATTCCTCCTCCCACTGCCCACCAACACTGGGCCCATGTTTATTCTCACTGATGCTCGGCCATGGGGCATTTTCTACCCCCATTGGTCAGAATCCGGCCCCCCTGAAGTCTGAAAGACAGTAAACTGGCCCTTTGCTTGAAAAGTATGGAGACCCCTGTTCTAAGAGACTGGAAAGCAATGTCATTACGTCACTTCCGGTTTGGACAGATGTAAACACTGATTTTTTATTTATTTTTTTGTTTTGTAAAGCATGAGATCAATGTTTTTTTTTGTTTTAATCTCATGCTTTCCAGGGTAGAGGAGAGATGTGGGGTTTTATAGAACCCAGATGTCTGCATAAAGAGGACCTGTCATCCCTTATTTTTATTACAAGAGATGTTTACATTTCTTGTGATGGAAATAAAAGTGATCAAAAAAAAAAAAAAAAAAAAGGGACAGTGTTAAAATAAAAAATAAAAAAAATAAAAAAATAAAATAAAAAAAAAATATTTTAAAGCGCCCCCAATCCCTCTGTAGTGAACGCATATGTAGGTCGCACACATATATGTAAATGGTGTTCGCACCACACACGTGAGGTCGCCGCGAACGTTATAGTGAGAGTAATAATTCTAGCACTAGACCTCTGTAACTCTAAACTGGTAACCTGTAAAAAAAAAAAAAAACAAGCGCCACCTATAGTGATTTTTAAGTATTGCATTTTGTCGCCATTCCACGAGCGTGCACAATTTTAAAGCACCACATGTTATCTACTTACTCGGTGTAACATCATCTTTTAAATGTTACTATTGGGTATTATATTGTGTTTTTTTTTTTTTATTAAAATTGGGTATTATATTGTGTTTTTTTTTTTTTTTTGCATTAAAATTCATTAATTCAAGTGTATTTTTTCCCCCCAAAAAACTTGCATTTGACAAACTGCTGCACAAACACCGTGTGACATAAAAAGTTGCAACAACCACTATTTTATTCTCTAGGGCCTCTGCAAAAAAATTAAATAAAAAATAATATATATATATATATATATATATATATATATGGTAGTATATTTTATAAACAACCAATATCGAGCCCTTTCCAACTATATCAAGCGCTTATGGATTGGTGAAATAGGAATATGATGTATCCTAAATGATTAGTAATCAATAATAATGACCATTAGGTTAAAAAGCAGCCGCTATATAAACCTATCAAAAGTAAGTATTCTTAAAACTCATATTAAAACACACCAAAAGCAGCGCTAAAAAAAACAATATCGCATAACAAATGTGCATAGATGGAACAAAAAGGTGCAATTAAGATAATAAAGTCTCAATGCCGCAGTCCTGCAATGTATGGTATGTGAATAGAAATCAGTCCGAAATGGGTTCAGTTTCACGGATATGGAGGAAAGCTGTCACCAACAATCTCTCCAAGGATCAAACTGCAGTCAGGAGGATGGATCACATGCTAGTGGACTCGTCCCAAAGGAAAGAAATACAACTCCATAGCGTAACCTTGTTTAAAATGTTTATGTGATCAACTCCCCCCCCCCCCCTTTAAAACCGCACTTACAAACAAGTATACATAACAAGCATAATCTTACTCCCAGTCAGTGTATCGTACACTTTGCCGCTCTCTGGCGCTGCTGGTATACTCGTTCAGCATGCTGACGTCAATGATCGTCATCATATGGCCCCGCCCTGATGCGTTTCATCATCCCGACATCATCTGAGGGAGAAGCCACACCCTCAGATGATGTCGGGATGACGAAACACGCCAGTGCGGGGCCATGCAGCGTTTTTCTTTCCTTTAGGACATATCCACTAGCATGTGATCCACCCTCCTGACTGCAGTTTGATCCTTGGAGAGATCGTCCGATTTAAGATCTATCGTGTATGCTTATGATCTATCAAGAAATTAATCTAGAGGGGGCGGTTTTCACTTATAGAGATTGTAGGTGACATCTTTCCTCCATATGAATGAATGAGTGACTTGTATAGTGCTACACGTGCAAACTGAATCGCCTCTAGGCGCTTTTTGCAGCCAGTGTCTGCTTGGCTGGGGCGGTCATTTTACCCCGTAGGATCTCGACGCGCTTGGGACACACACATATATACTGGCCCAATTTGGACAAGATCCAATTAACCTAACAGCATGCCTTTGGAGTGTGGGTGAAAGCAGAGGAAACCCACGCAGACACAGGGAGAACATGCAAACTCCAGGCAGATGGTGTCGTGGTCGGGATTCGAACCAGCAACCCTTTTTGCTGCTAGGTGAAAGTGCTAACCACTACACCACTGTGCTCTTCATATACGTGAAACTGAACCCATTTCAGAATGATTTCTATTCACAACGGTGCCATACATTGCAGGACTGTGGCATTAGGACCATCTATGCATATTTGTTATGTGATATTGTTTTTTTAGCGCTGCTTTTGGTGTGTTTTAATATACAGTGGAACCTCGGATTACGAGGATAATCTGTTCCAGGAGAATGCTCTTAATCTAAAGTACTCGCATATCAAAGTGAGTTTCCCCAATAGAATGCAATGGAAACAAAAATAATTTGTTCTGCATTGACTTCAATGGCATGCAATACCGCATGCGGCCAGAGGCGGGGGGGGGGGGCGCCGGAGAGCTTCGGAAGCGGCCAAAAAGGCCCGAGGATACCTTGGCAAACCTCTGAAAGACTTAGTCCTCGAGCTGTCCTCTGGCCTTTCAATGCATTTCCAAACGGCGCCGAACGGCGATGTTCGGCTCGGCTCGGCTCTGGCGGACCCCCACCTCAGGACAAACGCGGTACTGCACACCGCTTTTGCCTGAATCCTGCTTGTTTTGCGAGACAACACTCGCAAACCGAGTTACGATTTTTAAAAATACAGCGCTCGTATTGCGAAAACGCTCGTTAACCGCGTTACTCGCAATCCGAGGTTCCACTGTATATCATGTTTGGGGGTTTTAAGTAATATTCTAGCAAAAAAAATGCCGATTTTTACTTGTAAACCAAAAGTGTCAGAATAGTCGAGTCTTCAGATACCTTGTCAGGAGGAAACCCCCCTGTTGGGTGACAATTGCCTCAAAATCGCACCGCATTTGGGGTTTAGCATGATTGGCACCTAAACGTGTGTTGCGTGTTTTGTAGCGATTGCTATGCGATTTGGAATCAGAAGCAAAGTCGCAGCCATTCGACCAACATTTCCGAATCGGCGCGTGTGAATGGGGCCCAAGGACCGGGAAACCGGAAGATTTTTGTTCTTGAATTCGATACACTTTTATTCTTCTTTGTCAGTTTTGATACATTTTGCACCAAAGTAACGAAATCTTTCCTCTTATCTATTTTTTTCTCTTATAATCTCGGCATGTTTTGCTCTCATAGACAAATTCTTCCCGATAACCCCCAAAAATTCCCTCTGATTTCCCCTCCCCCCATTGTGAGCTCTGCACCATCGCTCGGCTCGTTCTCCTCGGTAATGGAGGAGAAGTCTTCATCTCCTGCATCTGATTATCAGATGATTGGGATCTCACATCTGAAGTATTATTACCGACTTCTGATGTACTGTAAGGAGGACGAGGCGGGAATTAGGAGTAATCTGAAGAGCCGCTAATTACAATTCAAAGGGAATTTCAGGTGAAGAAGTAAAATAGATCATTAGCGCTCCGAAGACAAATCAGATAATAGAGGAGATTAAACTGTTAAAGCTGAACTCCGGTCACAAAAACTTTCACTGAAATATATTCTTCAATAGCCACAAAGAACATAGAACAGCCCCTTTGTGTGCACCAAATGCCTTTGCAAACCCAGATATTACCTTGTAAAAAGAAACAGTGACATCATCAGCGTGCTGTACAGAGCCTGCACAGAGCGCAGAGCAGTGGGTGGAGCCCACAGCAAACTACAGGAGGGGGCGGAGACGAGATCAGTCACCCTGCACAAGGAGAGAGGGCAGAGCCATGGGAGGGGCTCATAAGGCTCAACCCACTGCAAGCTGCCTGCAGAAAACTACAGAAGGGGGGCGGAGAAAAGACCAGTCACCCTGCACAAGGAGGGAGAACAGAGCTGTGGGAGGAGCCCAGTAGGCTCCACCCACTACAGAAAACTACAGGAGAGGTGGAGACAAGAGCAGTCTCCCTGCACAAGGAGAGAGAGCAGAACTGTGGGAGGTGCCCAGGAGGCTCCACCCACTACAGAAAACTACAGGAGGGGGCGAAAACAAGACCAGCGTGCTGTACAGAGCCTGCACAGAGCGCAGAGCAGTGGGTGGAGCCTACAGCAAACTACAGGAGGGGCGGAGACGAGATCAGTCACCCTGCACAAGGAGAGAGGGCAGAGCCATGGGAGGGGCTCAGAAAGCTCCACCCACTGCAAGCTGCCTGCAGAAAACTACAGAAGGTGGGCAGAGAAAAGACCAGTCACCCTGCACAAGGAGGGAGAACAGAGCTGTGGGAGGAGCCCAGTAGGCTCCACCCACTACAGAAAACTACAGGAGGGGCGGAGACAAGCAGTCTCCCTGCACAAGGAGAGAGAACAGAACTGTGGGAGGTGCCCAGGAGGCTCCACCCACTACAGAAAACTACAGGAGGGGGCGAAAACAAGACCAGCGTGCTGTACAGAGCCTGCACAGAGCGCAGAGCAGTGGGTGGAGCCCACAGCAAACTACAGGAGGGGGCGGAGACGAGACCAGTCACCCTGCACAAGGAGAGAGGGCAGAGCCATGGGAGGGGCTTAGAAAGCTCCACCCACTGCAAGCTGCCTGCAGAAAACTACAGAAGGGGGGCGGAGAAAAGACCAGTCACCCTGCACAAGGAGGGAGAACAGAGCTGTGGGAGGAGCCCAGTAGGCTCCACCCACTACAGAAAACTACAGGAGGGGCGGAGACAAGAGCAGTCTCCCTGCACAAGGAGAGAGAGCAGAACTGTGGGAGGTGCCCAGGAGGCTCCACCCACTACAGAAAACTACAGGAGGGGGCGAAAACAAGACCAGTCACCCTGCACAAGGAGGGAGAGCAGAGCTGTGGGAGAAGCCCAGTAGGCTCCACCCACTACAGAAAACTACAGGCGGGGTGGAGACAAGACAAGACAAGTCCCCCTGAACAAGGAGAGGTGGCAGCGGTGGGCGGTCTTTATTACAGAAAGTCTCACACTGGATTACTGCACAGATCAGGAAAAGTTCATGTTCTCTCATCTCCCTGAATGATGTACAGATTGGTAGCTGTAAGCCCAATCACTATCATTTAGAAGCAGATTGCGGTGTTCGGGTTCGGGCCGCTATGACCTGTGAGATTGATCGCATGTCGCCTAGCAAACAATAGTCATGATTGGAATCCATTCATGACATCATTTTTTACTACTGTGTGTGATCTGTGATTGGTCACCAGTGATCACATAATACCTGGGCCAGCACCCTGTACCATGAGATAGCTGTGGGTCAATCACGGCATCACAATAGTAAACAATGAGTCACGAATAAAAGGCATTCAGAACAGTTCAAATGATTTCTGTTACTGTGATCATCACTGTAACAAGCAATCACGGTGTTTATTGTTTTTTAACTTCCTGATCACCCCCCCCCCCCACACACACACACAGAATACCCCCAGAACTACTCTGATGACAAAAAAAATAAAAAATAAATATATATATATATTTGTATTTGAATACAAATTTTTGTATATATATATATATATATATATATATATATTATGTATATTTTATGTTTTATACATTTTTTACATGCTGTCACCTGTCAGTGTCCATGATCACTGCCATGTCAGTCATACGATGACGCTGTACTGCACTGGTGACCATACGTAAAAAAAAAAATGAAAAACAACTTACATTTTATTTATTTTCTTAATTTTCTAAAAAAAATTGCCACAAAAAAAACTCGGTATGCTTCTTACAAAATACCTCAGACTATTCACTCGGCCAATCACAGCACAGCACAGCTACTATGTGATAGCTGCAGGCCAATCACAGTATCACAATAGTAAACAATGATTAATGAATAAAAGCAAGTAGTAGAGTAGTTCAGTGTCACTGTGATGCCAACAAAAATTGTAAAAAAAAAAAAAAATTAAAAAGGAAAATGCTGTCACCAGTCAGTGTCCCTGATCACCGCCACACCTTTCACATGATGACTCTACTGCACTGGTGACAGTATGTAAAAAAAAAAAAATTGTGAAAAACAACGCAAATTTTATATCATTTAATTTTCCAAAAATTGTGACAAAAAATTAAAACTTCAAAAAACTTGTCATGCCTCTTACTAAATACCCCGGACTGTCCACTTTCCAAAAAGGGCTTATTTGGAGGGGGGGGGGGTATTTGTACTGTCTTGACATTTCAGGGCCACAAGAAATGAGATCAGCCGCCAATACATCAGGATCAATCGATTTTTAGAGATGTATCCCACTCTATAACTTTCTTACAGACCAAATAATATACACTGATTTGGGTTATTTTCACCAAAGAAAAGGAGTAGAATATATTTTGGCCGAAATTTATGAAGAAATTTGATTTTATTTAATAAGTTTTATAACAAAGTAGAAAATACCGGGAGGTTTTCAAAACTTTCTGTCTTTTTTCGTTTATATAAAAAAAAAACCCAGTCCTAACGAAAACAAAAACAAAAGAAAGTTCTATTTGTGAGAATAAAATTATAAAAATGTCATTCATGTACAGCGTTGCATGACCGCGCAATTACCAGTTAAAGTAGCGCAGTGCTAAATAGCATAAAAAAAGCCTGATCATGAAGGGGGGTAAAATCATCCGGAGCTCAAGTGGTTAAACTAATTCCTGGTGATCCAGCAATAAAGTCCTTGTTTAGGCACTTCCTGTTAGAGGATGACAACACTCTGTCTCCGAATTGTGCCCTCATGTTGTCTACCTGTCACATTGGTGATCAGTGGGAAGAATGTTCCTTACATTGGTGATCAGTGGGAAGAATGTTCCTTACATTGGTGATCAGTGGGAAGAATGTTCCTTACATTGGTGATCAGTGGGAAGAATGTTCCTTACATTGGTGATCAGTGGGAAGAATGTTCCTTACATTGGTGATCAGTGGGAAGAATGTTCCTTACATTGGTGATCAGTGAGAAGAATGTCCCTTACATTGGTGATCAGTGAGAAGAATGTTCCTTACATTGGTGATCAGTGAGAAGAATGTTCCTTACATTGGTGATCAGTGAGAAGAATGTTCCTTACATTGGTGATCAGTGAGAAGAATGTCCCTTACATTGGTGATCAGTGAGAAGAATGTTCCTTACATTGGTGATCAGTGAGAAGAATGCTCCTTACATTGGTGATCAGTGAGAAGAATGTTCCTTACATTGGTGATCAGTGGGAAGAATGTTCCTTACATTGGTGATCAGTGGGAAGAATGTTCCTTACATTGGTGATCAGTGAGAAGAATGTCCCTTACATTGGTGATCAGTGGGAAGAATGTTCCTTACATTGGTGATCAGTGAGAAGAATGTTCCTTACATTGGTGATCAGTGAGAAGAATGTTCCTTACATTGGTGATCAGTGAGAAGAATGTTCCTTACATTGGTGATCAGTGAGAAGAATGTCCCTTACATTGGTGATCAGTGAGAAGAATGTTCTTTACATTGGTGATCAGTGAGAAGAATGCTCCTTACATTGGTGATCAGTGAGAAGAATGTTCCTTACATTGGTGATCAGTGGGAAGAATGTTCCTTACATTGGTGATCAGTGGGAAGAATGTTCCTTACATTGGTGATCAGTGAGAAGAATGTTCCTTACATTGGTGGTCAGTGAGAAGAATGTTCCTTACATTGGTGATCAGTGGGAAGAATGTTCCTTACATTGGTGATCAGTGAGAAGAATGTTCCTTACATTGGTGATCAGTGGGAAGAATGTTCCTTACATTGGTGATCAGTGAGAAGAATGCTCCTTACATTGGTGATCAGTGGGAAGAATGTTCCTTACATTGGTGATCAGTGAGAAGAATGTTCCTTACATTGGTGATCAGTGAGAAGAATGTTCCTTACATTGGTGATCAGAGGGAAGAATGTTCCTTACATTGGTGATCAGTGGGAAGAATGCTCCTTACATTGGTGATCAGTGAGAAGAATGTTCCTTACATTGGTGATCAGTGAGAAGAATGTTCCTTACATTGGTGATCAGTGAGAAGAATGTTCCTTACATTGGTGATCAGTGAGAAGAATGTTCCTTACATTGGTGATCAGTGAGAAGAATGTCCCTTACATTGGTGATCAGTGAGAAGAATGTTCCTTACATTGGTGATCAGTGAGAAGAATGCTCCTTACATTGGTGATCAGTGAGAAGAATGTTCCTTACATTGGTGATCAGTGGGAAGAATGTTCCTTACATTGGTGATCAGTGGGAAGAATGTTCCTTACATTGGTGATCAGTGAGAAGAATGTCCCTTACATTGGTGATCAGTGGGAAGAATGTTCCTTACATTGGTGATCAGTGGGAAGAATGTTCCTTACATTGGTGATCAGTGAGAAGAATGTTCCTTACATTGGTGATCAGTGAGAAGAATGTTCCTTACATTGGTGATCAGTGAGAAGAATGTTCCTTACATTGGTGATCAGTGAGAAGAATGTCCCTTACATTGGTGATCAGTGAGAAGAATGTTCTTTACATTGGTGATCAGTGAGAAGAATGCTCCTTACATTGGTGATCAGTGAGAAGAATGTTCCTTACATTGGTGATCAGTGGGAAGAATGTTCCTTACATTGGTGATCAGTGGGAAGAATGTTCCTTACATTGGTGATCAGTGAGAAGAATGTTCCTTACATTGGTGGTCAGTGAGAAGAATGTTCCTTACATTGGTGATCAGTGGGAAGAATGTTCCTTACATTGGTGATCAGTGAGAAGAATGTTCCTTACATTGGTGATCAGTGGGAAGAATGTTCCTTACATTGGTGATCAGTGAGAAGAATGCTCCTTACATTGGTGATCAGTGGGAAGAATGTTCCTTACATTGGTGATCAGTGAGAAGAATGTTCCTTACATTGGTGATCAGTGGGAAGAATGTTCCTTACATTGGTGATCAGAGGGAAGAATGTTCCTTACATTGGTGATCAGTGGGAAGAATGCTCCTTACATTGGTGATCAGTGAGAAGAATGTTCCTTACATTGGTGATCAGTGAGAAGAATGTTCCTTACATTGGTGATCAGTGAGAAGAATGTTCCTTACATTGGTGATCAGTGAGAAGAATGTTCCTTACATTGGTGATCAGTGGGAAGAATGTTCCTTACATTGGTGATCATTGGGAAGAATGTTCCTTACATTGGTGATCAGTGAGAAGAATGTTCCTTACATTGGTGGTCAGTGAGAAGAATGTTCCTTACATTGGTGATCAGTGGGAAGAATGTTCCTTACATTGGTGATCAGTGGGAAGAATGTTCCTTACATTGGTGATCAGTGAGAAGAATGTTCCTTACATTGGTGATCAGTGGGAAGAATGCTCCTTACATTGGTGATCAGTGGGAAGAATGTTCCTTACATTGGTGATCAGTGGGAAGAATGTTCCTTACATTGGTGATCAGTGGGAAGAATGTTCCTTACATTGGTGATCAGTGAGAAGAATGTTCCTTACATTGGTGATCAGTGGGAAGAATGTTCCTTACATTGGTGATCAGAGGGAAGAATGTTCCTTACATTGGTGATCAGTGGGAAGAATGTTCCTTACATTGGTGATCAGTGAGAAGAATGTTCCTTACATTGGTGATCAGTGGGAAGAATGCTCCTTACATTGGTGATCAGTGGGAAGAATGTTCCTTACATTGGTGATCAGTGGGAAGAATGTTCCTTACATTGGTGATCAGTGGGAAGAATGTTCCTTACATTGGTGATCAGTGGGAAGAATGTTCCTTACATTGGTGATCAGTGGGAAGAATGTTCCTTACATTGGTGATCAGTGGGAAGAATGTCCCTTACATTGGTGATCAGTGAGAAGAATGTTCCTTACATTGGTGATCAGTGGGAAGAATGTTCCTTACATTGGTGATCAGTGAGAAGAATGTTCCTTACATTGGTGATCAGTGAGAAGAATGTTCCTTACATTGGTGGTCAGTGAGAAGAATGTCCCTTACATTGGTGATCAGTGGGAAGAATGTTCCTTACATTGGTGATCAGTGGGAAGAATGTTCCTTACATTGGTGATCAGTGGGAAGAATGTTCCTTACATTGGTGATCAGTGGGAAGAATGTTCCTTACATTGGTGATCAGTGGGAAGAATGTTCCTTACATTGGTGATCAGTGGGAAGAATGTTCCTTACATTGGTGATCAGTGAGAAGAATGTTCCTTACATTGGTGATCAGTGAAAAGAATGTTCCTTACATTGGTGATCAGTGAGAAGAATGTTCCTTACATTGGTGATCAGTGAGAAGAATGTTCCTTACATTGGTGATCAGTGAGAAGAATGTTCCTTACATTGGTGATCAGTGGGAAGAATGTTCCTTACATTGGTGATCAGTGAGAAGAATGTTCCTTACATTGGAGATCAGTGAGAAGAATGTTCCTTACATTGGTGGTCAGTGGGAAGAATGTTCCTTACATTGGTGATCAGTGAGAAGAATGTTCCTTACATTGGTGATCAGTGAGAAGAATGTTCCTTACATTGGTGATCAGTGGGAAGAATGTTCCTTACATTGGTGATCAGTGGGAAGAATGCTCCTTACATTGGTGATCAGTGGGAAGAATGTTCCTTACATTGGTGATCAGAGAGAAGAATGTTCCTTACATTGGTGATCAGTGGGAAGAATGTTCCTTACATTGGTGATCAGTGGGAAGAATGTTCCTTACATTGGTGGTCAGTGGGAAGAATGTTCCTTACATTGGTGATCAGTAGGAAGAATGTTCCTTACATTGGTGATCAGTGAGAAGAATGTTCCTTACATTGGTGATCAGTAGGAAGAATGTTCCTTACATTGGTGGTCAGTGGGAAGAATGTTCCTTACATTGGTGATCAGTGAGAAGAATGTTTCTTACATTGGTGATCAGTGGGAAGAATGTCCCTTACATTGGTGATCAGTGAGAAGAATGTTCCTTACATTGGTGGTCAGTAGGGATGAGCTTCGTGTTCGAGTCGAACATACGTTCGACTCGAACATTGGCTGTTCGATCGTTCGACGAAGATCGAACGATTTGGGCCGTTCGCGCCAAATTCGAGTGACGCGAACGGCCCACAATGCACTACGCCATCGCAGTGTCATCCAGGCGCTGTGATTGGCCAAGCATGCACTGTGACCCCGCATGCTTGGCCAATCACAGCGCCGGCAGCGAGGAGAGCAATGATTGGCCACAGGCAGGATGCCTGTGGCCAATTATTGCTGAGGGTGTTTAGTACACGCCCCACACTATAAAAGGCCGCCAGCACGGCGGCCTAGTGTAGTGTGTTCCGGAGCAGGGATAGAGTAGCATAGGCAGGGACAGTGACTGTTATTTCTTTCTTGCTTAACCTGGATTCCTTTAGTTTAGGGAAAGAGAAGGATAGGTAGGGAGAGTGTCAGTGTGTTTTGTGCTTCTGCTATAGTGTGCTTAAAAAAAAACATTTATTCTAGGGACAGAAAACTCTAGGTAGGGACAGTGTCAGTTTCTTTCACTCTGCAAGTCCTTGTTTCCAGGGACCTGGAAGGACAGTGAGTGAATTGTCCTTTTGCTATATTGTGATTAAAAAAAACATTTATTCTAGGGACAGAAAACTCTAGGTAGGGACAGTGTCAGTTTCTTTCACTCTGCAAGTCCTTGTTTCCAGGGACCTGGAAGGACAGTGAGTGAATTGTCCTTTTGCTATATTGTGATTAAAAAAAACATTTATTCTAGGGACAGAAAACTCTAGGTAGGGACAGTGTCAGTTTCTTTCACTCTGCAAGTCCTTGTTTCCAGGGACCTGGAAGGACAGTGAGTGAATTGTCCTTTTGCTATATTGTGATTAAAAAAAACATTTATTCTAGGGACAGAAAACTCTAGGTAGGGACAGTGTCAGTTTCTTTCACTCTGCAAGTCCTTGTTTCCAGGGACCTGGAAGGACAGTGAGTGAATTGTCCTTTTGCTATATTGTGATTAAAAAAAACATTTATTCTAGGGACAGAAAACTCTAGGTAGGGACAGTGTCAGTTTCTTTCACTCTGCAAGTCCTTGTTTCCAGGGACCTGGAAGGACAGTGAGTGAATTGTCCTTTTGCTATATTGTGATTAAAAAAAACATTTATTCTAGGGACAGAAAACTCTAGGTAGGGACAGTGTCAGTTTCTTTCACTCTGCAAGTCCTTGTTTCCAGGGACCTGGAAGGACAGTGAGTGAATTGTCCTTTTGCTATATTGTGATTAAAAAAAACATTTATTCTAGGGACAGAAAACTCTAGGTAGGGACAGTGTCAGTTTCTTTCACTCTGCAAGTCCTTGTTTCCAGGGACCTGGAAGGACAGTGAGTGAATTGTCCTTTTGCTATATTGTGATTAAAAAAAACATTTATTCTAGGGACAGAAAACTCTAGGTAGGGACAGTGTCAGTTTCTTTCACTCTGCAAGTCCTTGTTTCCAGGGACCTGGAAGGACAGTGAGTGAATTGTCCTTTTGCTATATTGTGATTAAAAAAAACATTTATTCTAGGGACAGAAAACTCTAGGTAGGGACAGTGTCAGTTTCTTTCACTCTGCAAGTCCTTGTTTCCAGGGACCTGGAAGGACAGTGAGTGAATTGTCCTTTTGCTATATTGTGATTAAAAAAAACATTTATTCTAGGGACAGAAAACTCTAGGTAGGGACAGTGTCAGTTTCTTTCACTCTGCAAGTCCTTGTTTCCAGGGACCTGGAAGGACAGTGAGTGAATTGTCCTTTTGCTATATTGTGATTAAAAAAAACATTTATTCTAGGGACAGAAAACTCTAGGTAGGGACAGTGTCAGTTTCTTTCACTCTGCAAGTCCTTGTTTCCAGGGACCTGGAAGGACAGTGAGTGAATTGTCCTTTTGCTATATTGTGATTAAAAAAAACATTTATTCTAGGGACAGAAAACTCTAGGTAGGGACAGTGTCAGTTTCTTTCACTCTGCAAGTCCTTGTTTCCAGGGACCTGGAAGGACAGTGAGTGAATTGTCCTTTTGCTATATTGTGATTAAAAAAAACATTTATTCTAGGGACAGAAAACTCTAGGTAGGGACAGTGTCAGTTTCTTTCACTCTGCAAGTCCTTGTTTCCAGGGACCTGGAAGGACAGTGAGTGAATTGTCCTTTTGCTATATTGTGATTAAAAAAAACATTTATTCTAGGGACAGAAAACTCTAGGTAGGGACAGTGTCAGTTTCTTTCACTCTGCAAGTCCTTGTTTCCAGGGACCTGGAAGGACAGTGAGTGAATTGTCCTTTTGCTATATTGTCATTAAAAAAAACATTTATTCTAGGGACAGAAAACTCTAGGTAGGGACAGTGTCAGTTTCTTTCACTCTGCAAGTCCTTGTTTCCAGGGACCTGGAAGGACAGTGAGTGAATTGTCCTTTTGCTATATTGTGATTAAAAAAAACATTTATTCTAGGGACAGAAAACTCTAGGTAGGGACAGTGTCAGTTTCTTTCACTCTGCAAGTCCTTGTTTCCAGGGACCTGGAAGGACAGTGAGTGAATTGTCCTTTTGCTATATTGTGATTAAAAAAAACATTTATTCTAGGGACAGAAAACTCTAGGTAGGGACAGTGTCAGTTTCTTTCACTCTGCAAGTCCTTGTTTCCAGGGACCTGGAAGGACAGTGAGTGAATTGTCCTTTTGCTATATTGTGATTAAAAAAAACATTTATTCTAGGGACAGAAAACTCTAGGTAGGGACAGTGTCAGTTTCTTTCACTCTGCAAGTCCTTGTTTCCAGGGACCTGGAAGGACAGTGAGTGAATTGTCCTTTTGCTATATTGTGATTAAAAAAAACATTTATTCTAGGGACAGAAAACTCTAGGTAGGGACAGTGTCAGTTTCTTTCACTCTGCAAGTCCTTGTTTCCAGGGACCTGGAAGGACAGTGAGTGAATTGTCCTTTTGCTATATTGTGATTAAAAAAAACATTTATTCTAGGGACAGAAAACTCTAGGTAGGGACAGTGTCAGTTTCTTTCACTCTGCAAGTCCTTGTTTCCAGGGACCTGGAAGGACAGTGAGTGAATTGTCCTTTTGCTATATTGTGATTAAAAAAAACATTTATTCTAGGGACAGAAAACTCTAGGTAGGGACAGTGTCAGTTTCTTTCACTCTGCAAGTCCTTGTTTCCAGGGACCTGGAAGGACAGTGAGTGAATTGTCCTTTTGCTATATTGTGATTAAAAAAAACATTTATTCTAGGGACAGAAAACTCTAGGTAGGGACAGTGTCAGTTTCTTTCACTCTGCAAGTCCTTGTTTCCAGGGACCTGGAAGGACAGTGAGTGAATTGTCCTTTTGCTATATTGTGATTAAAAAAAACATTTATTCTAGGGACAGAAAACTCTAGGTAGGGACAGTGTCAGTTTCTTTCACTCTGCAAGTCCTTGTTTCCAGGGACCTGGAAGGACAGTGAGTGAATTGTCCTTTTGCTATATTGTGATTAAAAAAAACATTTATTCTAGGGACAGAAAACTCTAGGTAGGGACAGTGTCAGTTTCTTTCACTCTGCAAGTCCTTGTTTCCAGGGACCTGGAAGGACAGTGAGTGAATTGTCCTTTTGCTATATTGTGATTAAAAAAAACATTTATTCTAGGGACAGAAAACTCTAGGTAGGGACAGTGTCAGTTTCTTTCACTCTGCAAGTCCTTGTTTCCAGGGACCTGGAAGGACAGTGAGTGAATTGTCCTTTTGCTATATTGTGATTAAAAAAACATTTATTCTAGGGACAGAAAACTCTAGGTAGGGACAGTGTCAGTTTCTTTCACTCTGCAAGTCCTTGTTTCCAGGGACCTGGAAGGACAGTGAGTGAATTGTCCTTTTGCTATATTGTGATTAAAAAAAACATTTATTCTAGGGACAGAAAACTCTAGGTAGGGACAGTGTCAGTTTCTTTCACTCTGCAAGTCCTTGTTTCCAGGGACCTGGAAGGACAGTGAGTGAATTGTCCTTTTGCTATATTGTGATTAAAAAAAACATTTATTCTAGGGACAGAAAACTCTAGGTAGGGACAGTGTCAGTTTCTTTCACTCTGCAAGTCCTTGTTTCCAGGGACCTGGAAGGACAGTGAGTGAATTGTCCTTTTGCTATATTGTGATTAAAAAAAACATTTATTCTAGGGACAGAAAACTCTAGGTAGGGACAGTGTCAGTTTCTTTCACTCTGCAAGTCCTTGTTTCCAGGGACCTGGAAGGACAGTGAGTGAATTGTCCTTTTGCTATATTGTGATTAAAAAAAACATTTATTCTAGGGACAGAAAACTCTAGGTAGGGACAGTGTCAGTTTCTTTCACTCTGCAAGTCCTTGTTTCCAGGGACCTGGAAGGACAGTGAGTGAATTGTCCTTTTGCTATATTGTGATTAAAAAAAACATTTATTCTAGGGACAGAAAACTCTAGGTAGGGACAGTGTCAGTTTCTTTCACTCTGCAAGTCCTTGTTTCCAGGGACCTGGAAGGACAGTGAGTGAATTGTCCTTTTGCTATATTGTGATTAAAAAAAACATTTATTCTAGGGACAGAAAACTCTAGGTAGGGACAGTGTCAGTTTCTTTCACTCTGCAAGTCCTTGTTTCCAGGGACCTGTAAGGACAGTGAGTTAATTTTCCTTGTGCTATATTGTGATTAAAAAAAACATTTTTTCTAGGGACAGAAAACTGTAGGTAGGGAGAGTGTTTTTTTTCTTTCACTCTGCAAGTCCTTGTTTCCAGGGACAGAGAAGGACACCTGAAGGTAGCCCTTATTGCTTTTTTCCCATCTCCCTGCAGGCCATCTATTAGAATGTCTGGAAGGCAAACAAGGAGAGGCAGACAGTCAGGAGGCAATAAAAGAGGGCAAGCAGGCTCTGTGTCTGGGGGCAACAGTGCTGGTCGTGGACGCGGTGCATTGTCATCAGCACATGGCCATGGGACACGCTTGTCCTTCTTTTCGGCAGCTGGACATGTTGAGCCACATCATGCCGAAGACTTGGTAGAGTGGATGACCAAGCCCTCCTCCTCCTCCTCATCCTCTCTCACCCAGGCTCAGGGTACTGGAAAAGCAGCTGCCAAAGCGTCGTCTTCCCTGGTATCAATGTCAGACAAATCATCAGTCACTCCTTCCCTAGACCCACCATGTCCTCCTCCTGAGGAGTCCCCCGAACTGTTTCAGCACAGTGTTGGGTACATGCTCCAGGAGGATGCCCAGCGTTTCGAAGGGTCTGATGATGAAACCCAGCTAGAGGAAGGCAGTAGCGTGAGAGCAGACAGAGGGGATGCTCAAGAAGGACACCAATCTGGCAGTCATGTTCCAGCAGCTGCAGCATACTGCCAGATTGGCTCCAGTGATGAGGAGGGAGGGGATGATGAGGTCAATGACTCCACGTGGGTGCCTAATAGGAGAGAGGAGGAGGAGGAGGATGAGGAGGAGGCACATCTCCAACGAGGCAGGATGCCCTTTGGTGGCCAGCGTAAGGGCAGTACACCGACGGAATCACACCGCAGAGCTCCGCCTGTGCAGGGCGCTGCCTCTGCCCGTCATTCAAAAAGTTCTTTGGTGTGGGCCTTTTTTGAGGCTAGTGCATCAGATCGCACAGCTGCTGTTTGCAACATATGTCTCAAGCGTATATCGCGTGGCCAAAACATCAGCCGCTTGGGTACCACATGCCTGACCAGACATATGTTGACCTGCCATGCAGCTCGTTGGCAAGCCTACCTCAAAGACCCACACCAAAGAACAAAGCGGACCTCTCCTTGCACCGCATCAGCTGGGATCTCCAACCCCACTATAACTTCAGTCCTCTCTGAAACATGCACTGAGAGGAATGAAGGTGTAGAATTAGGTGTGTCACAGCCAAGTACTTGCGCCCACTCTGCTAGCAGTACACCGACGTCCGATTCTAGCAGGCAAATTTCCCTGCCCCAGCTGCTGGACCGTCGAAAGAAGTTCACTCCCAGCCATCCACATGCCCAGCGGTTGAATGCTAGCTTGGCTAAATTGCTAGCGCTTCAACTGCTGCCTTTTCAGTTGGTAGACTCGGCCCCCTTCCGTGAGTTTGTGCAATGTGCGGTTCCTCAGTGGCAGGTTCCCAAACGCCACTTTTTCTCACGGAAGGCTATTCCGGCTCTCTACCGGCATGTGGAAGGCAATGTCTTGGCCTCGCTGGACAGGGCGGTCAGCGGTAAGGTGCATATTACCGCTGACTCATGGTCCAGCAGGCATGGACAGGGACGTTACCTTTCTTTCACGGCCCATTGGGTCACTCTTTTGGCAGCTGGGAAGGATTCAGGACAAGGTGCAGTAGTGTTGGAGGTTGTCCCACCGCCACGCCTCCAAAATGCTACTACTGGTTGTGACACACCTCTCTCCTCCACCCCCTCCTCTTCTTCTTCCTCCATGGCCTCTTCCTGTGGTTTGTCCTATGAACCAGCGGTGCTCCGTAGCCGTTCACGGGGCTACGCAAGTACGCAGGCAAAAAGATGCCATGCCGTGCTTGCGCTGGTGTGTTTGGGGGACAGAAGCCACACTGGGGCAGAGGTCCTGTCTGCTCTGCAGGGCCAGGCCGAGAGGTGGTTGACGCCACGCCAGCTTAAGCCAGGAATGGTGGTTTGCGACAATGGCACCAACCTCCTCTCCGCCCTCCGACAGGGACAACTGACCCATGTGCCCTGTGTGGCTCACGTCCTTAACCTGGTGGTGCAGCGGTTCTTGGGCAGGTACCCGGGCTTACAGGATGTCCTGAGGCAGGCCAGGAAAGTCTGTGTGCATTTCCGCAGATCTTATAATGCCAGTGCTCGCCTGGCTGAGCTGCAAAAGGAGTTGAACCTGCCCAAGAACCGCCTTATATGTGACATGCCCACCAGGTGGAACTCAACGTTGGCCATGCTGCAGCGGCTGCACACGCAGCAGAGGGCCATCAATGAGTACCTGTGCGACTACGGCACCAGGACAGGGTCAGGGGAGCTTGGTTTTTTTTCTCCACGCCAGTGGGGCATGATCAGGGATGCATGCACTGTCCTGGCACCATTTGAGGAGGCCACGAGGATGGTGAGCAGTGACAGTGCATGCATCAGTGACACTGTACCTCTTGTCCACCTGTTGGAGCACACGCTGCGTGGAATAATGGACAGGGCACTTGAGGCAGAACAGAGGCAGGAAGAGGAGGACTTCCTTGCCTCTCAAGGCCCCCTTTACCCAGACAGTGTTCCTTCTGTCCCACCCATCGCACAGGAAGAGGAGGAGGAGGAGGAGGAGGAGGAGGAGGATTGTGTCAGCATGGAGGTGGAGGCTGGCACTCAGCATCATCAGCAGCAGTCTTTTAGGGATGATTTACAGTCCCAAGAAACCAGTGGACTTGTACGTGGCTGGGAGGAGGTGGCTGCGGATCATGTCGTCCTTAGTGACCCAGAGGACTCCGGAGCGAATGCCTCAGCAAACCTACGCTGCATGGCCTCCCTGATCCTGCAAAGTCTGCGGAAGGATCCTCGTATTCTTCGGATCAAGGAGAGGGACCATTACTGGCTGGCCACTCTCCTTGATCCACGGTACAAGGGTAAGGTTGCGGACCTTATGTTACCGTCGCAGAGGGAGCAGAGGATGAGACAACTCCGGGAGGCCTTGCAGAAAGGTCTGTGCAACGCGTTCCCAGAGACTGGGAGGTTGCAAACTCCTGGTCCTGGACAACGAGTTGCTGAGGCTTCGGCCAGTCAAAGAAGGAGCGGTGGGGAAGGTGGCCGTCTGACCGATGCGTTCAGACAATTCTTTAGTCCGCAGCCCCAAAGTATGATTGGTTCCAGCAACCATCGCCAGCGTCTGATAAACATGGTGCAGGAATATCTAGGGGCAAGGTCAGACTTGGACACCTTCCCCACCGAAAATCCTCTGGCTTACTGGGTCTTGAGGATGGATCACTGGCCAGAGCTTGCACAGTATGCAATTGAGCTACTGGCCTGTCCTGCATCCAGCGTTCTTTCGGAACGCACATTCAGTGCTGCTGGAGGATTTGTCACGGATCACAGGGTGCGCCTGTCCACCGACTCGGTTGATCGACTGACTTTCATCAAGATGAACCAGTCTTGGATCACCACCAGCTACCACACACCTGATGCTGATATAACAGACTAATTGATTTTAAAATGTCACATCCCTTCAAGACTGATGCTGATGCTGAGTGCCTGTGCTGTTATGTTGACTGGCTATCCTCCTCCTCCGAGTCCTCAATGATACGATTGATGATGATAGCTTGGAAGATCATTTTTGTTTATGGGTGCCGCCACCAGTGCCTAACGCCCAATTTTTCAGCCCCTGTTTAACAGGGGCGTGTAATTACAATTTTTGAAGCAATACTTTGCAACAGGGCTCATTGCTGTGCTCCAAGTACAGTATCTGTGAGGAGTTGCAGTGTTGTGCCACCAGTGCCTAAGGCCCAATTTTTCAGCCCCTGTTTAACAGGGGCGTGTCATTACAATTTTTGAAGCAATACTTTGCAACAGGGCTCATTGCTGTGCTCCAAGTACAGTATCTGTGAGGGGTTGCAGTGTTGTGCCACCAGTGCCTAAGGCCCAATTTTTCAGCCCCTGTTCAACAGGGGCATGTAATTACAATTCTTGATCTAATAATTCACAGCAGGGCCCATTGCTGCACCCACCAAGAGTAACTGTCAGGGCTTACAGTGTTGTGGCACCAGCACCACCATCAAAGGCCCAATTTTTACTACCACTGTTCAACAATTATATGTAATTAAAATTCCTGATATAATAGTTGACAGCAGGGCGTTCCAGCACCAACCAAGAGTAACTGTGAGTGCTTACAGTGTTGTGCCAACACCAACAACTAAGGGGCCTATTTCTGCAGAGTATATACGGCAGGTCCCTACTTTCAAACATCCAACTTACAAACGACTCCTACTTGCAAACGCAAGAAGACAACAGGAAGTGAGAGGAAATCTACCACTAGGAAGGAAAATTCTCTCCTGTAAGAATAAATATGGGAGAAAGGTGTCTCCTCTGTACTGATGCTTTATCAGCAATCCTTGTTTCAAGAAAAACACCACATTTCAAAAACAGTTGTCATTGGGACGGAAAGTGAGGTGAAATGTTCTGAACAGGGGCACAGACAGCAAAACAAATGTTACAGGGGTGATAACCCTTACCTATGTTTTCCAAAAAGTTTAAAAATAGATTTTTGGGCTGGAGCTACACTTCAACAATGTACCTGTTCAAAATTACAAACAGATTCTACATAAGAACAAACCTACAGTCCCTGTCTTGTATGCACCGCCTGTATACGGCTGTTCAGAGTATATAGGGCCTTTTTTATTTTATGTGCGGGGTTCCCCTTAATATCCATACAAGACCCAAAGGGGCTGGTAATGGGCTGGGGTAGGGGGGGGGGTCATGGGGTAGCTATGCCATTTTTCTTAAAGAATTTCATCCATATTACCGGGACCAGACATTACATTAAAGCCGCAAGCAGTTTTAAATGGCTTTTTTTTCCTTTAGAAGTGTCATTTTGTGCAGGGACAGTTCTAAACACGGGAAACACGTGGCACTTCACAGGCATACTTTAGACACCCCCCAGGTACGATATTTAAAGGAATATTTGACTTTTTTTTTTTCACTTTATGCATCATTAAAATGACTGCTCCCGAAAAACGACCGTTTTTAAAACTTCTTTTTGCATTGATACATGTCCCCTGGTGCAGAACCCGGGTTCCCAAACCCTTTTTAGGACAATAACATGCATAATAGTTGTTATAATTAGCACTTTAGAATTCGAACGTTCGCATCCATTGTATTTAATAGGGTTCTAATGTTCGTTCGAACTTCCGGTCCGTTCGCGGGTTCTGGTGCGAACCGAACCCGGGGGTGTTCGGCTCATCACTAGTGGTCAGTGAGAAGAATGTTCCTTACATTGGTGATTAGTGGGAAGAATGTCCCTTACATTGGTGATCAGTGGGAAGAATGTTCCTTACATTGGTGATCAGTGAGAAGAATGTTCCTTACATTGGTGATCAGTGGGAAGAATGTTCCTTACATTGGTGATCAGTGAGAAGAATGTTCCTTACATTGGTGATCAGTGAGAAGAATGCTCCTTACATTGGTGGTCAGTGAGAAGAATGTTTCTTACATTGGTGATCAGTGAGAAGAATGTTCCTTACATTGGTGATCAGTGAGAAGAATGTCCCTTACATTGGTGATCAGTGGGAAGAATGTTCCTTACATTGGTGATCAGTGGGAAGAATGTTCCTTACATTGGTGATCAGTGAGAAGAATGTTCCTTACATTGGTGATCAGTGAGAAGAATGTTCCTTACATTGGTGATCAGTGGGAAGAATGTTCCTTACATTGGTGATCAGTGAGAAGAATGTTCCTTACATTGGTGATCAGTGAGAAGAATGTTCCTTACATTGGTGATCAGTGAGAAGAATGTTCCTTACATTGGTGATCAGTGAGAAGAATGTTCCTTACATTGGTGATCAGTGAGAAGAATGTTCCTTACATTGGTGATCAGTGAGAAGAATGTTCCTTACATTGGTGATCAGTGAGAAGAATGTCCCTTACATTGGTGATCAGTGGGAAGAATGTTCCTTACATTGGTGATCAGTGGGAAGAATGTTCCTTACATTGGTGATCAGTGAGAAGAATGTTCCTTACATTGGTGATCAGTGAGAAGAATGTTCCTTACATTGGTGATCAGTGGGAAGAATGTTCCTTACATTGGTGGTCAGTGAGAAGAATGTTCCTTACATTGGTGATCAGTGAGAAGAATGTTCCTTACATTGGTGATCAGTGGGAAGAATGTTCCTTACATTGGTGGTCAGTGAGAAGAATGTTCCTTACATTGGTGGTCAGTCCAGGAGGAACCCTGGTTGGGAATGGTTGGTTTAGACTCTAAATCTTTGTCTTCTTTTTCTCTTCAGTTTTATATAATTGATATCATTTATAATATTTTCCCATTCTTAGGAATGTGACGCTCCTGAACTCGCGGGTGGTCTCGGTGACGGTGAAGCCCTCCCCTCGTGGTACCTCCGTCCCCCTGGACATCGAGTTCTCCCACCTGTACAATGTGAGTAGACGGTTTGTTTTGCTGCTTCTGATGAATGTCCATCCCGGGAACTCTGTCATGGAACGTTCCGGTGTTTTATGATTCCAATCACATCTCACGCGCTGAACACACAGAATGAGATCTGATTTCCTGGAGGACGTATAATAAGAAATAAATGTCTTTCTTTATAATGAGGAGCCAATGAGAACATAGAGATCACGGTACACCTGTCAGAAGAGGGTTGGTCTTTAGCTTTCACAGAATGTGAGGTGGAGGTATTGGGGGTGTCGGTGAACCCGTCACCCCGGAACTATCTCTACATGGGGGAATTCCCCAAATATCACAATATACAGAAGTTTAATTTATTCAAATAAAGCTCCGCCTTTTATCATTAGAAAGCTGTCCAGGGGCTCCAATCAGTGATCAGATGAGACCAAAATTCATCTCTTTGGCATCAACTCGACTCGCTGTGTTTGGAGGAAGAAAAATGGTGACTATGACCCTAAGAACTCCATCCCTCCAGTCACACGGAGGGGGAAACACGAGGCTTTGGGGTGTTTCTCTGATAAAGGTCCAGGCCGACTTTGCCGCATTGAGGGGCCAATGGGCGGGGCCGTGTATTGTAAAATCTTGGATGAGAACCTTCTTCCCTCAGAACACTGAAGATGGGTCATAGATGGGTCTTCCAGCATGACAATGACCCAAAACACACTGCCAAGGCAACAAAGGAGAGGCTCAAGAAGAAGCACATTGAGGTCATGGAGTGGCCTAGCCAGTCTCCAGACCTTAATCCTATAGAAAATGTATAGAGGGAGCTGAAACTTTGAGTTGCCAAGAAGACCTTAAAGCGGAGCTCCACCCTAAAGTGGAACTTCTGCTGATCGGAACCCTCCTATCCTCCGGTGTCACAATTGACACCTTTCAGGGGGGAAGGGGGTGCAGATCCCTCTCTAAGACAGGTATTTGCACCCACTTCCGGGAGTCCTCTCTGCGGGAAATCTGCGGGAAGTACGTCACTTCTCGCAGAGTACCCGTTGTGTTCAGGGAGACACTCGGCTCCCAGAACACAAGGGGACCAGTCAGAACGGTGCAGCGCGACTCGCGCATGCGCCGTAGGGAACCCGGCAGTGAAGCTGCAAGGCTTCACTTCCTGGTTCCCTCACCGAGGATGGCGGCGGGGGCAGCAGAGTGACGAGCGATTGCCCGTCTTCTTTTGCCAACGTCGCTGGACTCCAGGACAGGTAAGTGTCCTAATATTAAAAGTCTGTAGGTGCTGTATTTGTAGCTGCTGGCTTTTAATATTTTTTTTTCATCGGAGCTCCGCTTTAAGGATTTAGAGAAGATCTGTAGAGAAGAGAGGAGCAAAATCCCTCCTGAGATGTGGAAACCTGATCACCACCTACAAGAAACGTCTGACCTCTGTGCTTCCCAACAAGGGATTCCCCACCAACTACTAAGGGGATCAAATACTTATTTTACTCACTGAACTGCAACTCCATTTATAACATTTGTATTGTGTGATTTTTCTGGATTTTTGGTTGATTTTCTGTCTCTATCATATAAAATACACCTATGATAAAAATTATAGACCCTTCATTTCTTTGTAAGTGGGCAAACTTACCCAATCTGCAGGGGAGACGATCGTTATCCCCCCCCCCCCCCCACTGTATATATTTGTAATTTTATTTTAATAGTAATGATAATAATACTGCTAGCAGATATAAATGCAAAATAGTAATATATATATATATATATTTAAGTATATGATCAAATGCATAATGAAAGATTGGACACAATATAATTATATACTATTATTTATTATAATTGTAATTTATTTTTATGGTAATATAATGGTATATATTACGGTAGTAATTATATTTTAATAGTAATAATAATAATAATAATAATAATAATACACTATAATAATAAATAATATTCAAGTTCTCTATATCTATATCTATTGATAGATAAATAAATAGATAGATAGGTAAATAGAAAATCAAATAAATAATACAAGCATAGAGACAATATAAATATATTATTATTTATTATAATTTGAATTTATTTTCATAGTAATATAATGGCATATATTGGTAATTATATTTTAATAGTAATAATAATAATACACTATAATAATAAATAATATTCAAGTTATATATTTATCTATATCTATTGATAGATAAATAGATTGATAGGTAAATAGAAAATCAAATAAATAATACAAGCATAGAGACAATATAAATATATTATTATTTATTATAATTTGAATTTATTTTTATAGTAATATAATGGCATATATTAGTAATTATAATATTAAGTATATGATCAAATGCGTAATGAAAGCACGGAGACAATATAAATATATTATTATTTAATATAATTTTAATTTATTTTCATGGTAATATAATGGTATATATTAGTAATTATATTTTAATCTTGATGATGATAATAATAATAATAATAATAATAATAACAATAATAATAATAATACACTATAATAATAAATAATGTTCAATTTATATATATATATTGATGTATAAATAAATAGATAGATAGGTAAATAGAAAATCAAATAAATAATAAAAGCATGGAGACAATATAAAAGTATTATTATTATTTATTATATATATATTTTTTCTTATGTGTTATATATGTGTCTGTGATACTGATGCAGATTTCCCCTCACTTCCTGTCTAGGGAATCTTTTGTCACCAGAACAGGAAGTGAGGGGAAATCTCTCTAATGGAGCCCCGGATAGCAGTAAAACTTTACAGGGGTTCCAATCCTTCTCCAAAAAAAGTTTAAAGGCCGTCTTCATTCTTAAAATGTATTTAATTGTATTACCTATTAAAATGTAGAGTTTGGCTGTGAAATCTGCGTGTGTATGGCCAGCATGACAGATTAGAGCAATGTCCTTGTATGACATGTTTCAGGCCTCATGCCGCGTACACACGACCGTTTTTAATGTCATTGAAAAAAACGTTGTTTTTCTCGACGTGATTCTTCTCAAGCCTGCCTTGCCTACACACAATCGTGAAAAAAAACGCTCGAGTAAAGCGCGGTGACGTACAACACGTAGGACGGCACTATAAAGGGGAAGTTCCGTTCGGATGGCGCCACCCTTCATGTTAGTAAAGTTTGGTGAGAGACGATTTGCGCTTTTCAGCCTCGTGCTTTTTCAGTCCGTTACAGCGTGAGGAATGTGATATCTCCATTACCAACGCTAGTTTCACCAGAAGGAGCGCTCCCGTCTCATACTTGATTCTGAGCATGCGCATTTTTTTCCACGTCGTTAAAGCCCACACACGGCCGTTTTTCATGATGAGAAAAATGACGATGTAAAAAACGACGTGAAAAATTAGAGCATGTTCCAATTTTTTCATGGCCGTTTTTCACGTCGTCAAAAATGCTCTGGAGCCCACACACCATCATTTTTAATGACCATTTTAAAAAATAAATTTTTTCTCGTCATTAAAAACGGTCGTGTGTACGCGGCATTAAAACGCGGTGACACGTCCACATCGTACACCAGAATGTATATAAAGAGTCGGCGGTTTGGCTCTTTAGTTCTGCAGCCTCCAAGGTCGTGGTATTGCCGGTCTGTCATTGGCGCGGCGGAATCAATATCTGTCATTAGCTGTACCCAGCGCACGCGGATTATCACCTTGCCCCGGGGTGCACAATCCGCGTTAAGTGGAAAGCTGATGGAACTGTAATTTAGTGTTTGCGCAGAATGCAAAAAAAAATAAAAAATCTTACCCAACCCCCCCCCCCCCCACCCGCAGCTCTGAGCCGAGGCGGCCGGCCTGGGAGATCGTCACCAAACTTTCCACGCGACAATAACGCTGAATTTTTCTCCCCTTTCTGCAGGCGACCACCAACCACACCTGCATCTCCTGGGACGAAACCGACACGTAAGTCTCCCCTCCCCCCCAGCTTTGTGATTCGCAGCTTCTCCTTTTCAGGCGCTGCGTCAGGAAGTGCGCAGTCACCCGCCGCAGCCAATCAGAACGGTCTCTGGAGCTCCTCCGCGCTGGCCGGACTGCGGAGCGTGACTTCTGATTGGCTGCTGCGGCTTATTGCGCTCTGCGGTTGTTGGTGTTGTGGAGCCGGCGGAAATATTGTAGAATCGCTCTTCTTTTATATAGAGATATATTTTATATACATTGTATCCTCCTAGGATTATATTATATTATATTATATTTATTATATTATATTATATTATATTATTGTATCATTCGCTCTTCTCTTCTATAGAGATACATTTTATATACATTGTATCCTCCTAGGATTATATTATTTTATATTATATTTATTATATTATATTATATTATATTATTGTACCATTCGCTCTTCTCTTCTATAGAGATACATTTTATATACATTGTATCCTCCTAGGATTATATTATATTATATTTATTATATTATATTATATTATATTATATTATTGTACCATTCGCTCTTCTCTTCTATAGAGATACATTTTATATACATTGTATCCTCCTAGGATTATATTATATTATATTTATTATATTATATTATATTATATTATTGTACCATTCGCTCTTCTCTTCCAGAGAGATACATTTTATATACATTGTATCCTCCTAGGATTATATTATATTATATTTTTATATTATATTATATTATATTATATTATTGTATCATTCGCTCTTCTCTTCTATAGAGATACATTTTATATACATTGTATCCTCCTAGGATTATATTATTTATATTATATTTATTATATTATATTATATTATATTATTGTACCATTCGCTCTTCTCTTTCAGAGAGATACATTTTATATACATTGTATCCTAGGATTATATTATTTTATATTATATTTATTATATTATATTATATTATTGTATCATTCGCTCTTCTCTTCTATAGAGATGCTTTTTATATACATTGTATCCTCCTAGGATTATATTATATTTATTATCTTATATTCTATTATTGGATTATTCGCTCTTCTCTTCTATAGAGATACATCTTATATACATTATATCATAGGATTATATTATATTATATTAAATTTATTATATTATAATATATTATTGTATCAGTCACTAGATACGTTTTATATACATTATATCATAGGATTATATTATATTATTATTGTTCTATATGATATTATTGTATCATGCGCTCTTCTATAGGGATACATTGTATATACATTGTATCCTAGGATTATATTATATTGTTACTGTATATTGGTGTTAGACTCCTTTGTGTATTATAAAAGGATACATTTATTTGTAGAAGCTTTATAAGTCCGTATTGTTGTTTTGCATCAGCTAGTATGCAGTACATGGGGTGCACAAGCAACAGCATGTCAGGGAGTGCACGAGCAACAGTGTGTCCCTGACTTATTGTACGAGGAAATATAGAAGTTCTATTTGTAAATACAGCAATTGTTTATGAAGGTTCCATTGAAGGTTCTATTCCTCCGTCTCTCCATCTCCTTCACCAAGGAACGATCGTTCTCTGTCAAGTTTTACAATTATTTGAATTGGTCGTTGCTGAGTGATCTGCAGTGGAAAGTCAGCATCTTGCTATAGTTGTTTGATGTTTTGTTCAGTTTAGCCATCCAATCATGAATGGAGGAGATTCCTTTTTGTTTGTTTTTTTCATACTCCCGCCAAAATCAGAGGTTTGGAGTGAACTGAAGCCAACGTGGGTCCTGCCTGCCCTCTGCCCTCCTGCTGAGCCAAAGGCAGAGACCTTCAATCAGCAGGGAGCAGGAGCTTTACTGATTGCAGAGCTTGGCTTTGGATCAGCGTGGGGTGTGCGTTAGATCTCTGCAGAGAGACCGCTGCTTCCACGCAGAGCCCGAGGGCCCCTTGTCTGCAGCGTGCTGGCAGGGGACGGGCTCTTCTACTCAGGCTGTGTTTTCTAAAGGAAATGAACTGTAAGGTTGCAATCACACCTGAGCATTTTGAATCGTGGGCAGATTCGCCAGGATTCTGCCTGGGATTTCAAATCGCCAAGGTGTGAATGACAAATCGCACAATGCATATTTCAGACCTAAAAACGCGGTGGGGTTCTACCGCGGTTGTCACGCGATTAATCGCGGCAACCCCGACATGCTTCACGCGATGCGGTCTGCCGTCATTGCTGCGTGATTTGAGGCGGCAGAACCGCACCGCGTTTTTGGGTGCCATTCAAGTGAATGGCATTCTGAAATGTGCGTTGTGCGATTTGTCATTCACACCTGTGCGTTATGAAATCGCGTGCAAAATCGCAGCAAATCTGCCTGATTCTGAAAGTTGAATTAGGCTTGTGTATATATAACATGTCATAGCCTCCACCTATCTTCAACATCAATCTGTCAACGGGGTTAGAATTCAATGCGTTTCGACTCGCAAAGAGTCTTCATCAGGGGGTGAAAAATTAAATATGGAATATAAATATATGAACTTGAATAACATTCACATAAATAAAAGAAAAGAAAATGTGAATGTTATTGCAACTCATCTATATTTATATTCCAGATTTCATTGTTTATGCCCTGATGAAGACCAGTTTAGAGTTCAAAGATTCTTAAAGCCCATGGGTGTCCAATTTGTGGCCCGGGGGCCAATAACGCTTATTGTGTGACCCCGGGGCCAATAACACTTAATGTGTGGCCACGGGGGGTGAATGAAGAATATTCATTAGACCGGCTCCTAGAAATGAAACATTTTATTGTATTTCTTTTATACTAATCTGATTGCCCGTAAGCTGACCATAATAATACACAGGTACCTCATCTCTAGATAAAGAAATATACACACAGTATGGAATGGGACTTCATATAGGTACCTAAAAACAAAAGGAAGCACAGAAAAAGTTAAATAGTATAAAATAAAAATCTGCCATGGCCGGTCCCAAGCCCGGGCTGTGAAAGAAGAAGGGTTGGGTGCTGGGATTTCGACCACTTGTATACCCCCGGATTGTTGTAAACATTTTGAAGGTTAAAAAAAAAAAATAGTATAAAAGAAATATACATATAGTGAGGAATGGGACTTTATATAGGTACACAAAAAACAAAGCAAAACATTATTTAAAAATATTTATTCAATTAGGATGAAAAAGTTTTAGACAAAGAATAAAAGATTGCAATCTAAATGACACCAAGGGTATATATAACATGTCATAGGCTCCACCTATCTTCAACATCAATCTGTCAACGGGGTGAGAATCAAATGCGTTTCGACAAAGAGTCTTCATCAGGGGTAAACGATGAAATCTGGAATATAAATAAATGAATTCTAATAACAATCTCATAAATAAAAGAAAAGAAAATGTTATTGGAATTCATATATATTTATATTCCAGATTTCATTGTTTACCCCCTGATGAAGACTCTGTGTGAGCTGAAAAGGTTGAATCAGGGGGTAAACGATGAAATCTGAAACATAAATATATAAAAATTCCAATAACATTCAGATTTTTTTTTTATTCATGAGAATGTTATTGGAATTTATATATATTTATATTCCAGATTTCATTAATTATCACCTGATTCAACTTTTCACCTCACAAAGAGTCTTTGTCATGGATATGCAGTAGTGTTTGTCTGTCAGCTTACCTTCCTTCCCATGTGTTCATCTTAGAGGCCTGAACCCTTTCACCTGGCTTCCTTTATAATCTCCTCCCAGCCAGACTCCACCCCAGGCCCTATCACAGAACACTATATTAACCTGTGCACTGCAAGCCTGCTTTGCTGATCAACGTGTTTGTTAGGCATTGTGTGTTTGGGTTCCTGCCTGCCGTGTGCTACGTCTGTCTCTCTGTTACGTTATTGGCTTGTCCCCGACTATCCCTGTCTGCTCGTGACCCTTGACCTTCGGCTCGTTCTTCGTTATCCTTGTCTGCTTGTGGCCCCTGACCTTCAGCTTGTTATTCGGTTCTCTCTTATCGTGTGCTGCTGCTTCCCCTCTTTTCCCCTTATCCTACGGGGCGTGAGCTAGGAAACTCCAGGGGCCGCGACCTGGTCCCAGCCTGCAGCATAACATCCTCACCACTAGAGGCCCTGGAGAAGACCAGCTGGGTCTTAGACTCCGCGCCCTGGGGAATCTTGGCTCTAGCTTCCGTTTGGATCCCGGTTGTGCTCCTCTGGTCCCGCTTTCCACAACCACCCAGTTTCCTATCCGCAGAAGCCAGCCATAGGGTTCACTACCTCGCGGTGCACTCCTGTCCCCCTACGGTGTGCATCTGTCACCTGGCCACAGGTGATCCTGACAGTTTGATCAGCCATGAACCCGGCTGACATCCCGTTACCCGTGGATGATCCGTTGCAGGGCATAGTTTGCAGACTTGAAACCCAGGAATCGAATCAGACTCAGGTGATGCGATTCCTCCAGGATCTGGCTTCTCGCTTTGAGCAGCTTCAGGCCTCCCTGGGAACCCTGAATCCGCAACCTCAAATACAACCAGCGGCTGCACCTATTGCACCAGTCGCAGCCACACACTCACTACAACTGCCAGCTCCGTCCCGTTTCTCTGGGGACTCCAAGGCTTGCAGGGGGTTCCTTAGCCAATGCACAATTCATTTTGAGCTCCAGCCCCAAAACTTCCTGTCTGATCGGGCTAAGGTAGCCTATATCATTTCCCTCCTCTCAGGTGAAGCTTTAGCCTGGGCAGCCCCTCTGTGGGAACTGAATGATCCAGTGGTTTCTAGCCTGTCTGGCTTCTTGAAACTTTTTCGGAATATCTTCGAAGAACCGGCTTGTGTCTCTTCAGCGGCCAGCGCCCTTTTACGTCTCCGCCAAGAGTCTGCTTCTGTGGGACAGTATGCCCTTCATTTCCGCATACTGTCGGCTGAGTTGAGCTGGAACAATGAGGCCTTAGTCGCAACCTTTTTGCATGGTCTGTCTGATAGAGTGAAGGATGAATTAGCAGGAAGAACCATCCCCACTGATCTGGCCGGCGTTATCTCCTTGTGTAACCAGATCGATATTCGCTTTCAGGAGAGGACCTTAGAAAAGCAACGCCAGCACTCCTTGGTTCTTAGTCAGCCTGAGCTCCCCTCTCTTCGACCCGTAGAGCATCTCCTACCAGCTGAGGAACCCATGCAGCTGGGTCGGACCAGGCTATCCCCCGAGGAACGTGCTAGGCGCAGAACTCTTGGTCTGTGTCTTTACTGTGGGGGCAAAGGTCATTTTCGTGACACTTGCTCTCTTTGTCCAGAAAAACGTTCGGGTCCACTTCATCTGGAAAGTGGAGTATTGGACCCAGAAATATCACCTTCCCCTTCTCGTCTTCTGCTTTCTGTGTTCCTTCATGTTGGTGCTTCTTCTCATTCGGTCTCAGCATATCTGGATTCCGGAGCCGCTGGTAATTTTATGGACTGGGAAATCGCATCGTCCATGAGACTTACTCTTTTGCCCCTCACCACACCATTGGTGGTCTTGGCGATTGATGGTACTGTTCTCCCAGGGGGACCTATCCGCTTCCAGACCCTCCCTGTTAAGATGTCGGTAGGGACACTCCACCAGGAGTGGATATCCTTCCTTATCTTACCCAAGGCCTCAACGCCTATAATTTTGGGTCTCCCATGGTTACAGCTCCATTCTCCTCATGTGGACTGGACTACTGGACAGATCCTGGCTTGGGGTCCCTCCTGTTCCTCGTCCTGCCTACCCAAAGTTGCCCCCTGTGAATCTGAGCCGGTCATTCATTCCAGGTTGCATAACCATTTACATTTCTCTGTCCCTAACCACCCTTGGACGCACAGCCAGGCTAGCTTGTCTACAAGTCCTGCAGTCGCTACGTCTTGCGATGCGATTCAGGTAGTCGCTACACCTGACTCAGCTATTCAGTTTGACTCCGGCGACATGTCACCTTCTAACCAACCTGACTTCAGGGTTCCACTGACATCTGCCCAGTCTGATGGTCCTGTGCAAGATGACCAGTAGACTTGTGCACAATGGAAAAATTCGTTCCGTTTCGGTTCGTTTCTTTCCGGTCCTGTTGATTCGTAATCATTCGTAATTTTGCTAGACGGGATTTTTCGTGTTCGGACTCATTCGTATTTTTGCAAGCGACATTTTTCGTTGAATTTTTTGTTGCTTTATAATTCGTACTTTCGGTAGAGTACATTGTTTTTCGTTGATTCTGGACACAACTCCTACTTTCGTAACTTTTTTTGGGTTCGTTGATTCGTAATTTTCCGTGTCTCTCTCACAACGACGCTGCCTATTATGCCTAATGTGCTTCGAATGGATTTGTACTTTTCTAAATACATAGCGGTTATTTGTAACGATTCGAAATCTCGTATTTTACTTTCGTTTTTTACATGCGGCTATAGGCTCCGCCCCTGTACACCATTTTGAGAGGGTTCAGCACGGTGAGGGAGAAGCAGAGAGCAGAGCAGAGTGTTATTGTGCTTCGAATGGATTCGAAATCTCGTATTTTACTTTCGTTTTTTACATGCGGCTATAACCTCCGCCCCTGTACACCATTTTGAGAGGGAGTTCAGCACGGTGTGGGAGAAGCAGAGAGCAGAGCAGAGTGAGTGTTATTGTGCTTCGTATGGATTCGTACATTCGTAACTTTTTCATAACGAATTATGCCGAAGACATTCGGGCATTCGCTATTTGCGGTATAATTTATTTCGGATTCGGTCTTATTCGTAATTGCTTTGTTCGGAAATTCGAATGCTTCCGAATGTCCGAAAGTTGCTAAATTCGGACGAATTTCAATTCGTTACGAAACGAATTGCACAAGCCTAATGACCAGTTCCCCTTTAAGGGTCTAGGGGACCCTCCTCAAATTCCTGTTGATCCTCTCATGCCCTTGCTTATTCCTAGAGAGCCTTTGGTCCTCAATAGATCTTCTTGTCATCTCCCTACCTCGTTTTCGGTCTCTGAGGATAATCTTAAGTACGAGGTTAGACAAGTTCTGGATTCTCGGCTCTGCAGAGGCATTCTTCAGTACCTTGTGCATTGGAGAGGTTTTGGTCCTGAGGAGGCGTCTTGGATCGCTGCATCTGATGTCGCTGCACCTCATCTGCTGAGAAGGTTTCATCAGAGATTTCCCTTTAAGCCTGGGCCCAGGCGGGGGAGGGCCCATAAGAGGGAGGGTACTGTCATGGATATGCAGTAGTGTTTGTCTGTCAGCTTACCTTCCTTCCCATGTGTTCATCTTAGAGGCCTGAGCCCTTTCACCTGGCTTCCTTTATAATCTCCTCCCAGCCAGACTCCACCCCAGGCCCTATCACAGAACACTATATTAACCTGTGCACTGCAAGCCTGCTTTGCTGATCAACGTGTTTGTTAGGCATTGTGTGTTTGGGTTCCTGCCTGCCGTGTGCTACGTCTGTCTCTCTGTTACATATTTGGCTTGTCCCCGACTATCCCTGTCTGCTCGTGACCCTTGACCTTCGGCTCGTTCTTCGTTATCCTTGTCTGCTTGTGGCCCCTGACCTTCAGCTTGTTATTCGTTTCTCTCATATCTTGTGCTGCTGCTTCCCCTCCTTTCCCCTTATCCTACAGGGCGTGAGCTAGGAAACTCCAGGGGCCACGACCTGGTCCCAGCCTGCAGCTAACATCCTCACCACTAGAGGCCCTGGAGAAGACCAGCTGGGTCTTAGACTCCGCGCCCTGGGGAATCTTGGCTCTAGCTTCCGTTTGGATCCCGGTTGTGCTCCTCTGGTCCCGCTTTCCACAACCACCCAGTTTCCTATCCGCAGAAGCCAGCCATAGGGTTCACTACCTCGCGGTGCACTCCTGTCCCCCTACGGTGTGCATCTGTCACCTGGCCACAGGTGATCCTGACAGTCTTCATCAGGGGGATAAACAATGAAATCTGGAATATAAATTTATATAAATTCCAACAACTTTCACATTTTATTTATTTTTCATTTTATTTTATTTAGGTGAATGTTATTGGAATGCGTAAATATTTATATTCCAGATTTCATTGTTTACTCCCTGATGAAGACTCTTTGTGAGTTGAAAAGTTGAATCAGGGGGCAAACAGTTAAATCTGGAATATATAAATATATATGAATTTCAATAGAATTCCCATTTTGTTTTCCCCCTTTTTTTTTTTGGTCCAGTTATGAATTCATATATATTTATATTCCAGATTTCATTGTTTATCCCCTGATTTCAACTCACACAGAGTCTTCATCAGGGAGTAAACAAAGAAGCCTGTAATATAATTATATATCAATTCCAATAACATTCACATTTTCTTTTATTTTATTTATGTGAATGTTATTAGAGTTCATATATTTATATTTCAGATTTCATTGTTTACTCCCTGATGAAGACTCTTTGCGAGTCGAAATGCGTTGTCAGATTGATGTTGAAGATAGGTGGAGCCTATGACATGTTATATATACCCTTAGTGTCATTTAGATTGCAATATTTTATCCTTTCTCTAAAAGTTTTTGAATCCTTGCTGAATAAAGGATTATTTTTATATATTTTTTGCTTTGTTTTCAGGTACCTATATAAAGTCCCATCTGATACTACAGTATGTGTATATTTCTTATATACAATTTTATTTTATTTTTTTAACCTTCAAAATTTTTACAACAATCCTGGGGGGGGGGGGGGGTATATGAGTGGTGCTGTCCCAGCACCCAACACTCCTCCTTTCGCAGCCCTGGCTTGGGGCCGGCTGGGCAGAGTTTTCTCTTATACTACTATACTTTAAGCTTTTTCTGTGCTGCCTTTTTGTTTCTTGGTTTACATTTTTAGAGTGAATCTTACGAGAGAAATAATAATTTTGCCACTAATTATATTAAAGCACGCCACACTTTTCACATATTTATTTGTATCATTTTCCTTCCACTTCACAATTATGTGACACTTTGTGTTGGTCCATCACATAAAATCCCAGTAAAATACATTTACGTTTTTGGTTGTAACATGACAACATGTGGGAAATTTCAAGGGGTATGAATACTTTTTCAAGGCATTATATGTGTGTATAGTTCATGTTTTATTTGTAAATGTTGGGATTGGGTTGGGAGGGTTTGGCCCTCTATCGGGTTTTTTGTTACCTAGACTGGGAATTTTTTGGGGCCGTAAAGATAAGCGGGCGGTTCCCGCTGGTTTCCCGTGCGATTTCCGAGCGTTGGATTAATCAGGGAAACGAATGTGAGCGATTTGAGATCTATTTATACATTTTAGGTGTATTTTTTATCACACAAGTGATCAGTGTTGGTTCCTCAAAGAATCGATCGATCGGTTCTATACGGCTTTAAAAAGTCTCACTCCACCCAAAACTGATCGATTCTCTTCTTGTCATTGCATGGCGCTTCTTCATTCTATTGCAGAAAAAAAGATAAAACACAAAATAAAAAAATAATTATTTTTTTTTTTTTTTTTTTTAATAAAACTCACATAGAAGAAGTTAATAGTCGGCGCTAATCCCTCCCCCTCCCCCGTTCCCGGGATAGATGGGGATAATATACTCCTAAACTCCCCATTTGCGGAGGACACAGCGGACTACAACAGTCTCCACAATCCAGTTACGCAATTAGGTGATTTATTACTGCGCCGAGCCGCTTAAGTCATGCGTACAGTGAAAGCACCTGGCCCCGTGAAATGATCATTAGTAAAAGGTTAACGGAACATCGATCGTCTTCATTCAGTATAGTGCGGACGTGCCGTATAGATCCCCCCGCAGTGCAGCTAACTTAGTCTCTGCCGCTTCTAATCACCTCAGATTCTGCTACATCACAGGGTGCGACTGCCTGAGGACCCCCCCCCCCCCAGATCCGGGGGCCCCAGAACTTCCTGGGCTGCTTCTCTGGATTATCAAGTTTTAGGGTCGGAGTCGCACGCGATCGTTGTGTCGCTGCGCATTGGGGCAAGTGTGATAATAGTAACAATAATTTGCGTTGCGTTAAGGCAGTACACTTATTTCGAATGGGCTGCCGGCACAGTGTCCCGCTACAACATGTGCCGGTACCACGATGTATAACCAGCACCATAGGTGTGCGCACAGGGAGTGCCAGGTGTGTCTGGGCAAACCCTAACCACCCCGTGTGGTGCAGGTTCCCTGTTTAGACCCCCTGATATTTCATCAAAGCCCCCTAATGGGGCTCCTAAAAAAAGAATTGTAAAAAAATAATAATAATAAAAGTAATACAATTGTAAAAAATAATAAAAAATTTAATAAAAATAAAAACTACTGACACCATCCACTGCTCTACTGACACCGTCCACTGCTCTACTGACACCATCCACTGCTCTACTGACACCGTCCACTGCTCTACTGACACCGTCCTCTGCTCTACTGACACCGTCCACTGCTCTACTGACACCATCCACTGCTCTACTGACACCGTCCACTGCTCTACTGACACCGTCCACTGCTCTACTGACACCGTCCACTGCTCTACTGACACCGTTCACTGCTCTACTGACACCGTCCACTGCCCTACTGACACCATCCACTGCTCTACTGACACCGTCCACTGCTCTACTGACACCATCCACTGCTCTACTGACACCGTCCACTGCTCTACTGACACCGTCCTCTGCTCTACTGACACCGTCCACTGCTCTACTGACACCATCCACTGCTCTACTGACACCGTCCACTGTTCTACTGACACCGTCCACTGCTCTACTGACACCATCCACTGCTCTACTGACACCATCCACTGCTCTACTGACACCATCCACTGCTCTACTGACACCGTCCACTGCCCTACTGACACCATCCTCTGCTCTACTGACACCGTTCACTGCTCTACTGACACCGTCCTCTGCTCTACTGACACCATCCTCTGCTCTACTGACACCGTTCACTGCTCTACTGACACCGTCCACTGCTCTACTGACACCGTCCACTGTTCTACTGACACCGTCCACTGCTCTACTGACACCATCCACTGCTCTACTGACACCATCCACTGCTCTACTGACACCATCCACTGCTCTACTGACACCGTCCACTGCCCTACTGACACCATCCTCTGCTCTACTGACACCGTTCACTGCTCTACTGACACCGTCCACTGCTCTACTGACACCGTCCACTGTTCTACTGACACCGTCCACTGCCCTACTGACACCATCCACTGTTCTACTGACACCGTCCACTGCTCTACTGACACCGTCCACTGCCCTACTGACACTGTCCACTACTCTACTGACACCGTCCACTGCCCTACTGACACCATCCACAGCTCTACTGACACCGTCCACTGCTCTACTGACACCGTCCACTGCTCTACTGACACCGTCCACTGCTCTACTGACACCGTCCACTGCCCTACTGACACCGTCCACTGCTCTACTGACACCATCCACTGCCCTACTGACACCTTCCACTGCCCTACTGACACCATCCACTGCTCTACTGACACCGTCCACTGCTCTACTGACACCATCCACTGCTCTACTGACACCATCCACAGCTCTACTAACACCATCCACTGCCCTACTGACACCATCCACAGCTCTACTGACACCATCCACAGCTCTACTGACACCATCCACTGCCCTACTGACACCATCCACTGCCCTACTGACACCGTCCACTGCCCTACTGATACCGTCCACTGCTCTACTGACACCATCCACTGCTCTACTGACACCATCCACTGCCCTACTGACACCATCCACTGCTCTACTGATACCGTCCACTGCTCTACTGACACCATCCACTGCCCTACTGACACCGTCCACTGCTCTACTGACACCATCCACTGCTCTACTGACACCATCCACTGCTCTACTGACACCGTCCACTGCTCTACTGACACCATCCACTTGTCTACTGACACCATCCACTTGTCTACTGACACCGTCCACTGCTCTACTGACACCATCCACTGCTCTACTGACACCATCCACTGCTCAACTGACACCATCCACTGCCCTACTGATACCGTCCACTGCTCTACTGACACCGTCCACTGCTCTACTGACACCCTCCACTGCTCTACTGACACCATCCACTGCTTTACTGACACCATCCACTGCCCTACTGACACCCTCCACTGCTCTACTGACACCGTCCACTGCCCTACTGACACCGTCCACTGCTCTACTGACACCATCCACTGCTCTACTGACACCGTCCACTGCTCTACTGACACCATCCACTTGTCTACTGACACCATCCACTTGTCTACTGACACCGTCCACTGCTCTACTGATACCGTCCACTGCTCTACTGACACCGTCCACTGCTCTACTGACACCCTCCACTGCTCTACTGACACCATCCACTGCTTTACTGACACCATCCACTGCCCTACTGACACCCTCCACTGCTCTACTGACACCGTCCACTGCCCTACTGACACCATCCACTGCTCTACTGACACCGCCCACTGCCCTACTGACACCATCCACTGCTCTACTGACACCGACCACTGCTCTACTGACACCGCCCACTGCCCTACTGACACCGCCCTCTGCCCTACTGACACCGTCCACTGCTCTACTGACACCGTCCACTGCTCTACTGACACCGTCCACTGCTCTACTGACACCATCCACTGCTCTACTGACACCATCCACTGCCCTACTGACACCATCCACTGCTCTACTGACACCATCCACTGCTCTACTGACACCGTCCTCTGCTCTACTGACACCATCCACTGCCCTACTGACACCATCCACTGCCCTACTGACACCATCCACTGCCCTACTGACACCGTCCACTGCCCTACTGACACCGTCCACTGCCCTACTGACACCATCCACTGCCCTACTGACACCATCCACTGCCCTACTGACACCATCCACTGCCCTACTGACACCGTCCACTGCCCTACTGACACCATCCACTGCCCTACTGACACCATCCACAGCTCTACTGACACTGACAGTGTGTCTCCTGGTGAACAGGAGGAACAGGGAATGTTTCTGGTGACTTCATTAGTTTCATCTCCCCCCCTTCAACCAAGATGCCTAAAATTTTTGACCAAATTTTGGACAAATGAAAACTCTCAGGTTTGCTCATCCCTACCTATTAGTTATCATCCAACTGTTGCCCCATCTTTTGGTTGACCCCCTCCCCCCGGTCCCCGGTGCTGTGGGCAGCAAAGCTTCACGGCACGGCTGACTCCATCTCTGTGTGCCGCGAGCTTGGAGAGTCCCGATTGGCCCCCCGTGTCGGCAGCGGTGTGTACAAGCTGTCCTACACGCAGACGACACGCGTTGTACCTGGCTTGTTTTATCTGCTGGTGTCACTTGCGGTTGTAGCCATAATGCTGATAAGGATCTCATCAAACAGCAACTTCCCGAGAGCCGGAAATTTGTTCTTCTAAACTGCTATGAATATTTCAGCGTGTCGGCTTAATAATTCATTAGTGAATTAAGTTTACTCATTTCTCATTACACGCAGGCGATGCCATGCGTCCTCCCAGATGCCTCCACTCATTAACGCCGAGGTTATCTGAAAGGATATTAGAGAGCAGAGGATATGGGGGGGGGGGAGGGGAACAAAGGTCGGTGTACTTCAGGCTTAATATACTGGTGTGGATCCCACAATTCCCTCCTTCCCACTGGGGATCGTCTCCTAGGGTGACCACATGTCCCGGATTGCCCGGGACAGTCCCGCATTTTGCAGATCTGTCCCGGGCACATTCATTCCAGGACAATACAGTGTCCCGGAATGAAACTGACACAGCCACCCCCCCGGACCAATCTGATTCCCCCAAAAAAGGCCGCCACATCACCGCTTTACTCACTGACAGTACTTGTCCTGGCCGGGAATGCCTGGAGGAGCACAATCCCCGCCCCCTGCTTGTGATTGGAGAAATCATAAATCCCGCCTGGTGTGTCCAATCACTGTGCTGTGATTCGTTACAGCACAAGCTGATTTTTGGGAAGGGGGGGTGTCCCTGAATGGTAGTTTGGAAATGTGGTCACCCTATCGTCTCCCCCTCCCCCCCCCCAGGAAATTAAAGGCCCAAATAAAGATGCAGGAGGCTCAACTGGGACAGACAAAATGTTTTCCAAAGGAAGAAACTGTTTTCTATTCTCTTCTATCTTACAAGCAATTTTCGATTTATCAACTCCTGCTGACCACATAGAACAAAAGCTTGGATGGAAATTAGACGGACAGAGGGTGGAGGTAAACGTTGGTCTCTGTATTAAAGCGGAGGTCCACCCTGAAAAATTATTTACATTAAAAATCCTAAAAAAAATAAAAATAATTTTTTTTGGAAAAAAATAAAAAATTATACTCACCCTAAATGCCTGTTGCTATGCGGAAGTCCCCTAATCTGCCTCTAATGTTCCTCTTCTCGTCCGCGGTGGGTCTCCTTCTGCTTCCTCTTCTTGTGAATGGGGCGCGCTGCCTTCTGGGAACTGTGTGTATCCCAGGAGGCAAGCCGCCCATTCACAAAGCGCCGCGCGAGTGGCGCATGCGCAGTAGGAAACGGGCAGTAAAGCCGTAAGGCCTGTTTCCCTTAGTCAGGATGGAGGAGCTGGGACCTGCCAGCAGCGATCGATCGCCGTCGGGGGACCGACATCGCGGGCGAGTAGGACAGGTAAGTGTCCTTATTAAAAGTCAGCAGCTACACTGTAAGTAGCTGCTGACTTTTTTTTTTTTTTTTTTGTGGCTGCACCTCCTCTTTAAGGGCTTAATAGGAGAAATGAGACAGATCGCTGCTCCAGGTAAGTAATCTAATCCACCAAAAAGGAAGGGCTGGGTGCTAGCTCCGGCTCCCAACCGTCAACATGTAGACCAAGTGAGAAAAATTAGCTGCACACCAACAATTCGTCCAACAGGTTCATTGAAAGACTGCCACCAGGACTAAAACAACGGACCAAGGGGTGACAACCAGTGGCGTCGCTAGGGGGTGGCTATTGGGGCTATAGCCCTGAATCTGGGGCCCCTAGCCCCGAGTCTCTTACCGCAGGGGTCCCTGCCTAACCAGCAGGCCGTGGCCTCTCTGCAGCCGGGCGGCGAGTGCGGCTGACAGGCGGGCTGCATGAGAGAGCCGGGCAGGCGGATGAGAGAAGCAAACGGGCAGAGATGGCATCATCTCTCTCCACCCCCCCTGCATCACCGCTCCTCCGACCCTCACAGCCGGGGGCCTCTTCAATGTTGGAAGTGCGGCCGTGATGATTGAATCGCCAACACCAGTCATTGCCCGCCAAAAAAATTGCTTACCACCCGCGTGCCCCACTGCTATGGGCTCTAGCCCCAGGTCATTTGCAGACCTAGCAACGCCCCTCCCTGGTGACCACCTACATTGTGCTTCTTCAAGACCCAAAACCGGGTTAGCGTTTGTTTTTGTTTTCGTTTCATTTGTTTGTTTGTTTTTTCCTTCGTTTTTCGGGTCATTCGTTATGATCTCAATTCGTAAATTTCGAAAATCCGTAAATTTGTAAATTCGAAGAAATTCATGATTTTTTTTTTAAAAAAATCGTAAATTCGAAAAAAAATTGTAAATTCGTAAATTTTAAAACATTTGTAAATTTAAAACAATTTGTAATAATCAGAAATTCGGAAATTTGAAAATCCGAAAACCTGAACATTTGGAAATCTGAAATAATAACTAACTAATAATAACTTATTACTAACTATTAAATTATAGGTATTGAAATTTCCTTTCAAATTTGGAATTTAAGTTACGAATTATCCGAAATAACGAATGCTGCATCTAAAAAAATGGAACGGAACAAAGTAATAATAATAAATAACAATAATAATAATAATAAAAAGAAAATGTTTTATTATTATTATTTATTATTAATTTGTTCGGTACGGCTATTTATTATTTTGGATAATTCGTAACTTCAGATAAATTCATATTCGTTACATTCACTAACAGCCAAATTTGAAAGGAAATTCCAATACCTATAATTTAATAATACCTAGTAATAGTTAAGTTATTATTAGTTGAATTTTCGGGTTTTCGGGTTTTTGAATTTCTGAATTTTTTTGAATTTACGATATTCAACAAATTTTTTTGAATTTACGAATTTCCAAATTGTGTTGTGTGACATAAAAAAAACGAAACTACCGGTATTTTTATTCTTCAGGGTCTATTATTTAATATTTTTGAATTTTCGGGTTTTCGGGTTTTTGAATTTCGAATTTCTGAATTTTTTTGAATTTACGATATTCACAATTTTTTTTTTCATTTACGAATTTCCAAATTGTGTTGTGTGACATAAAAAAACCGAAACTACCGGTATTTTTATTCTTCAGGGTCTATTATTTTAGATTTTTACATTTTCGGGGTTTTCGGATTTTTGAATTTCGAATTTCTGAATTTTTTTTGAATTTCCGAAATTCACAAATTTTTTTGAATTGACGAATTTCCAAATTGTGTTGTGTGACATAAAAAAAAAACGAAACTACTGGTATTTTTATTCTTCAGGGTCTATTATTTCATATTTTTGAATTTTCGGGTTTTCGGGTTTTTGAATTTCGAATTTCTGAATTTTTTTGAATTTTTGATATTCACAATTTTTTTTTTTAATTGACGAATTTCCAAATTGTGTTGTGTGACATAAAAAAAACGAAACTACCGGTATTTTTATTCTTCAGGGTCTATTATTTCATATTTTTGAATTTTCAGGTTTTCGGGTTTTTGAATTTCGAATTTCTGAATTTTTTTGAATTTACGATATTCACAAAAAAAAATTAATTTACGAATTTCCAAATTGTGTTGTGTGACATTAAAAAAACGAAACTACCGGTATTTTTATTCTTCAGGGTCTATTATTTCAGATTTTTGAATTTTCGGGTTTTCGGGTTTTCGAATTTCTGAATTTTTTTGAATTTACGATATTCACAATTTTTTTTTTAATTTACGAATTTCAAAATTGTGTTGTGTGACATAAAAAAAACGAAACTACCGGTATTTTTATTCTTCAGGGTCTATTATTTCAGATTTTTGAATTTTCGGGTTTTCGGGTTTTCGAATTTCTGAATTTTTTTGAATTTATGATATTAACAATTTTTTTTTTAATTTACGAATTTCAAAATTGTGTTGTGTGACATAAAAAAAAACGAAACTACCGGTATTTTTATTCTTCAGGGTCTATTATTTCAGATTTTTGAATTTTCGGGTTTTCGGGTTTTCGAATTTCTGAATTTTTTTGAATTTACGATATTCACAATTTTTTTTTTAATTTACGAATTTCAAAATTGTGTTGTGTGACATAAAAAAAAAACGAAACTACCGGTATTTTCAGAAAATATATCATGTTTGGGGGGTTTTCACTAATCTTCAGGCCTAAAAATTATTTTTGTGCAAAAAAAACAAACCCCACACTGGCAGTGAACGGGTTACATTGAAAAAAAAAACGGTTGACAATTCTGGTGTCTCCTGGCGGTGCGGCGCCTGTGCAGGTTGACTCATCTCGTTTTCCTGCCGAGCGTTAGACATTGCGATTCTTCTCATCCTTTCCGGAACGGTACAAGGCGGGCTCCGCGCTGAACTTCCCCGACTCCAATTAACCGGCTTACTGGACCGCACCCTGTAAATGGCGGCCGGGGGGGTCGCCGTCGCTGCTTTATGTTCCTTGAAGAAGGTTATTATTTCCGATATGGCGGTGATATAATGACGGCGGACGGACGGGGGAGGGGAGGGGGGGGCCCTTGTTATGTTAGTCAAAGAAGCCGTAAGTGCGAAGCGCTGAACCGTGCCGCCATTAAATGTCTGCGCCGCCACTTTCATGGTAAATGACATTTCTCCGTCACTTACAAGTCTTCCCCCGTGGAGGACCATTAAACCGACTCCCCCCCTCCCCCGCTCCCCTCCGCACATCACATCCCTCATTTACCTTCATTATCATCTGATTATGGAGAATGACAGCGATCTGCTCTCACCGACGTCCCCGGACGCAACGCGTTATCTGTTACTTCATTTATTTTTTATGGACGGACGAAGAGCCTGAATTCCTGACACGTTGGAATTTACAGAAACCGTCCCCCCCAGTGAAGTTGCCTAGGTTGTGATGATGTCATCAATATGCTGCAGGCAGGAGGAAGCATTTCCTCAGTCTCCCCTCCCCCAGTGAATTTGCCTAGGTTGTGATGATGTCATCAGTCTGCTGCAAGCAGGAGGAAGTATTTTCTCAGTCCCCCCCCCCCCCCCAGTGAATTTGCCTAGATTGTGGTGATGTCATCAGTCTGCTGCAGGCAGAAGGAAGCATTTCCTCAGTCTCCCCTCCCCCAGTGAATTTGCCTAGATTGTGGTGATGTCATCAGTCTGCTGCAGGCAGAAGGAAGCATTTCCTCAGTCTCCTTGCTACAAAATGAGAGTGTTGCATTCGGATGACTTTGATTAGCTGAGCGATCCTAATTCTGCGCCTTTGTAGTTAGTGAGTCACAAGGTTAGCGAGGGGCTGCAGCGGGGGGAGGGGCTGTGTCAGGCATGTGAGGAACTTCACCTGAAAATCGAGGATTTCATTTGTTGTCCAAAAATGTTATTTGTACCCAATCTGAGAAATCTGCATTATGTATGGAATTTATCCTGATATCAGTGCACTTCCTGTGCCTAGGCACTCCTGATATCAGTGCACTTCCTGTGCCTAGGCACCCCTGATATCAGTGCACTTCCTGTGCCTAGGTACTCCTGATATCAGTGCACTTCCTGTGCCTAGGCACTCCTAATATCAGTGCACTTCCTGTGCCTAGGCACCCCTGATATCAGTGCACTTCCTGTGCCTAGGCACTCCTGATATCAGTGCACTTCCTGTGCCTAGGTACTCCTGATATCAGTGCACTTCCTGTGCCTAGGTACTCCTGATATCAGTGCACTTCATGTGCCTAGGCACTCCTGATATTAGTGCACTTCATGTGCCTAGGCACCCCTGATATCAGTGTACTTCCTGTGCCTAGGCACTCCTGATATCAGTGCACTTTCTGTGCCTAGGCACTCCTGATATCAGTGCACTTCCTGTGCCTAGGCACTCCTGATATCAGTGCACTTCCTGTGCCTAGGCACTCCTGATATCAGTGCACTTCCTGTGCCTAGGTACTCCTGATATCAGTGCACTTCATGTGCCTAGGCACCCCTGATATCAGTGTACTTCCTGTGCCTAGGCACTCCTGATATCAGTGCACTTCATGTGCCTAGGCACCCCTGATATCAGTGCACTTCCTGTGCCTAGGTACTCCTGATATCAGTGCACTTCCTGAGCCTAGGCACTCCCACTCTGCAATGAATATTGCTTTGGCTCCGTACATTTTGGCGTGTTCGCAGATTTATGGGGGTGACATTAGGAACGTCTGCAAAAAGGCGGGACATTTCTGTGCGTTTGGGAAAGTGCGTGATTTTGAGCGCATTCCCACAATGCCCCCCGAGGAGTGAGTGAGCCCCCCAGGAATGGCGTTGTCACCGCGCTGCCAGTAATGAGCCACTAAAAGGTCCAATGAGTGAGCAGAGCGCGTCTTGCTGCAAGAGAGTCGCCATCTGCCTCTCCCCTCCCCCGGCTTCCATGGAAGACACGGCTCGGCGGCGCTCATCTCGGCGCACCGCTCCTGGGGGAGGGGAGATCCCAGCGATGGGCCGCGGTGCGCTCAGACCTTTCACTTCATCAGCAGCGATCAGTTCCCCGCGGCGCAAAGTGCGATCGCTTTTATTGGGGGGTCTCAAATGAAATGTCGCTATTGATTTGGGATCATTAATTGGAGGGAACCGATTCTCCTCCATCCCGTCCATTTCCTGCCCACGTGCCGCCGCTCTTCACCTTCGTCTGATGAACCCCAAAAACATTCTGCGCCCCAAAAATCACCGAAATAATCAACCGCAATCGTCTCCCCTCCATTCATTGATCTGATGGAGATATTTGTTATTGATATATTATTTATCTATTATTATTATTTGATATATTGATAAATAATATATCAATAACAATAATAGATAAATATTATATCAATATATCAAATAATAATAATAGATAAATAATATATCAATATATCAATAACAATAATAGATAAATAATATATCAATATATCAATAACAATAATAGATAAATAATATATCAATATATCAATAATAATAATAGATAAATAATATATCAATATATCAATAACAATAATAGATAAATAATATATCAATATATCAAATAATAATAATAATAATAATAATAGATAAATAATATATCAATATATCAATAATAATAATAGATAAATAATATATCAATATATCAATAATAATAATAGATAAATAATATATCAATATAGCAATAACAATAATAGATAAATAATATATCAATATATCAAATAATAATAATAATATTAGATAAATAATATATCAATATATCAATAATAATAATAGATAAATAATATATCAATATATCAATAACAATAATAGATAAATAATATATCAATATATCAAATAATAATAATAGATAAATAATATATCAATAACAATAATAGATAAATAATATATCTATTATTATTATTATTGATATATTATTTATCTATTATTATTATTTGATATATTGAATATATTATTTATCTATTATTATTATTTGATATATTGATATTTGATATATTGCTAAATAATATATCAATAACAATAATAGATAAATAATATATTATTATTGATATATTGATATATTATTTATCTATTATTATTATTGATATATTATTCATCTATTATTATTATTTGATATATTAAATATATTATTTATCTATTATTATTATTTGATATATTGATATATTATTTATCTATTATTGTTGTTTGATATATTGATAAATAATATATCAATAACAATAATAGATAAATAATATATCAATATATCAAATAATAATAATAATAGATAAATAATATATAAATAATAATAATAGATAAATAATAGATCATTATATATATAACAATAATAGATAAATAATATATCAATAATAATAATAGATAAATAATATATCAATATATCAAATAATAGTAATAGATAAATAATATATCAATATATCAAATAATAATAATAGATAAATAATATATCAATAACAATAATAGATAAATAATATATCTATTATTATTATTATTATTATTGATATATTGATATATTATTTATCTATTATTATTATTTGATATATTGAATATATTATTTATCTATTATTGTTATTGATATATTATTAATCTATTATTATTATTGATATATTGATATATTATTCATCTATTATTAATATTTGATATATTAAATATATTATTTATCTCTTATTATTATTTGATATATTGATATATTATTTATCTATTATTGTTATTTGATATATTGATATATTATTTATCTATTATTATTATTTGATATATTGATATATTATTTATCTATTATCATTATTGATATATTATATATCTAGTATTGTTATTGATATATTGATATATTATTTATTTATTATTATTATTTGATATATTGCTATATTATTTATCTAATATTGTTATTGATATATTATTTATCTATTATTATTATTGATGTATTGATATATTTTTTATCTATTATTATTATTTGATATATTGATATATTATTTAGCTATTATTGTTATTTGATATATTGATATATTATTTATCTATTATTGTTATTTGATATATTGATATATTATTTATCTATTATTATTATTTGATATATTGAATATAATAATTATCTATTATTATTATTGATATATTGTATTCTTTAGGAATCTCCTTCTTAGGTAAAGTGTACAAAAACCTTTTCAAATCATTTATTTATATAGAAAAAAAAATCAGCTTTAATATCTTATTTAGATATTCTGTATGTCATTATTGATTTATTATTTCCTTCCATAGATATAAAGGGAACCTCCATCTTTGTGAGAACCACATATTTTTTTTTTTTTTTATAGAAAATTGGGAAATTCCTGTGCCCAAAATTGTGTAAATGAATCACTTTAAAACCGGGCTTATTTTTCAAACTTGTTTAGTTCAAAATCTTTTTCTTTTTTTTTTTTTCTAGAAAATTACTTAGAACCCCCAAACATTATATATATTTTTTCAGACACCCTAGAGAATAAAATGGCGGTCGTTGCAATACTTTATATCATACCATATTTGAGCAGCGGCCTAACAAACGCAATTTTTTTGGGGGAAAAAATACACCTTTTTGAATTAAAAATTAGAAAACAGTAAAGTTAGCCCGTTTTTTTTTTTCTATATTGTGAAAGATAATGTTACGCCGAGTAAATTGATACCCAACATGTCACGCTTCAAAATTGCGCCCGCTCGTGGAATGGCGACAAACTTTGACCATAGGCGACGTTTAAAAAATTGTACAGGTTGCATGTTTTGAGTTACAGAGGGGGTCTAGGGCTAGAATTATTGCTCTCACTCTAACTATCGTGGTGATACCTCACATGTGTGGTTTGAACACCATTTTCATATGCAGGCGCAACTTACGTATGCATTCGCTTTTAAGCGCGAGTTCGGTGGGACTTAAAAAAATATATAAAAATTTTGTCTGATTTATTTTACTTTTTTTACAGTGTAAAAATAAAAAGTAAAGTAAATAAGATTTTTTTTTTTCTTATTTATTTTACTTTTTATTTTTACACTGTCCCTTTTTAAAAAATAAAATAAAAATTGGGGGTCACTTTTATTCCTATTACAATGTAAACATCTCTTGTAATAGAAAAAAAAGCATGACAGGTCCTCTTTAATGGGAGATCTGGGGGTCAAAAAGACCTCACATCTCATATTTACACTAAAATGCAATAAAGTGCATTTTGTTTTTCTTATTTATTTTACTTTTTATTTTTACACTCTCCCTTTAAAAAAAAAAAAAAAAAAAACTGGTTTCACTTTTATTCCTATTACAATGTAAACATCTCCCTTTAAAAAGGGAGAGTGTAAAAATAAAAAATAAAAAGTGAAATAAAGAAATAAATAAGAAAAAAAATGTACTTCCGCCCAAAGGAAGTGCATTTTTTTTCTTTTTTCTTTTACTTTTTATTTTTACACTCTCCCTTTTAAAAAAAAAAAAAAAAAATTGGGGTCACTTTTATTCCTATTACAATGTAAACATCTCTTGTAATAGAAAACAAAAAAGCATGACAGGTCCTCTTTAATATGACATCTGGGGGTCAAAAAGACCTCAAATCTCATTTACACTAAAATGCAATAAAAAGAAAAAAAAAAAAAAGTATTTTTTTCAATAAAAAAAACATTTCTTTTGTCATCCAATGGTGTGCCCCTGAGGGGAAAGAATCGGATCGTCTCCGCCGCTACTGGCGGCTCCGATAAGCGGCAGAGACGAACGGAACGCGGCGGGAGGGGGCGGGCACCTCTCCCGCCGCTGCCGATTAAAAAGGGATCGCGCGCCGATTGCGCCGCGGAGACCACTTTTAATCCTAAAGAGGGCCGTCCCCCGTTTCAGAAAATACCGGGGTTATGGCCGCTATCTGCTATCTGCTGCCAAAACCCCGGCGTTCTACGGCAAAGTAGCGGCGTGCAATGACGGCGGTTTGGGGTAAGCGGATAACTTTCACACCAGAATAAAAACAAACCATTGCTGTCTAAATTCTGCTAACTAATCCTATAGAGAATTTTGTTATTATTTGTTCCTTCCATAGATATCATAGGAAACATCTTCTTCAATAAAGTGCATCTAATGGCAGAACTTTCATAAATCTTTTTTTTTATTTTTTATTTTTTTTATTTTTTTATGGAATTGGGAAAATTCACTTTCACACCTCACAAAAATAAATAAACGACAGTCTTATCTCTTCCCTTCATTAATCATATTAAGATACAGTATTGATATATTATTCAATATATCATATTATTGATACATTACAGTATGTATATCAATATATATGATTAGGATTGATATGTTGGATAAAGGCCTCTTCCCCACAACCCTGGCCGGTGGTTATGGGGGTCTGCAGGGGCACAGGGGGCTTATTCACAATCTGGAAGCCTCCATCTGACCCAAATAAGTTTATCTTGGTCTCATCAGACCACAGGACACGGCTCCAGTAATCCATGTCCTTAGTCTGCTTGTCTTCAGCAAACTGTTTGCGGCTCTTTCTTGTGCATCATCTTTAGAAGAGGCTTCCTTCTGGGACGACAGCCATGCAGACCAATTTGATGCAGTGTGCGGCGTATGGTCTGAGCACTGACAGGCTGACCCCTCCCCCACCCCTTCCCCCTCTGCAGCAATGCTGGCAGCACTCATACGTCTATTTCCCAAAGACAACCTCTGGATATGACGCTGAGCACGTGACCTCAACTTCTTTGGTGAACCATGGCGAGGCCTGTTCTGAGGGGAACCTGTCCTGTTATACCGCTGGATGGTCTTGGCCACCGTGCTGCAGCTCAGTTTCAGGGTCTTGGCAATCTTCTTATATCCTCGGCCATCTTTATGTAGAGCAACAATTCTTTTTTTCAGACCCTCAGAGAGTTCTTTGCCATGAGGTGCCATGTTGTACTTCCAGTGACCAGTATGAGAGAGTGAGAGCGATAACACCAAATTTAACACACCTGCTCCCCATTCACACCTAAGACCTTGTAACACTAACGAGTCACATGACACCGGTGGAGGGAAAATGGCTAATTGGGCCCAATTTGGACATTTTCACTTAGGGGTGTACTCACTTTTGTCGCCAGCGGTTTAGACATTAATGGCTGTGTGTTGAGTTTGTAATAGATTTCTTCCGGCCCAAAACCAGAATGTATGTTCTTTTCTGCCTCTGACCCAAATTCAAGGTGATGTGAATGCATGCATAAAAAAGGATCACACTGGGACACACTGGTCAGTATGAGCTCTTCTCTCATCAACAGGGGTTGATTCAGGGTCACATCCCCTTATATAAACAAAGTGACATAAGCAAACGTCATCACATGTGTGTGTATATGATTGGTTCATCTGTATATGGTCCTTTTCCTGTCGACATCTGTTTATTTCACGAGGCTGCATTCCAGGATACAGGGGGGGCCATCTTTTGAAAGACGATGGGAGGGGCAGAAATGAGGGGGTAAAGGAGTGAGGAGTAAGAAAACATCTGTTTCTTGTTTTTGAGTAAGGAAATTACTGCTGTCTTGTTACATGAATACCAAAACACACACACACACACACACATACAGTATATATATATATATATATATATATATATATATACATATCGCAACAAGAAAGAAAAGAAAGAAGAAAAATAATAAAGAAGAAAAGAAAATAACAATAATTGAGTGGTTAAAAGAGAGGGATAACATAGACATAACATTTATCAACTCCATCACAAGTTATTTTGAGGGGACAGCAAATTTACACCGCTATACAAGCTGTACACTCACTACTTTACATTGTAGCCAAGTGTCATTTCTTCAGTGTTGTCTCCCTTCAGAGACTGGGCCGCAGGGTAGTATTCCAACATGATAACGACCCCAAACACACCTCCAAGACCACCACTGCCTTGCTAAAGAAAATGAGGGTAAAGGTGATGGACTGGCCAAGCATGTCTCCAGACCTAAACCCTATTGATCATCTGTGGGGGATCCTCAAATGGAAGGTGGAGGAGCGCAAGGTCTCCAACATCCACCAGCTCAGTGATGTCGTCATGGAGGAGTGGAAGAGGACTCCAGTGGCAACCTGTGAAGCTCTGGTGACCTCCATGCCCAAGAGGGTTAAGGCAGTGCTGGAAAATAATGGTGGCCACACAAAATATTGACACTTTGGGCCCAATTTGGACATTTTCACTTAGGGGTGTACTCACTTTTGTTGCCAGCGGTTTAGACATTAATGGCTGTGTGTTGAGTTATTTTGAGGAGAGAGGAAATTTACACCGTTATACAAGCTGTACACTCCTCCCCCCTGTGTACACTCCTCCCCCCTGTGTACACTCCTCCCCCCCTGTGTACACTCCTCCCCCCTGTGTACACTCCTCCCCCCTGTGTACACTCCTCCCCCCTGTGTACACTCCTGACCCCTGTGTACACTCCTGACCCCTGTGTACACTCCTCCCCCCTGTGTACACTCCTCCCCCCTGTGTACACTCCTCCCCCTGTGTACACTCCTCCCCCCTGTGTACACTCCTGACCCCTGTGTACACTCCTGACCCCTGTGTACACTCCTCCCCCCTGTGTACACTCCTCCCCCCTGTGTACACTCACTACTTTACATTGTAGCAAAGTGTCATTTCTTCAGTGTTGTCACATGAAAAGATACAAGAAAAGATTCACAAAAATGTGACTGAGGGGTGTACTTACTTTTGTCAGATACTGTGTATATATAGATATTTAGAGACAGACAGAATATATATATTTTTTTGTAAACGCTAATGGTGAGAATTTTGTAGAAAGTTTGTCCGTTTTGTCCTCACGTCACCGATCGGGATGAAAGTTGCGAGGGGATATAATCAGGTGAAATTCCCGGAGGCGGAGGAGCGCGGATTGTCCGATGGTAATTAACTTACAGGGAACAACCACTCGGAGGCTGAGATCGATCGATTTGTACTTCTGGTTTCACAAATAAAATCAATGTAATTGGGGTTTTAGGATGAATGGGTGAAGTGCGCAGCAGATTGTAGTGGGAGGGGCTCCGCGAGACGAAGAACGACTCTAAAGAAGAACCCCCGCCGGGTTGTTTCTATGTAGAAAAGCCGCACAATATATGAAAGCGATGTCCTTCGATTTCCTGCTGACTCTGCGTTCCTTTTATGTGTACAGAAGCCTAGGAAAGGGAAAACACCTGATTGCAGGGGATGCCTGTCACTGGACTTCAAGCTCTGTGAGTGTTTCCGGCGGTCTCGCCCACCATAGGGAGGTCAGCTTTCCAAGGAAGGGCGGTCTGATGTTGGGGGAGCAGATTTAGCCGTAGAAAAGTTCTAGATGTGTTATCGATTTATCTAAAGAGATTCATTCCTCTATTTGTCCCGGTGATCAGCGTCTCCGTCACATAAAGGGGGGTCAAAGTATAAAATGTCCTCAGCATTCGCACAACGAATAATCACCGTATTGTTTGCAATATGATTATCTCCTATGATCACCGGCTCCATCTAGTGGCCGTAATGCAGTTTTATTTTTGTATTTTTTATTTTTTGTGGCATTTCAGAAAAATACTGCATGATGACCACTAGATGGAGCCGGTGATCATAGGAGATAATCATATTACATACAATACGGCGATCATTCGTCATGAGATAAAAGGGGGTTGATGTGTAAAATGTCTTCAGCATTCGCACAACGAATGATCGCCGTATTGTTTGTAATATGATTATCTTCTTTGATTGTCAGCTCCATCTAGTGGCCATAATGCATTTGTTTTGTTTTTTTGTGGCATTTCAGAAAAATACTGCATGATGACCACTAGATGGAGCCGGTGATCAAAGGAGATAATCATATTACAAACAATACGACGCTCATTCGTCATGACATAAAGGGGGTCGATGTGTAAAATGTCTTCAGCATTCGCACAACAAATGATCACCATATTGTTTGTAATATGATTATCTCCTATGATCACCGGCTCCATCTAGTGGAAATAATGTATTTTTTTTTTATGGTGGTATTTCAGAAAAATACTGCATTATGGCCACTAGATGGAGCCGGTGATCATAGGAGATAATCATATTACAAACAATACAGCGCTCATTCGTCATGACATAAAGGGGGTTGATTTAAAAAATGTCTTCAGCATTCGCACAACGAATGATCACCGTATTGTTTGTAATGTAATTATCTCCTATGATCACCGGCTCCATCTAGTGGCCGTAATGCAGTATTTTCTGAAATATCACAATAATAAAAAAATAATAATAATTACATTATGGCCACTAGATGGAGCCGGTGATCATAGGAGATAATCATATTTCAAACAATATGGTGATCATTGGTTGTGTGAATGCTGAAGACATTTTACACATCGACCCCCTTTATGTCATGACAAATGAGCGCTGTATTGTTTGAAATATGATTATCTCCTATGATCACCGGCTCCATCTAGTGGCCGTAATGCAGTTTATTTATTTATTTATTTTGTGGCATTTCAAAAAAATACTGCATTACGGCCACTAGATGGAGCCAGTGATCATAGGAGATAATCATATTACAAACAATACAGCGCTCATTTGTCATGACATAAAGGGGGTTGATGTGTAAAATGTCTTCAGCATTCGCACAACGAATGATCACCGTATTGTTTGTAATGTAATTATCTCCTATGATCACCAGCTCCATCTAGTGATCATAATGCAGTATTTTCTGAAATATCACAATAATAAAAAAATAATAATAATTACATTATGGCCACTAGATGGAGCCGGTGATCATAGGAGATAATCATATTACAAACAATACAGCGCTCATTTGTCATGACATAAAGGGGGTTGATGTGTAAAATGTCTTCAGCATTCGCACAACGAATGATCACCGTATTGTTTGTAATGTAATTATCTCCTATGATCACCAGCTCCATCTAGTGATCATAATGCAGTATTTTCTGAAATATCACAATAATAAAAAAATAATAATAATTACATTATGGCCACTAGATGGAGCCGGTGATCATAGGAGATAATCATATTACAAACAATATGGTGATCATTGGTTGTGCGAATGCTGAAGACATTTTACACATCAACCCCCTTTTATGTCATGACGAATGAGCGCTGTATTGGTTGTAATATGATTATCTCCTATGATCCCTGGCTCCATCTAGTGGAAATAATGTATTTTTTTATTTTATGGGGGTATTTCAGAAAAATACTGCATTATGGCCACTAGATGGAGCTGGTGATTATAGGAGATAATCATATTGCAAACCACACTGTGATCATTCGTCATGAGATAAAGGGAGATCATGGCGATCATGACATAAAGGGGTCGATTTATAAAATGTCTTCGGCATTCGCAGAACGAATGATCACTGTATTGTTTGTAATATGATTATCTCCTATGATCACCGGCTCCATCTAGTGGCCATAATGCAGTATTTTCTGAAATATCACAATAATAAAAATAAAAAAAATTACATTGTGGCCACTAGATGGAGCCGGTGATCATAGGAGATAATCATATTACAAACAATATGGTGATCATTGGTTGTGCGAATGCTGAAGACATTTTATACATCAACCCCCTTTATGTCATGATCACCATGATCCCCCTTTATCTCACTGGACACACAGGACATTTTTATCATTTTTTTCACACTAATAGAACTTTCTTTTGGTTGTATTTCATCACCACTTTATTTTGCTAAAAAAAACACCAAAAAAATTAAAAAATCATAGTTTGTTATAAAACCTTTCAAACAGGTAATTTTTCTTCTTCACTGGTGGGCACTGATAAGTGACACTGATAGGCAGCACTGATGAGCCGGCACTGATAGGGAGCACTGAAGTGCACTGATAGGTGGCACTGATAGGAAGAACTGATAAGTGACACTGATAGGCAACACTGATGAGCCGGCACTGATAGGGAGCACTGAAGTGCACTGATAGGTGGCACTGATAGGAAGAACTGATAAGTGACACTGATAGGCAACACTGATGGGCACTGATGAGCCGGCACTGATAGGTGGCACTGATATGCAGCACTGAAGTGCACTGATAGGTGGCACTGATAAGTGACACTGATGAGGTGGCACTGGTGGGCACTGATGAGGAGGCACTGATGAGCTGCACTGATAGGTGGCACTGATGGGCACTGATAGGGAGCACTGATAGGCGGTACTGATGGGCAATGATGAGGCTGCACTGATGGGCACTAATAGGCAGCACTGATAGGCGGCACTTATTTGTAGCACTGGTGGGCACTGGTGAGACTGCACTGATTATCAGAGTAGATGTACCTTTTACAGAAGCCGGTTATCGGCTCTCTTCTCCTCTCATGCTGTCAGTGTGAGGAAAGGAATGCCGAGAACCAGCTTCTGTTTACCGGCTGTGATTGGCCCTTTACCCCAACCTGTGATCAGCTGAGTCCAAAGGACACAGAGCGCGATCACGAACGCCTTCCCGGCAAAGTAAGCCAGTGCTGTGGCGGTCTTTCGGCTATAGTATGGGCGGGAACTGGTTAAAGGAGAGCTCCGGGCAAAAACAAGGAAAACTCCCTTCTGTTCACTGATTGGGTCCTCCAGGCTTGGGGATCGGTGAAATCATTCTCCAGTTTGGTCTCAGGGTCGGCTCACGCCATGCAGGTGTGACCGGGCGCGTTCCATGCGTCACGTTTAGGACAGCCTATTCTTTCTATATTAAGTCCTTGACTTTTTTTTTTTTAAAACCGTGCGACACGGCGACTCCATGGAGTGCGCAAACCTGTGCGTGTTAATTAATGGCAGCGCCGCACGTCTGCTAAAGGGCAACGCGTTTCTGTGCACGACGGTAAAGCGTGGGAATTTGTGTGAGCCTCACCTAAAATCTGTCTTCACACTGAATTCCAGCGGAAAACTGAAATCAGGCTTGCAGTGGGAGTGGCTTTTTTGTGAGCTGATAGTGGGAGGGGCATTCAGTAGGCTTACATTATATATATATATATTGCTGACATGTGACCTTTCACAATCTACATCAACAGGATCATTTTTCAGAAAAGTTTCAACTTGTATCTTTAAGTTTGAGCTTCAGTGACTTGGCCTAGGCTGAAATTATGTCATCAGTCTGCTGCAGGCCAGAGGTGACATTTCCTCAGTCTCCCCTCCCCCAGTGATCAGACTGTACATTGTAACTTTGTAGAAGGAGGATTAGTCATTTCCTCAGTCTCCCCTCCCCCAGTGATCAGACTGTACATTGTAACTTTGTAGAAGGGGGAGGAGTCATTTCCTCAGTCTCCCCTCCCCCAGTGATCAGGCTGTACATTGTAACTTTGTAGAAGGAGGAGGAGTCATTTCCTCAGTCTCCCCTCCCCCAGTGATCAGACTGTACATTGTAACTTTGTAGAAGGAGGAGGAGTCATTTCCTCAGTCTCCCCTCCCCCAGTGATCAGACTGTACATTGTAACTTTGTAGAAGGAGGAGGAGGCATTTCCTCAGTCTCCCCTCCCCCAGTGATCAGACTGTACATTGTAACTTTGTAGAAGGAGGAGGAGGCATTTCCTCAGTCTCCCCTCCCCCAGTGATCAGACTGTACATTGTAACTTTGTAGAAGGAGGAGGAGACATTTCCTGAGTCTCCCCTCCCCCAGTGATCAGACTGTACATTGTAACTTTGTAGAGGGAGGAGGAGGCATTTCCTCAGTCTCCCCTCCCCCAGTGATCAGACTGTACATTGTAACTTTGTGTAGGAAGTAGATGATGAACCTGGGTGATGCCTAAACAAAGATGGTGCCGTCTTTCTACGCATTCAATTAATTTGAAAATAAATGACTGATAATAGGTCCACTTTGATTCCTGATGGTCGGATGTATTTATTGGCCTGGATGTCACATGAGGGGCGGGGGGGACATAATTGGGTGTGTCTATCCTGCTGGAAGAAGGGAGGTGGCTCCGCCCCTCATGGAGGACGGTGAGACATCTTGGTCCTCCTAATTCCCCAGATCAGGTGTTCCCTCCCCGTTCCCAATGATATCCCCCCTCCCCCATAAGATAACCCCCCCCCCCCCCCCGCTGTCACCGACTGCCAATATAACAATGTAGTGACTGATTCCATTCCGGAGCGCAGAGCTGACACTCTACATTCCGAGTGACTGAGAGCCGGAGTGACTGCGCTGTCCAGACTGATTATCACACAGCACATCGAACGCCTGACCCCCCCCCCCCCTCGGACCCCCCTCCCCCATCTTGTGTGATGCTGCAGAGAGACAAGTCTCAATCTCCCTCTTCCAACATGCTTACACCCCCCCTCCCCCTCCCCATTCATTCCGGCTCCTCTCCTGGACTGAGGCCGGGTTCACACTGGTGTGACAAACGCTCTGACATTGGGATCTCGTGTCACATGACGTGTGAAAATCAATGTTCCCCTATGGGAGGCGTCTTAACTGGTCCGACTTTGAAAATGCTCCCTGCACTACTTTGGTCCGACTTTGATCCGACCTCAGCCCATTGAATATCACTGAAGTCGGATCGCCGTCTTAACTTATCCGACTTTGGCATGCGACTTGTGCACTGAGGATCTTGAAGGGGAAACTCCACGCCAAATAAAAAAAACGGCATGGGGTTCCCCTCCAACAGCATACCAGGCCCTTCAGTCTGGCATGGATTTTAAGGGGAACTCCCACACCGAAAAAACGGCGTGGGGTTCCCCCCAAAAGCCGTACCAGACCCTTATCTAAGCACGCAGCCCGGCAGGTCATGAAAGGGGTGGGGAAAGTGAGCACCGACCCCCCCCTCCTGAACCGTACCAGGCCACATGCCCTCAACATGGGGGGTGGGTGCTTTGGGGGAACCCTAAAGCACCTTGCCCCCATGTTGATGAGGACAAGAGACTCTTCACAACAACCCTTGCCAGCGGTTTTCGGGGTCTGCGGGCGGGGGGCTTATGGGAATCTGGAAGCCCCCTTCTTCCTCTTCTGGTGACGTCTTTTGCCTCTGCCGGGTCTTCTCCCCTCTCCAGTTCTTCTCCCTCTGTCCGCTGTCTTCTGCCTCTACTGGGTCTTCTCCGCTGTCTTCTTGCTCTTTTGCCGGGTCTTCTCTCTCTGTTCTTCTTCCAATGTTGGCTCAGCGCTCTCTCCCGCTCTAATGCTAGGTGCACTACTTGTATTGACATGGGGCAGGGTCATTGGGTGATGTCATCTGGGGGCCCCGCCCTCCTTTGACGTCACCGCCCAGGGCATGATGCGGGAAATAACGTCATGAGGCACGGGGCCTCTGGGTGACGTCACCCGGTGACCCCTCCCCATTCGGTAGGCGCTGGTCGCTGTTCTCCTTGCTGGAGAGGAAGCTGTACCTGAGGACCTGCACTGCAAGGATCTCCCTGCTGCTTCTTCTTCATCCATTCTGTGGATCTGTGCTTCCTCCACCTCTATCACTACCCCGCCACTCATCAGATCACCAATTATCAGGGGGAAGCTCTGCCATGAGGAAGCAAAGCCCTGCCTCTACCAAGATGGCCGCCTCCACACAGAGACAAAGTGCAGAAGAAGGCATGGTAGGTCAGTAATGGGGAAAAGATCAGGGAGACCACAACAATACTGGTACCTATTGCTTTGTCCTTAGCCTGACCTTTATGGGCCCAACTTCTACAGTCCGGGTCTCCTTTAAATGTGTCCCTCTTCCCGGATCTGGGAATCTGAAATTTGCAGGGAATTATTTGGGGTCAGAAGGCGTCTGATTCCTGAATCCCATTCTTCCGGGCGGCTCAGTAATATTATTTTGCAGCCATTTAGCAGTGCGCTCTGCTGCCTTGTTAGCTCTCCTCGGATCATTGCTCGGCTTACCATGGGCCCCGGACACCTCGGGGCTGTGTGAGCTCCTTGGCAGCTTCTGTCACATCAGGAGATATGAGCACACCGGGCCTGACATCGGGACGACTGTACACTGCGGAGACAACCGGGGATCCTAATCTCCGGAACGTCGCAACCGCCAGAAAAAACATTCATGGGAAAAACTGATTATTCTGCATCTCAAACCAGCGTTTGGTACAGTATCGTACAAAAGTAAGTACACCCCTCACATTATTGTACAGTGGAACCTCGGTTTAAAGCCTCGTACACACGGCCGGTTTTCTCGGCAAGAAAACTGCTGGCAGAGCTTTTTGCAGAGAAAACCGTTCGTGTGTATGGTTTCTTGTTGAGAAAACTGCCGGGAACCGCAGGGTATTATTTCAACATAATAACGACCCCAAACACACCTCCAAGACCACCACTGCCTTGCTAAAGAAGCTGAGGGTAAAGGTGATGGACTGGCCAAGCATGTCTCCAGACCTAAACCCTATTGATCATCTGTGGGGGATCCTCAAACGGAAGATGGAGGAGCGCAAGGTCTCTAACATTCACCAGCTCTGTGATGTCGTCATGGGGGAGGGGAAGAGGACTCCAGTGGCAACCTGTGAAGCTCTGGTGACCTCCATGCCCAAGTGGGTTAAGGCAGTGCTGGAAAATAATGGTGGCCACACAAAATATTGACACTTTGGGCCCAATGTGGACATTTTCCCTTAGGGGTGTCCTCACTTTTGTTGCCAGCGGTTTAGACATTAATGGCTGTGTGTTGAGTTATTTTGAGGAGAGAGGAAATTTACACCGTTATACAAGCTGTACACTCACTACTTTACATTGTAGCAAAGTGTCATTTCTTCAGTGTTGTCACATGAAAAGATACAAGAAAATAGTTACAGAAATGTGACTGAGGGGTGTACTTACTTTTGTGAGATACTGTATATCATGGAATCTCGTCCAGACCGGCGTCCATTATATTATGAAAATATGTTGTGCTCCTTTTATGGTTCCGATAGACATTATTAGTACTCAGGGGTTCCCAGCCATGCAAGGCGAGGGGTTCTGGGATAGTCCAGTTGAATGAGACAGCACTGATTTCAGTCCTCTTTAGGTTGATATCTCAGTCGGGACCTGGAATTCAAAGATTTAGAGAAACTTTGGGTCGGAAAGAGCCTCCAAACCTTGATTACAGAGGACTTTGGTCCCAAAAGGGTTAACCCACCTGCAAGGGAGTCTTGAAAACATCAGGAATGACCCAGTGGGTGTCTATGAGGTAGAGGGGTTTACAGATGTAAGAAAGCGGGGATTCTCTGGAGACCCCCATTTTTGCTGAGCTCCTGCAGCTTTTTCTTGTGGAAGGGGACCCTAAACCCAAGCGTGGGATTGGTGTATTGGCGATTATTATGGACTGTTTGCTGGACATTCTTGTTCTGTATCTCAATTGGGACCCGGAATTCGGAGTCTCAGAGAGACTTTGGGTGGAGAAGAGCCTGAAGTGTGAAGAGGTTCTCAGTTGTGAGGAATTGTGGAGTCTCTGGAGACTAAAGCCTCGTACACACGGCCGAGATTCTCTTCAGGAAAAAACCCGTCGATTTTCCTGACGAGATTCTTGACAAGAATCTTGTCCCGGCCGAGTGTACACACGCTCCATTCAAAAGAACCACCGTTCTTTTGAATGGAACGAACGCGGTGACGTCATCGACTACGACGAGCATGCACTCGCCATATTCGATGCCGTCGCCGCCATCTTGCTACACCCTACCTATGCCTAGGAAGCTACGGCGCACGTGTCAAAGTAATTTCGAGCATGTGTGGGTTTCCACGGCGACAGGTAAGCGTACACACTCTCGGGTTTCTCTCAGGCCGACAAGAATCCCGACGAGAAAATAAAGAGCAGGTTCTCTATTTTTCTCGTTGAGATTCTGGGCAGTTTTCTTGACGAGAAACCTGAAAGCTTCGTACACACGGCCGGTATTCTCGGCAAGAAAGCTCTGCCAACAGTTTTCTTGTTGTTTCTTGTCGAGAAAACCGGCCGTGTGTACGAGGCCTGAGACTCCGTTTTGCTGAACTCCTGCAGCTTTTCCTGTACCCCATAGTGGACAGGAACCCTTAAACACAAGTGTGGGACTGGTGTATTGGCGGTGAGCCATTGTGTTGCTTTGGTGATACCAGGATTACGGAGAGTTTGGTTTATTTTTGCTGAAGGAAGCTGCTTGTTTCATTCCTTGTTTAGATAAAGACTCTCTTACTTTTACAAGCGTCCGGCTGCCAACACCCCCCAGTGTATAGAAAACTGGAGCCCTTTTTCCCAACATGTCAACCTCAACGCAGGGTAGTGTGTTACTGCGAGTTGAGGCGCGCTACAAAGCAGATGAGCTGGAATGTCGTTCAGAACGTGTGCATGTTGTGGTATCCGGCGTTCCAGTGTTTACCGCTGTCCTCCCTCCCAGTTACTTCATTACTGACCGCGGCATTCTTCTCCCGCACTCCAGAACACCATAAATCTGGGCGCCGCGCCGGGTCCTGCCCAGAGGGGGACATCATGTGACGGTTCTGGAAAGGTGGTCTGCATTGAAAGATTCACAGAACTCCACAAGCGAGCCAACGTCGCCGAACAAAGTCTCTGATCCAATTAGGCTAATGACCCCCTGGAAGGCACCACTTAATCTTACTGAGCCGATCGAAATGTGCGGCCGATGCTAAACACACAGGCCTGGGCCGGCTCTATTCTCAGGAGGAAACGCTAATCTGGAGATCATGTCAGCCTCCGAGTCAGGACCGGATCTAGAAGGTCTGATCTGGGGGTGCAGAAAAAAAGTCAGGGGAAATCCCATCATCACACATCAGAGTCCCACATCACAGGGGAACCATCTGCCCCCCCCCCCCCGTCACAAATAATCCTACCTTCAAATCTTCACTGTGGATGCTTAAATAAACACAAAGTTACATTGTTTATAAACATTGATCAGACGGGAGATAGAGAGATACAAAGTAACATTGTTTATAAACATTGATCAGGCGGGAGATAGAGAGATACAAAGTAACATTGTTTATAAACATTGATCAGACAGGAGATAGAGAGATACAAAGTAACCATTGTTTATAAACATTGATCAGACAAGAGATGGAGAGATACAAAGTAACATTGTTTATAAACATTGATCAGACTGGAGAGAGAGAGAGAAATACAAAGTAACATTGTTTATAAACATTGATCAGACAGGAGAGAGAGAAATACAAAGTAACATTGTTTATAAACATTGATCAGACGGGAGAAAGAGAGATACAAAGCTCATTGTTTATAAACATTGATCAGACAAGAGATGGAGAGATACAAAGTAACATTGTTTATAAACATTGATCAGACTGGAGAGAGAGAAATACAAAGCTCATTGTTTATAAACATTGATCAGACAGGAGATAGAGAGATACAAAGTAACATTGTTTATAAACATTGATCAGACGGGAAATAGAGAGATACAAAGCTCATTGTTTATAAACATTGATCAGACAGGAGATAGAGAGATACAAAGTATACAGAGTAGTCATTGGACCCAATTGTTGGTGTCAGTGGGGAGGAATTATGCCCCTCAGTGGATGAAATAATTGCCCCAAGGACCTAGTAAAAGAAAGCAAAGGGCTGCATCTGGCCCCCGGGACGCAGTCTGGAGACCAATGATCTAACCCTTTCCTCCCCAGCCTGACTCTTCCTGGCCCCGCCCCTCTTACCCGGTTGTATGCAGTTGCCGGTGAAAGCCAATAAAAGAAGTCTAGGTGTGGTCAGCTGATAAGAGGAATACAAGGACCGCCCTTCTATCATGTCTGGGCTTGCTATCCCTGCCTGTCATACCTTCTGGGTCCGGTGTTGTGACTTCACTGGCTACATGCTTGCTCCAGGTTTCTGAATGCTGGAGACGGCCAGAAAAACCAGCAAGGGGTACGGATTTCCATTAAACCCGTTATGTTGTTATCGGACCTCCAAACGTGGCTAGGAGGCACGTGCTTTGTGTGAGGCCCCAAAAAGGTGCTACGATGCGCGGCACACGGAAACGCATGAGAAACTCTCAAAAACTCGTGGGGGGGGGGGGGGAAACGCACGTTCCCCGCAATGTCCAGTGTGAATGGGGCCTGAAGATCTCGGAACCTGGATTTGCGATTCTTTGTCGCCCCTTGTGGTGAGGATCTGAGGTGTGAGGTCAGTGGGCAGCGCATGCAGAGTGTGATGAGGAGCCGCTGATCCCGGGATAATCCATCCTCAGGTACTCAGCCGCAAATCCTGTTTACTAATTACACACGGCGGCTCCGGCTGCTCCGCACTGAGCGCGCCAGTCAGCTGTGTGTGAGATTCCCCCCCTCCCCCAGAGGAAGAAATCGCCCCCAACCAGTGGCGGCTGGTGCTCAAAATTTTTGGGGTGGCGCAAACAAACTGAAAAAAAAATCATCAATTGCCGCCACTGTGCCCATTAAACGCAGCTACTGTGCCCAAACACCACCAGTTTGCCCCCCCCCCCCCAAATGCAGCCAGTTTCCCCCCAAATGCAGCCAGTTTCCCCCCAAATACAGCCAGTTTCCCCCCCAATACAGCCAGTTTCCCACCCAATACAGCCAGTTTCCCACCCAATACAGCCAGTTTCCTCCCCAATGCAGCCAGTTTCCCCCCAAATGCAGCCAGTTTCCCCCCAAATACAGCCAGTTTCCCCCCAAATGCAGCCAGTTTGTCCCCAAATGCAGCCAGTTTGTCCCCCAGCCCTGCACTTACCTTCCTCAGGTCAGCGTCGTCCTTCTTCCGTCCTCAATGTCTTCTCCCGCCCTCGATGTCGCTTCAGCCAATCAGGTTACCGGTAACCAGACCCGGTGCACCTGATTAGCTGAGACGTGTGTCAGTGTTCACCAAGGAACGCAACCTCCGTGTGTCCCCTGGTTAACTATTTGGAAGCCGATTTCAGCCCTCAGGCTGTAATCGGGAAGCCTATCAGAGCCGCTGGCTCTGATAGACGCTTCCAAACACCAACCAGCCGCTGTTAATCAGATGGCCGGCGCTCGCCGAGACCCTGAAAAATTAAATGGTGGTTGTTTAAATTTTTTATGCCACACGATATTTGCGCAGCCATTTTTTTTTTAACACAAATTTTCAGTGAAAAAATAATACACTTCTATGAATTTTAATGCACACAATAGAATACCGAATTACTTTGATAAAATATAAAAGGGATAGAAAAATCAGCATTTTTGTGCTAGAAAATTACTTAGAACCCCCAAACATTGTATTTTTTTTTTTGATTGCCGAGACCCTGAAAAATTAAATGGTGGTTGTTTCAATTTTTTATGCCACACGATATTTGGGCAGCCATTTATTTTTTAACACAAATTTCCAATGAAAAAAAAAATAGTATTTTTTTTTCAATGCAGAGACCCTGGAGAATAAAAAAGTTTTAAAATTCAGCATTTTTTATTTTTTTTGCTAGAAAATTACTTGGAATTCCCAAACATTATATATATTTTTTGATTGCCGAGACCCTGAAAAATTAAATGGTGGTTGTTGCAAATTTTTTTTATGCTACACGATATTTGCGCAGCCATTTTTTTTTAACACAAATTTTCAGTTAAAAAAGAAATACACTTCTATGAATTTTAATGCACACAATAGAATACCGAATTACTTTGATAAAATATAAAAGGGGATGTTAAATAGATAGCAAACATGTCACGCTTAAAAAATTGCGTACGCTTGTGGAACAGTGACAAACTACGGTACTTAAAAAATAGGGATGCACCGATATATTGCCCCATGACTTCCATGCAAAAACGCCCCTATTGACTGCAATGAAAAATCGCATCTGATTGACTTCAAAGCAAAAACACCCCCCATTCACGTTAATGCAAAAATGCCCCCTATTGACTGCAATGCAAAATCACGTCCTATTGACTTCCATGCAAAAAGGCCCCCTATTGACTGCAATGCAAATTCACATCCCATGGACTTCAATGCAAAAACGCCCCCCCCCCCCCGTTTACTTCAATGCAAATCACGTGCCATTGACTTCAATGCAAAAACGCCCCGTATTGACTGCAATGAAAAATCGCATCTGAATGACTTGAATGCAAAAACAACCCCCTATTCACTTCAATGCAAAAATGCCCCCTATTGACTGCAATGCAAAATCACATCCCATGGGCTTCAATGCAAAAACGACCCCCCCCCCCGGTTTACTTTAATGCAAATCACGTGCCCCCTGTTGACTGCAATGAAAAATCGCATCTGATTGACTTCAATGCAAAAACGCCCCCAATGGCCTCCAATGCAAAACTGCGTCCCATTGACTTCAGTGCAAAAATTCCTCCTATTGACTGCAATGTAAAAATCACATCCTATTGACTTCCATGCAAAAAGGCCCCCCTGTTTACTTTAACCACTTCAGCCCCGGAAGAATTTACCCCCCTTCCTGACCAGAGCACTTTTTTGCGATTCGGCACGGCGTCGCTTTAACTGACAGTTGCGCGGTCGTGCGACTTTGTACCCAAACAAAATTGACGTGATTTTTTTCCCACAAATAGAGATTTCTTTTGGTGGTATTTGATCACCTCTGCGGTTTTTATTTTTTGCGCTATAAAAAAATAGAGCGACAATTTTGAAAAAAATGCAATATTTAAATTTTTTGCTGTAATAAATATCCACAAAAAATATATAAAAAAACGTTTTTTTCCTGAGTTTAGGGCGATACGTATTCTTCTACATATTATTGGTAATAAAAATATAGCGTTTACAAAACAGGGGGTAGTTTATGGCAATTTTATTATTATTTTTTTTTACTAGTAATGGCGGCGATCAGCGATTTTTTTCGTGACTGCGACATTACGGCGGACACATCGGACACTTTTGACGCTATTTTGGGACCATTGTCAGTTATACAGCGATCAGTACAATAAAAATGTTTTGATTACTGTGAAAATGACACTGGCAGGGAAGGGGTTAACCACTAGGGGGGCGAGGAAGGGGTTAAGTGTGTCCTAGGGAGTGATTCTAACTGTAGGGGGGATGGGCTGACACACTGACACAACACTGATCACCGCTCCTGATGACAGGGAGCAGACGATCAGTGTCCTGTCATTAGGCAGAACAGGGAAATGCCTTGTTTAAATCATCATTTTCCCAGAGGCGGCTCTAGGCTTTGTGAGGCCTTAGGCAAAACTTAGACATGAGGCCCCACTCACGCCCATAATGGGAAAAATAATTCAAGCAAGAAAAATGGCTGCAGAAAATGCACGGATCTGGCACACAGGTGATCAGCACCACTTCCAGGGCACCCTCCTCACCCATCAGACATATTCAGCCAATGCAAGAGAGGGGGAGAGAAGGGGAGGTGAGAAAGAGAGAGGGGTAATAGAGAGATCCGATGACGCCGACATTAGTATTGATCACAGGCAAATTAGGCAGCCGCGAGGCCCCTGTGAGTGCGAGGCCTTAGGTGACCGCCTAATTTGCCTAATTAGAGAGCCGCCTCTGCATTTTCCCATTCTGCAGCTCCATGACACGATCGCGGGATACCGACGGACATCGAGTCCGCGGGTCCCGCGGGCACGGTCACGGAGCACACGCACGCGCACGCCCACACGGGCGGCCATTTCAAAGCAACGTACAGGTACGTTGCTTTGCGCAGCCGTGCCATTCTGCCGACGTATATCGTCGTGTGGCAGTCGGCAAGTGGTTAATTCAAATCGCGTGCCATTGACTTCAATGCAAAAATTCCCCTTATTGACTTTAATGCAAAAATCACGTCCTATTGACTTCAATGCAAAAAATTGTGTCCTATTGACTTCAATGCAAAAATCGTGTCCTATTGACTTCAATGCAAAAATCGTGTCCTATTGACTTCAATGCAAAAAATTGTGTCCTATTGACTTCAATGCAAGCACGCCCCCTTATTGACTTTAATGCAAAATCGCCCCACATTGACTTCAGTACAAAACACCCAAAAAAAAAACAATCTGTCTGCTCCGGTTTTCGGAAGTCCATCCTGAATTTTCGGTTTTGGCGCCAGAATTTAAATTTTATTTTAAAGCACCACTACTAAAAAAAATCTCTATAGGCGACGCTCTAAAAGCCTTTCCAGGTGTCTCCCCTTCGATCCCTCGATCTTCTCCCCCCCCCCGTCCCCGTCCAGGGGCCCTTTAACCGGAGTCCCGCCCTGACTTCTTCGTCTTGCGTTGTGAGCGGTCGGACGAGACGGAGCGAGCGGCAATCTCCAGCAGCCAGCTGTCACCAGCGAGCTAAAAAGCCTCATTTTCCGTCTTTCTTCTTCTGAATTAAGAATAGTTCAGCCAGATCAGCTATTTTTAATAAAAGAAAATCAATAATGAATGGAAAGGTTTTTAGTAAATCTGCAGTAATCTATAAATGATGAAGGTCTTTGTCTCTGCGGGGACAGTCACATCTTCCTGAAAGCTTTTTATTAACCAGGCTGCCTGATTTATACACAGGATTTAATGGCGCGCTTGTTCTCCGCCGCGCTTCGCCTGCCATCTTTTCACTTCCCTTAAAGGAACAAGGCGGGTATGGAGAACTTGTGCCAAAAGAATTACCTAATAAATTTATTATTTTAACCACGGCGCTCTCTATTACACTAAAAATCATCCCATCAGTGAGTGCAATACCAAACAAGATCACTTGGTGTCACCAGTAGACACGTGCAATTCGTTTCGTTCCAAATTTGTTTTTTTAACAAATTTCTACAAATTCGGAAATATCCGAATTAACGAAAACCCGTTTTAAGGATTTTTTCTGAATATTCGTAAATGCATCAATTCAAAAATTCGTAAATTAGAAAAATTTGTAAATTAGAAAATCCAAAAACCCTGAAAATTCGAAAATCTGAAATAATAACTAACTAATAATAACTTAACTATTACTAACTAATAAATTATAGATATTGGAATTCCCTTTCAAATTTGGTTTAAATTCATAAAATCCAAATTTCATAGATTCGTAAATTCAAAAATTCGACAATTCGTAAATTCGAAAAATCTGAAACAATAACCAACTAATAATAACTTAACTGTTAGTAACTATTAAATTATAGGGATTGGAATTTCCTTTCAAATTTGGCTTAAATTCAAAAATTCGTAAATTAGAAAATCCAAAAACTCAGAAAATTAGAAAATCTGAAATAATAACTAACTAATAATAACTTAACTATGACTAACTATTAAATTATAGGTATTGGAATTTCCTTTTAAATCTGGCTTAAATTTGTAAATTCGTATATTTTAAAATTAAAAAATGTGAAAATCCAAAAACCCAGAAAATTCAAAAATCTGAAATAATAACCAACTAATAATAACTTAACTATGACTAACTAATAAATTATAGGTATTGGAATTTCCTTTCAAATTTGGCTTAAATTCGTAAATTCGAAAATTCGACAATTAGTAAATTCGAAAATTCGACAATTAGTAAATTCGAAAACTCGCAAATTCAAAAATCGGAAATAATAACTAACTAATAATAACTTAACTATTACTAACTAATAAATTATAGGCATTGGAATTTCCTTTCAAATTTGGCTTAAATTCGTAAATTCGAAAATTCATAGATTCGTAAATTCAAAAATTCGTAAATTCGAAAATTCAAAAACCTGAAAATTCAAAAATCTGAAATAATAACTAACTAATAACTTAACTATTACTAACTAATAAATTATAGGTATTGAAATTTTCTTTCAATTTTGGCTTAAATTCGTAAATTCGAAAATTCATAGATTCGTAAATTCGAAAATTCAAAAACCCAAAAATTAAAAAATCGGAAATAATAACTAACTAATAATAACTTAACTATTAGTAACTATTAAATTATAGGGATTGGAATTTCCTTTCAAATTGGCTTAAATTCATAAATTCGTAAATTCTAAAATTCATAAATTTAAAATTCAAAAATTTGTAAATTAGAAAATCCAAAAACACCGAAAAATTTGAAAATCGCAAATAATAACTAACTAATAATAACTTAACTATTATTAACTAATAAATTATAGGCATTGGAATTTCCTTTCAAATTTGGCTGTTAGGGAACATAACGAATACAAATTTATTTGAAGTTACGAATTATTCGAAATAACGAATGCCGCATCTAAACGAATAGAACGTAAGGAATTAATAATAATAAATAACAATAATAATAATAAAAACGTTTTATTATTATTATTATTTGTTATTAATTTGTTCCATTCCATTTGTTTAGATGTGGCATTCGTTATTTCGGATAATTTGTAACTTCAAATAAATTCGTATTCGTTACGTTCACTAACAGCCACACTAAGCAATGTAAAAGCAAGCATACAATGCAGGAAGCAGGGACGCCGTTGGTGCTCCATCCTGCGTTCTAATGAGGGCGGAAGGGACGTGTCACGCTCAACCAACCCAACACGTTTCGTCAGCATGCTCTGACATCATCAGGAGTTATGGAGAACTGTGTGGGCTCTGTGCTAAATGCTGGGCTCTGGGCAAAAATATAAAAGATACTAATGAATATATCTCTGTGAGCAATAATCTTCCAAGCTGTCCCAGGTGAGGCAATTTCCATGTGTCTGTCGGCCGTGGGTCCTGGGCCCAATGTGGGATCCGCCTCATCCACTGCAACCATGAGCAACCAAAAGTCCGGGCCCAATGCTATATATATATTTTTTAATAAACTTTATTGACACCCCTGTGTGACCATTTTTGCATCATTACTCCTGATGGACATATTGCACCCTCATTCAGGGATTAATCATAGCCAATCGGCCCTAATTGAGGGAAAAATGCGGCTGTGGAGCCGTCATGTCAAGGGGAAGTAATGGCAGTATATTTATTTATTTCTAAAAATAAAAAAAGAAATAAAATAAAAAATATACATACACTCTCTCTCTCTCTCTCTCTCTCTCTCTATCTCTCTCGCTCTCTCTCTCTATATATATATATATATAATGTATAATTTATACATTAACCAAAGAAGTTGCAACACTTTATCTTCTTTATTGATTCCAAATGATATTGTCACAACATCCGAAACGTGATCAGATCTATAAAATACAATTATTTTATTGGGATTTTATGTGATGGACCAACACAAAGTGTCACACAATTGTGAAGTGGAAGGAAAATGATAAATGATACAAATAAATATGTGAAAAGTGGGGGGGGGGAAGGGGGGGCATTTGTATGGCGCCCCCCGGAGTCAATACTTTGTAGAACCCCCTTTCTCTACAAGTCTTTTTGGGGGTGTCTCTACCAGCTTTGCACATCTAGGGAGGGACATTTCTGCCCATTCTTCTTTGTAAAATATCTCAAGTTCTGTCAGATTGGATGGAGAGTGTCTGTGATCAGCAATTTTCAAGTCTTGCCACAGATTCTCAATGTGATTTAGGTCTGGACTGTGACTGGGCCATTCTAACACATGAATAGGCTTTGATCTAAACCATTCCATTGTAGCTCTGGCTGTACTTTAGGGTCGTTGTCCTGCTGGAAGGTGAACCTCCCCCCAGTCTCAAGTCTTTTGCCGACTCTAATAGGTTTTCTTCTAAGATTGTCCTGTATTTGTCTCCATCCATCTTCCCATCAACTCTGACCAGCTTCCCTGTCCCTGCTGAAGAAAAGCATCCCCACCACATGATGCTGCCACCACCATGTTTCACGGTGGGGATGGTGTGTTCAGGGTGATGTGCAGTGTTAGTTTTCCCCACACATTGCGTTTTACTTTTAGGCCAAAAAGTTCAATTTTTGGTGTCATGTGACCAGAGCACCTTCTTCCACATGATTGCTGTGTCCCCCACATGATTGCTGTGTCCCCCACATGTTTGCTGTGTCCCCCACATGATTGCTGTGTCCCCCACATGGCTTCTCACAAGCTGCAAACAGGACTTCTTATGACTTTCTTTCCCCAATGTCTTTCTTCTTGTCACTCTTCCATAAAGGGCAGATTTGTGGAGAAGCACGACTAATAGTTGTCCTGCGGACAGATTCTCCCCCCTGAGCTGTGGATCTCTGCAGCTCCTCCAGAGTAACCATGGACCTCTTGGCTGCTTCTCTGATGAATGCTCTCCTTGCCCGGCCCGGTCAGTTTAGGTGGGCGGCCATGTCTTGGTAGGTTTGCAGTTGTGCCATACTCTTTCCATTTTCCGATGATGGATTGAACAGAGCTCCGTGAGATGTTCAAAGCTTGGGAGATTTTTTTATAACCTAACCCTGCTTTATACTTCTCCACAACTTTATCCCTGACCTGTCTGATGTGTTCCTTGGCCTTCATGATGCTGTTTGTTCACTAAGGTTCTCTAACAAACCTCTGGGGGCTTCACAGAACAGCTGTATTTATACTGAGATTAAATGACACACAGCTGGACTCTACTAATTAGGTGACTTCTGAAGGCAATTGGATCCACTAGATTTTAGTTAGGGGTATCAGAGTAAAGGGGGCTGAATATAAATCCCCCCCCCCCACATACACTTTTAATATATTTATTTGTATCATTTATCATTTTCCTTCCACTTCACAATTATGTGACACTTTGTGTTGCTCTATCACATAAAATCCCAATAAAATGTATTTACGTTTTTGGTTGTAACATGTGGAAAATGTTAAGGGGTATGAATACTTTTTCAAGACACTCTAGGTTCACAGTAATAGATTCCAAGTGCAAATACCACACTTAAGCCTCGTACACACGATCGGATTTTCAGCGAACAAAGCGCAGGACTTTTGTCCGAAGGGCGTTGGCCAGGAACTTGTATTGCATACAAACGGCAAAAATCTGTCGGACAACAAACACGAAAATACGTGTTTTTTCAGCTCTTTAGCACCACCCTTTGGGCAACTTATGCTAATGTTGTGTTATAGTGAGCGTTGCTTCCGAGCATGCGTGTTTGTTCTTTGGAGTTTTGTCCGACGGACTTGCGTACACATGATCGGAAAATCCGACAAAACTTTCCATCACACAATTCCCGTCGGAAAATCTGATCGTGTGTACGAAGGCATTAGACTCAACTCCAGACCTTTTACCTGCCTAATTGATGAAGAAATAACGAAGGAGTAGCCCCCACCTGGCTATGAAACAGCTTTTCATTCAACTGTCCAATTACTTTTGGTCCCTTGAAAAACGGGGGGGGGGTGGTTATTTTAACAGCTGTAATTCCTAAACCCTTCCTCCAATTTGGATGTACATACCCTCAAATTAAACCTGAGAATGGAAACTTTCAGCCCATACCCATTATATAGCAAAAGCTTGAATATGTTTTGGTAAATACCTGAAAAAACTCAAATTGTGCCCATGTCCAAATATATATGGACCAAACTGTAGTTTGGGGGCTCGTCCGCAATTTGAAATCGACGTTCTAATACATCCCGGACGAGCCCCCATCTATTTGATAATATCTCTAATCAATAGGGATATTGTGGTAATTTTGTTTGGAATACAAGATACAAGTGCTGAAATTTCCTTGTTCATTCTCATGAATCTCATGAATAGGACCCTGGACTGATTCAGGTGTATGATGCACCTTGCCTGTATGTATGTATGTATAAATGAATAAATATAAATATATATCTATATACTGTATATACTCGAGTATAAGCCAAGTTTTTCAGCACATTTTTTTTGCTGAAAATGCCCCCCTCGGCTTATACTCAAACTAAACTTGGCACACATGTAGCCTCACTCTTCCTCTACAAGTGTGCAAAGTTTGTTGTCCGGGGGACCTACAGCCGGGGAGCACCGATTTTTCAAAGCCGGGCACCCCTTCCATAGACTCCCATGTTAAACGGTAATTTCTCCGGTGAGTTTGGGGACTGGGTACTGGATGGTCCTAGGTCCCCTGGACCCCAAACTTGGCACACATGTAGCCCCACTCTTCCTCTACAAGTGTACAAGGTTTGTTGTCCAGGGGACCTACGGCCGGGTAGCACCGATTTTTCAAAGCCAGACACCCCTTCCGTAGACTTCAATGTTAAACATCAGTCTAGTCACACAGCGCAGGAGATCAAGTAGGGAGATTGGGCACAGTGAGGCATGGGAACAGTAAGGCACAGTGAGGCACAGTGAGGCATGGACATGGACACAGTGAGGCAAAGTGAGGCACAGTGAGGCATGCAGATGGACACCCTAGGCTTATACTCGAGTCAATAAGTTTTCCCAGTTTTTTTGTGGTAAATTTAGGTGGCTTATATTCGGGTCGGCTTATACTCGAGTATATACGGTAGATATATATCGATCTCTATCTATATACATATATATCATGAAACAACAATTTAATTTCCTCAGTTGCAATAAATAAATACAATATTGCAATAATAAATAAACAATACACATAGACGGGTGTCACAAACTAAAAGGAAAAAGAAAAAAAAACACACCACATTACCACATACAATCAAATACAGTGGAACCTCGGATTACAAGCATAATCCGTTCCAGGAGAATGCTCGTAATCCAAAGCACTCGCATATCAAAGCGAATTTCCCCATAGGAAATAATTTGTTCCGCATTGACTTCTATGGCATGCAACACCACATGTGGCCAGAGGTGGGGGGGCGCCGGAGAGCCTCAGAAATACTGGGAAAGGCTCGAGGACAGCACGGCTGAACTAGGAAAGGCCCGGGAGCGAGTATTTCCGAGTTTTTCCGAGTATTTCCGAACGGCTCCGAACAAATTAATGGGGGGGGCAACTACATGGCAAATGAGGTTTAATGTAGAAAAATGTAAAATAATGCATTTGGGTGGCAAAAATATGAATGCCATCTATACACTGGGGGGAGAACCTCTGGGGGGAATCTACGATGGAAAAGGAGCTGGGGGTCCTAGTAGATGATAGGCTCAGCAATGCCAAGCTGCTGCTAACAAAGCAAAACGAATATTGGCATTAAAAAGGGGATTCACTCCAGAGATAAAAGGATAATTCTCCCGCTCTACAAGACTCTGGTCCGGCCGCACCTGGAGTATGCTGTCCAGTTCTGGCCACCAGTCCTCAGGAGGGATGTACTGGAAATGGAGCGAGTACAAAGAAGGGCAACAAAGCTAATAAAGGGTCTGGAGGACATTAGGTATGAGGAAAGGTTGGGAGCTCTGAACTTATTCTCTCTGGAGAAGAGACGCTTGAGAGGGAATATGATTTCAATGTACAAATACCGTACTGGTGACCCCACAATAGGGAGAAAACTTTTCCGCGGAAGGGAGTTTAACAAGATACGTGGCCACTAAAATTAGAGGAAAAGAGGATTAATCTTAAACTACGTAGAGGGTTCTTTGCTGTATTGCCTAGTACACACATACGGGTTTCCCGGCGGTAAAAATTCCGCCGGGAAACCCGAGGGGAAAACCGAGAACCTGCTCCGTACCTTCCCCCTGTACACACCAGAGGTTTTCCCATCAGGAAAACTGCGGTGAGAGCTTTGGCCGGGAATCCCAGCTGTGTGTATGCTCCACCATAGGAAAACTGCCGGGTTAAAAACCGCCGCGAATCACGGCGGGAAAAAAGAGAACATGTTCTCATTTTTCCCGCCGGGTTTCCCAGCAGTTTTCCTGTCGTGAAAGGCCGGTTTTCCTGGCCAAAAGCTCTCATGGCAGTTTTCCTGCTGGGAAAACCGGTCGTCTGTACGAGGCATTAAGAGCGGCAAGGATGTGGACAGTGGCGACTGGTGCTCAAAATTTTTGGGCGGCGCAAACAAACTGAAAAGAAAAACATCAATTGCAGCCACTGTGCCCATCAAACGCAGCCACTTTGCCCATCAATTGCTGCCAGTGTACCCATCAAATGCTGTCAGTGTGCATCGCCCAGCACTTACCTGTCTCGCAGCTGGTCACGGTGGTGACCTCTATGCTCCTCAATGTCTTCTCCCGTCCTCTCTATCAGGCGTCCAACCACAGCGCCTGTCGTTTCAGCCAATCAGGTGGCAGGTAACAGACCCGAGCACCTGATTGTCTGAGAGGCGGTTCAGTGTTAGCAAAGCAAATTCCTTCGCTTTCCCAACCCAATGCTGAGTGAACAGCAAGCGCCCAGCATGGCAGCATGGCGCCCTCTGTTCCTCTTTTTGTGGACGCCTATTAGAGCCTTTGGCTCTAATCAGGTGCTTCCAAAAAACACCCCCCCCCCGATGTAATTCAGGTGCCCGGCGCCCGAAAAGGGGCCGGACACCTGAATAGGGGGTGTCAGCAGCGACCATAGATAGATTCATGCAATGCATGAATCTATCTATGGTGATAGAGCGGTGCCAGGAGAGAGGGGGCGGCACCCATGCGCCCCTTATAGATGGATGGATGTGGAATTCCCTTCCACAGGCGGTGGTCTCAGCGGGGAGCATCGAAAGTTTCAAAAAACTATTAGATAAGCACCTGAACAACCACAGTATACAGGGATATACAATGCAATACTGACATATAATCACACACAGAGGTTGGACTTGATGGACTTGTGTCTTTTTTCAACCTCGCCTACTATGTAACTATGTAACTCTCTCTTACTCCATCCAAAATGAAATATTTTGTGCCTTTATTTCTACTTTATTGTGTGTATGGCCAATTATATTTATTATCAAAATAAAACATTTATGGAGAAAATTCCTGTGCAGAGAATTGAGATTCCTGGAGGTGGAGAGGAGTCCGACGTGAACGTTTGACGAAACTTGTAGGATCGGGGTTTAGGGATGAGTACGCCAAGCTCAGCCGACAGCTTGATTCAGGGCGGTGTAATATATATTCACGGTGGACATAAATCTTCACATGATGATGATTTTTTTTAGAAATGTAACGGCTTTATTATGAATCATAGAGATTTAGTGCCCCCCCGGTGCTTCAGGAGGGCGGCTGCGGGGAGACAACAGATGAGGCCTGTATAGAATTAGTAAAATCTTAGTAGAGTTTCTCGGCTGAAATTGTCCTTTACAACCAACCCAGACTCTGTACATAGATAGTAGTTAGTGATCTGGTTCATGTCCAAGCCCTCCTTCCCCCGGAGACAGGTTCTCATTAATGGAAGTTCGTTGGCGCTAGGCCCTTGCCAGGGCTGGAGTTGGCCTTGTAGAGAGAGTTCATCTGGATATACAGACTCTCCCTTCCTCGCGGACTAAGCTCTCGCCACCAATGGTGAGCGGTTTAAATGAATTGCGGGCCTTAGTGTTACAATAATTATGGATGAGGGAGCCATAAGAGCCGGGGACACAATTCCTCCTCATGTAACAGAATGAAGAACCGATGCTCAGCAGCAGCCAATGAGTCCCTTGTTAGATGTGAAAAACGACACCGCAAAAGCTTCTGACCGGAGCTCGGCTGTTAATTCTTTATTAAAGCTGCAAAAAAAACAACAAAAAAAACACGGCGACCATTGCAGAACCTCCTCGCCATTAAAGGGGAAGTACAGCTCTGTGATAGAATTAGATTTGAAGGAAAATGGCCCCAACGGCCTCTTCCAGCGTTGACTTGTGAGTCTCTGGAGCCCATTTAATAAAACTGTGTAAAAAATCTTTTAAAAAGGATTGTTAAACGATGGTCACATGACCGCGCATCTTCTGTGGTGGGGGCTGGATCTTTCAGAGGTCTGACATCACGGCTGGAAGTGATGTATTACAGAAGCACAGCCCTTCAATGTTCCTGGAAGCAGGAGGAGATATGAGGGCGCGCTGGATTTGGGGTTTTCAGGGTTGGTGCGCATCTGTGTGCTAAAGGAAGCGCAACAACGCTAAAATGGCGTTATTTCTAAATAGTCATGTGATTACCATTTCACTTTGTTTTTCAACAAAAGGTTGACGTCAGTGTTATAATCATGATTAGGGATAGTATTTGGTCAAAAAAGGGTTATCATTAGGGCTAGCATTAGGGTTATCATTAGAGTTATGGTTAATATTGGGGTTAGGGTAATCAGAGGTTATCATTCAGGTGATGGTGAACATTAGGCTTAGAGTTATCAAGGGATATCATTAGGGGTGGGGTTATCATTGGGAGTTATCATTAGGGTTATGGCTAATGTTAAGGTAATCAGAGGTTACATTCGAGTTAGGGTTATCATTAGGCTTAGGGTTATTAGAGGTTACATTTGAGTTAGGCTTATCATTCGGGTCTTGGTGAACATTAGGGTTAGAGTTATTAAGGGATATCATTAGGGTTAGGGCTATCATTAGAAGTTATCATTAGGGTTAGGGTTATTATTAGAGTTATGGCTAATGTTGGGTTATCATTAGGCTTAGGGTAATCAGAGGTTACATTCAAGTTTGGGTTATCATTAGGCTTAGGGTAATCAAAGGTTACATTTGAGTTCGGGTTATCATTCAGGTGATGGTGAACATTAGGCTTAGAGTCATCAAGGGATATCATTAGGGTTAGGGTTATCATTGGGAGTTATCATTACGGTTATGGCTAATGTTGGGGTAATCAGAGGTTACATTCGTGTTAGGGTTATCATTAGGCTTAGAGTTATTAGAGGTTACATTTGAGTTAGGCTTATCATTAGGCTTAGGGTAATCAAGGGATATCATTAGGGTTAGGGTTATCATTAGGAGTTATCATTAGGGTTATGGTTATTATTAGGGTTATTATGGCTAATGTTAGGGTTATCATTAGGCTTAGGGTATTCAGAGGTTACATTAGAGTTAGGATTATCATTAGGCTTAGAGTAATCAGAGGTTATATTCGAGTTAGGGTTATCATTCAGGTGATGGTGAACATTGGGCTTAGAGTTATCAAGGGATATCATTAGGGTTAGGGTTATCATTAGGAGTTATCATTAGGGTTATGGTTATTATTAGGGTTATGGCTAATGTTAGGGTTATCATTAGGCTTTGGGTATTCAGAGGTTACATTCGAGTTAGGATTATCATTAGGCTTATCAGAGGTTACATTCGAGTTAGCCTTATCATTAGGCTTATGCCCCGTACACACGATCGGACCTTTTCCCGACCAAACTCCCATCGGAATTCCGACGGAATTTAATCGGAAAAAAATAGAACAGGTTCTATTTTAAAATTCCGATGGAATTCATCGGAATTTCTCCGATGAGGCCCACACACAGTCGGAATTTCCGATGAAAAAACTCAGACGGGCTCTGTCGGACTTTTTTTTCATCGGAAATTCCTATCGTGTGTGCACCGCATTAGAGTAATCAGAGGTTATATTCGAGTTAGGGTTATCATTAGGCTTAGGGTATTCAGAGGTTATATTCGGGTGATGGTGAACATTAGGCTTAGAGTTATCAAGGGATATCATTAGGGTTGGGGTTATCATTAGGAGTTATCATTAGAGTCAACATGAGGGTTGTGGTTTTCATTAGGGTTATAGTTAAAATTAGGATTAGGGGTTATCATTGGGGTTGTGAAAAAAACAAAATAATTGGGGTAATGCGTATCATTAGGGTTCTCTTTCAATACCGGGCACCATCACCCCCTTGCTGCCCAGGCCAATTCTCAGCTTTCAGCACCCTCACACTTTGAATGGCGATTGCGCGGTCATGCTACACTGTACACATATGACATTTTTATCCTATTGGAACAAAGAAATGAAGTTTGAGACAGATAGAGATTTCTTTTGGCGGGTATTTAATCACCACTGGGATTTTTTTCTTTTTTTTTTGCTAAACAAATTAAAAAAGACCGAAATTTTTGAAAAAAAAATTAAGTTGTTCTTAGTTTCTGTTACAACGTGTTGTAAATAAGTAATTTTTCTCCTTCACTGACGGGCATGGATGAGGTGGAACTGATAGGCGGCACTAATATGCATATAAGGGTTATCATTTTGGGTAACATTGAGGTTATTGATAGGGTTAGGAATTACATTAGTATTGGGGTTAATGTTAGGGAAAGGGTTATTCTTAGGGTTAGATTTACCATTCGGGATAACGCTAGTTTTATTTTTTATTTTTTTGATGGGTGACAGTTGGAATTTGCATTTTTGGGTGCAAGGCAATTTAAAAGGATAGTAAGGGGAGCTTCCCCAACCCCTCAAAACAATGATACCCCATTCATTTTAAAATGTCCTCAATTAATTTAGTGTATGAAGAAATGTTGGCAAAATGTTCTGAATTTTGCTGAAAACGAGTCCAGCTTAATTCAGGGGCGGATCCAGAGTCTTTTCTCGGGAGGGGCACTGCCAAAAAATGATTTTTTTGTGGGAAATTTATCGGGGAAATGACTGGTGTCGGCGCTTCAATCATCCCGGCACCATGGTTGTTATGGTGTCAGGATGATTGAAGCGCATTATTTCTATTATTACATTGTAATATAAAATTAAATAGTTCAATGCAGAATCGGTGGGAGTCCCCAGTGTGTCACTTGCCACCGTCGCCTGCAATTAGTGGGAGCCCTGAGCGTGTCACTTGCCACACGTTACCGCCGGTACTGGGTCCCCAAAGTTCGGGAGATCAGGCGCAAAAAAAAAAAACAGAGCAAGCAAGTGCGTGTGACAGATGGTCTCGGGGGGGCAATTGCCCTGTTGCCCCCCCCCCCTGGATGCACCACTGGCTTAATTATGTCTCATTTCCAGTGCCCCCCCCACCCCCCACCCATGGGGGTCACTTGGCTGGCCAGCACAGGTGTAGCCGTCTCTCCAGCCAAGCACAGCGATTCCCGGCTTACCTCTGCCAGTTATTTATATCCAGCAGTTATAATATGAAACCCAGACAACGTCCCCCGATTGGAGGTCTCCGGCGTTGGTTTCCGGGCACATTATCTGTAGGTTGGGACGTTCTCAGAAGGATTTGGAGAGCGCCAGTTGGATGCCCTGAAGCCAACTCGCCGCAAAAGTCGCCGCACGCCTGTGAAGTTGATGGAGATTTAAGCTGCAGCCGGAGGTGAACATCTTCTCCTAATAGAACCGTCGCTCCTCTGTGTGAACCGCGCTTATTTTATTTGTAGAGCTTATCTCTCGCTAATCTCCGTCCAGATGTCAAGTCTCTCCTTTTTCTGTAATGCTTTCTGTCTCTGTTTCCAGACCTTGCTTGTACCTTCATGGCAAATACACTACCCCCCATCCCCCCATCCCCAACACCCCCCATCCCCCCTCATCCCCAACACCCCCATCCCCCCCATCCCCAACACCCCCCTCATCCCCAACACCCCCACCCCCCCCTCATCCCCAACACCCAATCATGCCCAACACCCCCCATCCCCCCATCCCCAAACCCAGCATCCCCCCTCATCCCCAACACCCCCCATCCCCCATCCCCAACACCCCCCCATCCCCACTCATCCTTAACACCCATCCCCCCATCCCCAACACCCCCCTCATCCCCAACATCCCCCATCCCCAACACCCCCACATCCCCCATCCCCAACACCCCCAACACCCCTCATCCCCAACACCCCTCATCCCCAACACCCCCATCCCCAACACTCCCAATCCCCAACACCCCCCCATCCCTCCTCACCCCCAACACCCCCCATCCCTCCTCAACCCCAACACCCCCCATCCCCAACATCCCCCATCCCCAACACCCCCCCATCCCCAACATCCCCCATCCCCAACACCCCCCATCCCCCCATCCCTCCTCACCCCCAACACCCCCCATCCCTCCTCAACCCCAACACCCCCCATCCCCAACATCCCCCATCCCCAACATCCCCCATCCCCCATCCCCAACACCCCCCATCCCCCCATCCCTCCTCACCCCCAACACCCCCATCCCTCCTCAACCCCAACACCCCCCATCCCCAACATCCCCCATCCCCAACACCCCCCCATCCCCAACATCTCCCATCCCCAACACCCCCCATCCCCAACATCCCCCATCCCCAACACCCCCCATCCCCCCCATCCCTCCTCACCCCCAACACCCCCCATCCCTCCTCAACCCCAACACCCCCCATCCCCAACATCCCCCATCCCCAACACCCCCCCATCCCCAACACACCCCATCCCTCCTCACCCCCAACACCCCCCATCCCTCCTCAACCCCAACACCCCCATCCCCAACATCCCCCATCCCCAACACCCCCCCATCCCCAACATCCCCCATCCCCAACACCCCCCATCCCCCCATCCCAAACACCCCCCACCCCGAACACCCCCATCCCCAACACTCCCCATCCCCAACACCCCCCCATTCCTCCTCACCCCCAACACCCCCCATCCCCCCTCAACCCAAACACCCCCCATCCCCAACACCCCCCATCCCCCCCCCCATCCCCAACACCCCCATCCCCCCTCATCCCCAACACCCCCCCATCCCCAACATCCCCCATCCCCAACACCCCCATCCCCAACACTCCCCATCCCCAACACCCCCCCATTCCTCCTCACCCCCAACACCCCCCATCCCCCCTCATCCCCAACACCCCCATCCCCAACACCCCCCAACACCCCCATCCCCCTCATCCCCAACACCCTCCCATCCCCCTCATCCCCAACACCCCCCATCCCCCTCATCCCCAACACCCCCCATCCCCCCTCATCCCCAACAACCCCATCCCCCCTCATCCCCAACACGCTCTCATCCCCAACACCCCCATCCCCAACACTCCCTCCGCTCTCATCCCCAACACCCCCATCCCCAACACCCCCATCTCCTCTCATCCCCAACACCCCCTCATCTCCAACACCCACATCCCCAACACTCCCACCCCCCCTCAACCCCAACACCCCCCATCCCTCTCATCCCCCCTCATCCCCAACACCCCCCATCCCCAACACCCCCCATCCCCCCTCAACCCCAACACCCCATCCCCAACACTCCCACCCCCATATCCCCAACACTCCCACCCCCCATATCCCCAACACCCCCATCCCCACTCATCCCCAACACCCCCATCTCCCCTCATCCCCAACATCCCCTCATCTCCAACACCCACATCCCCAACACTCCCACCCCCCCTCATCCTCAACACCCCTCATCCCCCCTCATCCCCAACACCCCCCCATCCCCAACACCCCCCATCCCCCCCATCCCCAACACCCCCATCCCCCTTATCCCCAACACCCCCCCATCCCCCTCATCCCCAACACCCCCCATCCCCCCTCATCCCCAACAACCCCATCCCCCTCATCCCCAACACGCTCTCATCCCCAACACCCCCATCCCCAACACTCCCTCCCCTCTCATCCCCAACACCCCCCATCCCCAACACCCCCATCTCCAACACTCCCACCCCCCCTCATCCCCAACACCCCCCATCCCTCTCATCCCCCCTCATCCCCAACACCCCCATCCCCAACGCTCCCACCCCCCATATCCCCAACACCCCCATCCCCACTCATCCCCAACACCCACATCTCCCCTCATCCCCAACATCCCCTCATCTCCAACACCCACATCCCCAACACTCCCACCCCCCCTCATCCTCAACACCCCTCATCCCCCTCATCCCCCCTCATCCCCAACACCCCCCCATCCCCAACACCCCCCATCCCCAACACCCCCATCCCCCCTTATCCCCAACACCCCCCCATCCCCCTCATCCCCAACACCCCCCATCCCCCCTCATCCCCAACAACCCCATCCCCCTCATCCCCAACACGCTCTCATCCCCAACACCCCCATCCCCAACACTCCCTCCCCTCTCATCCCCAACACCCCCCATCTCCAACACTCCCACCCCCCCTCATCCCCAACACCCCCCATCCCTCTCATCCCCCCTCATCCCCAACACCCCCCATCCCCCTCAACCCCAACACCCCCATCCCCAACACTCCCACCCCCCATATCCCCAACACTCCCACCCCCCATATCCCCAACACCCCCATCCCCACTCATCCCCAACACCCACATCTCCCCTCATCCCCAACATCCCCTCATCTCCAACACCCACATCCCCAACACTCCCACCCCCCCATCCCCCCTCTTTCCCAACACCCTCATCCCCAACACTCCCACCCCCCTATATCCCCAACACCCCCATCCCCAACACTCCCATCCTCCCATATCCCCAACACCCCCCATCCCCCCTCATCCCCAACACCCCCCCATCCCCCCTCATCCCCAACACCCCTTATCCCCCCTCATCCCCATCACCCCCCATCCCTAACACCCCCCTCATCCCCAACACCCCCATTCCCCCTCATCCCCAACACCCATCCCCAACACCCCCCATCCCCCTCATCCCCAACACCTCCCACCCCCCTCATCCCCAACAACCCCCATCCCCCTCATCCCCAAAAACCCCCATCCCCCTCATCCCCAACACCCCCCATCCCCCTCACCCCCAACACCCCCCCATCACCCCCATCCCCAACACCCCCATCCCCCCTCATCCCCAACACCCCCCCATCCCCATCACCCCCCATCCCCCCTCATCCTCAACACCCCCCATATTCCTCCAACTGATACCAATGATGGGACACTCCAACAATAATTCTGAATGTGCGTTTGGCTAATGAGGTGAAAAGGAGCCTCTCTGTTCAGGAATGATGGTAGAAAAGAGAACCTGTATAAATATTGGGATACAGAAGCTCAGAGGGGGACGGGGGGGCTTTGTGCGGGTGGTAAAATCTAAAAAAATTCAGGACATTTCTAAGGACAAGATTTTTCCAAGGACAATTTCTTCAATTCCTTTAGAGAAGGCTTAGCTTTGCCCCCCCCTGCCTTCCTCGCCCCCTCCCCCCCCCCCAGCATCGAAGGGTTTAACCCCCCTCCTGTGTTTTCTGATTGATGTGCGGCTGCCCCGGGTTCCATGAGACAAATGAAGTGAGTCTGTGATCTCATCGGCCTCCATTCATTGAACCCAGAGAGGTGGGGGGGGGGGGGAAGTCTCGTCTTTCCTGTCCCTTTATTCAGAATTTACATCAATCTCCTAATCATCAATGGGGGATTCTGTGGCGGGGGGGGGGCGCTTTAAATGGCCAGCAGGGGGTGCACCGCTAATGGTGACACCCAACTATCCGGGGCAGTTCTTGTGCTTCACAGCGGCAAACCCTCCACCCCTCCCCCCATCATAATGGCCGGCTTTGTAAGAGGGGGAGATGGGACCCCCCCCCCCCCGGGCCACTTCATTCATCCAAAACTTTTCTTCTTCAATATTTTTATTGGTTTCATCCACGTCTTTTATTTCACGTCTTTCTGTGCAAATCACACATTTCCACATTTGAGTTTCTAGTTTTTATTTTGCTCATGAAAAGTGAAGGAGAAACATTCATGGCGGGAAATTGTACAGAAATTGTCCGGAAATTGTACGGAAATTGTACGGAAATTGTACAGAAATTGTACAGAAATTGTACGGAAATTGTACAGAAATTGTACGGAAATTGTACAGAAGGGTTACCGACATTCATTTCTGTGATTACTGTTCAGTAAAATGTATCAAAACTCAAGAACAACGTTGTTACATTGTATATTATATCCTGCTGGTCACACACTTCCTGTCCGAGGGTGACAACGCTCACTGCACTGTATATAAGGAGAGGCCTAGGACAGGACTACAGAACACCTCCCCCCTCCGCTCACCCCCGTAACATACAGTGCTGGATTTATAAGGAGGCAAAAGGGGCAATTGCCCCGCACCTCCTGCCAGAAGGGGTCGCCCTCTATAGAAAAATACATTCATATAAAAAACAGTTTACGGTTGAACCTCGGATTACGAGGATAATCCGTTCCAGGAGAATTCTCGTAATCCATTGTACTTGCATATCAAAGCGAGTTTCCCCATTGAAGTCAATGGAAACGAAAATAATTTGTTCCGCATTGACTTCAATGGTATGTAATACCGCATGTGGCCAGAGGCGGGGAGGGGGCGCCGGAGAGCCTCGGAAACGGCCGAAAAGGCCAGAGGACACGTCGGCTGACCTCGGCAAACCTCGATAAAGACTTTGTTCCTGAGATTTGCCGAGGTCAGTTGTGCTGTCCTCGGGCCTTTCCGTGCATTTCCGAACGGCGCCGATGGGCGACGTTCGGCTCTGCTCGGCTCCGGCGCCCCCCCCCCCACTTCAGGCCAAAAGCGGTACTGCACACCGCTTTGGCCTGAATCGTGCTGGTTTTACGAGACAATACTCGCATACCGAGTCACGATTTTTTAAAATACAGCGCTCGAATTGCCAAACCCCCCGTTTTACCGCGTTACTCGCAATCCGAGGTTCCACTGTATTTTCTTAACCACTTCAAGACCGCAACATATATATACACTATATGATCAAAAGTATTGGGACGCCTGCCTTTACACGCGCATGAACTTTAATGGCATCCCAGTCTTAGTCCGTATGGTTTAATATTGAGTTGGCCCCGCCCTTTGCATCTATAACAGCTTCAACTCTTCTAGGAAGGCCGTCCACAAGGTTTAGGAGGGTGTCTGTGGGAATGTGTGACCGTTCGCATTTATGCGGTCAGGCACTTTGATGTTGGATGAGAAGGCCTGGCTCCCAGTCTCCGCTCTAATTCATCCCTAAGGTGTTCTATCGGGTTGAGGCCAGGACTCTGTGCAGGCCAGTCATGTTCCTCCACCCCAAACTCGCTCATCCATGTCTTTATGGACCTTGGGACTCCAAAGCTGCGCGGGACTGGATGGAACTGGAACCCGGTTGAGGATCAATCCAACGATGGGTAATGGATAAAAGGTGTTCTCATCCGAACCAGTATAAGAATGATGGAAAACAAGAAAGGCTCCATATGGGGGAGGATGCCCCAGTTGAAGTCCGTTTGAGACGAAACGCGTTGGTCTTGCATTTATATTGCTCCCTACATTGCTTTTAACGTTGTGATCACATTTTAGTACACATCTGTGATTTGATGTACTTTTTTATAATAAATCTCCCTGTTTCACCATATGGAGCCTTTCTTGTTTTCCATCATTCTTATACTGGTTCGGATGAGAACACCTTTTATCCATTACCCATCGTTGGATTGATCCTCAACCGGGTTCCAGTTCCATCCAGTCCCGCCCAGCTTTGGAGTCCCAGGCTTTGGCTGATATAAGTTCGATTGACCCCCCGCCGCTGGCATGTGTGTCCACTCTGTTCGGTGAGAGTATACATCTATATTCTTTTGGTGGAAGATATACGACTATTACTGGTGTCCCAACGGCCAATCACATCTGATTCCCCTCCTCAAAGTTTCGTCCTAAGAGAGCGGACCCCACGTTTTCCCATTTGTGGACATTGAATTCACTTAGTGTAGTGGGGATTTTATGTTTTCACTGCAGATCTTCAGGCATTGTATACTATGTTGTTTCTTTGTGTTTTCACATACTACGGTATTTCCTTGACTTTGTTTGAATGTCGGCAGCTTTACATTTGATTGGTTAAGTGCAGTGATTTCCCAAATCTTTTCACATTAAGGCCCCTTTCACACTGGGGCGGGCATATGCGGTGGCGGTATAGCGGCGCGAATTTCAGCGCCGCTATACCGTCGTGTTTACCGCGATATGCGGCCGCTTGTGGTGCGGTTTTAACCCCCGCTAGCGGCCAAAAAAAGGGTTAATACCGCCCGCAAACCGCGGCTATTGCCACGGTTTGCGGGCGGTATTACCGCGGTATCCCATTGATTTCAATGGGAAGGAGCGGTAAAGGAGCGGTATACACACCGCTCCTTCACCGCTCTAAAAATGCGACTTGCAGGAGATTTTTTTGTCTCCCGCCAGCGCACCGCCTCAGTGTGAAAGCCCCAGAATGCTGGGGCAGGAGTATTTCAGGCGTTATTTGCGCGGTATTTTTAGCCTCAGTGTGAAAGGGGCCTAAAATGAATTAACCACTTGGCTACCCGGCACTTTCAACCCCTTCCTGCCCAGGACAATGCTCAACGTTTAGAGTTTTGAATGACAATTGAGCGGTCATGCTACATTGTACACATAGGATATTTTTATCATTTTTTTCACACAATTAGAGCTTTCATTTGGTGGTATTTAATCACCACTGGGGGGGGAGGGGCTAAACAAACGATGAAAGACTGAAAAAAGAATGTACTGTATGGTTTGTTATAAAATTTCGCAAACAGGTAATTCTTCTCCTTCAATGATGGGCACTGTTGAGGCGGCACTGATGGACACTGATATATGGCACTGATGAGGCAGCACTGATGGACACTGATATATGGCACTGATGAGGCAGCACTGATGGACACTGATATATGGCACTGATGAGGCGGCACTGATGGACACTGATATATGGCACTGATGAGGCGGCACTGATGGACACTGATATATGGCACTGATGAGGCAGCACTGATGGACACTGATATATGGCACTGATGAGGCAGCACTGATGGACACTGATATATGGCACTGATGAGGCGGCACTGATGGACACTGATATATGGCACTGATGAGGCAGCACTGATGGACACTGATATATGGCACTGATGAGGCAGCACTGATGGACACTGATATATGGCACTGATGAGGCAGCACTGATGGACACTGATATATGGCACTGATGCACACTGATATATGGCACTGATGAGGCAGCACTGATGGACACTGATATATGGCACTGATGAGGCAGCACCAATGGACACTGATATATGGCACTGATGAGGCAGTACTGATGGACACTGATATATGGCACTGATGAGGCAGTACTGATGGACACTGATATATGGCACTGATGGGGTGGCACTGATGGACACTGATATATAGCACTGATGAGCGGCAATGATGGACAATGATAGGCAGCACTGATGGGGCAGCACTGATGGACACTGATATATGGCACTGATGAGGCAGCACTGATGGACACTGATATATGGCACTGATGAGGCGGCACTGATGGACACTGATATATGGCACTGATGAGGCAGCACTGATGGACACTGATATATGGCACTGATGAGGCAGCACTGATGGACACTGATATATGGCACTGATGAGGCAGCACTGATGGACACTGATATATGGCACTGATGCACACTGATATATGGCACTGATGAGGCAGCACTGATGGACACTGATATATGGCACTGATGAGGCAGCACCAATGGACACTGATATATGGCACTGATGAGGCAGTACTGATGGACACTGATATATGGCACTGATGAGGCAGTACTGATGGACACTGATATATGGCACTGATGGGGTGGCACTGATGGACACTGATATATAGCACTGATGAGCGGCAATGATGGACAATGATAGGCAGCACTGATGGGCACTGATAGGCAGCACTGATGGGCCTGATTGGCGGCACTGATGGGCACTGATTGGCAGCACTGGTGGGCACTGATAGGCAGCCCGGTGGGCACTGATTGGCAGCACTGATAGGCACTGATAGGCGGACCTCATGGGCACTGATTGGCAGCACTGATGGGCACTGATAGGTGGCACTGATTGGCACTGCTAAGCACTTGAAGGTGACAATGATGGACACTGATGAGGAGGCACTGATGGGCACTGATTGGCAGCACTGATGGGCACTGATTGGCAGCACTGATGGGCACTGATTGGTAGCACTGGTGGGCACTGATAGGCAGCACTGATGGGCACTGGTTGGCAGCACTGATGGGCACTGGTTGGCAGCACTGATAGGCAGCAGTGGTGGGCACTGATGGGACTGTGTTTATAATCAGGACACTAACAATCTGATGTCCCTTTAACACAAGCCGGTTATCGGCTCTCTTCTCCTCTCATGCTGTCAGTGTGAGGAAAGGAATGCCGATAAGAATAATCCTATTAACATCGTGATCAACTGTCATTGGACACAGTCAATCTTGTGGTAAAGGCCCGCTGTGATTGGCCCTGTGCTATGATCTGTGATCAGCTGAGTCTGAAGGGTGTGAGCAGTGCGATCACGGGATGATGTCAGATGACGTCCGCCTGGCAAAGTAAGCCCACGCTGCAGTTGTATTTTGGCTAGAGCGTGGGCAGGAAGCGGTAAAGTGTATTAAAAAAAAAAAAAGCGTTTGAAAAACCACTGCGCCAATACGGTCTGACATAAAAAATTACAGTGACCACCATTTTATTCTCTAGGGTCTCTGCCCCAAAATGACATCATGTTTGGGGGTTCTGAGTAATTTTCTAGCAAAAAAATGTGTAAAAAAGTGCCAGAAAAGGTCGGGTGGAAAATTCTTTCTTTTGTATCTTGGAAAGTATCTTTTTTTTCTGCAGTCACTTGTCACGGACTTTCTTTGTATTATATATACAATTTATTGATGCAGTTTTGTATCAATTTTAACCACTTGCTTGCCGGGCACTTAAACCCCCCCTCCCCCTCCTGCCCAGACCAGTTCTCAGCTTTCAGAGCTCTCACTCTTTGAACGACAATTGCGCGGTCATACAACACTGTACCCAAGTAGAGCTTTCTTTTGGCGGTATTTGATCACCTCTGCGGTTTTTATTTTTTGTTAAAAAAAATGTAAAAAGACTGATTAACCACTTCCCGCCCGCCCTATTACAAAATGACGGCGGCAAAGGGGTTTCAATATCCTGACTGGGCATCATATGACATGATCAGGATATTGAGCCGCTGCGCGCCCCCGGGGGAGCGCATCGCAGCGATGGTTGTTGCGGGATGTCAGTCTGACACCCCACAACACTGATCTAGGTAAAGAGTCTCCGACGGAGGCTCTTTACCACGTGATCAGCCCTGTCCAATCACGGCTGATCACGATGTAAACAAGAAGAGCCGGTCATCGGCTTTTCCTCACTCACGTCTGTCAGACGCGAGTAGAGGAGAGCCGATCGGCTGCTCCTCTGACAGGGGGGGTTTGTGCTGATCGATTATCAGCGCAGCCCCCCCCAGGATGCCCACACTGGACCACCAGGGATGCCACCAGACCACCAGGGATGCCCACCACCAGGTATGCCACCCTAGACCACCATGGATGCCAATCAGTGCCCCTAATGGATGCCAATCAGTGCCCACAATGGATGCCAATCAGTGCCCACAATGGACATCACTGATTGGCAGGCATTATTGTTTGGCACTGATTGGCATCCATCATTACAGTACATCAGTGCCGCCTATCAGTGTCCATCTACGCCCATCCATGCCACCTATCAGTGCCCATCCGTGTCACCTATCAGTGCCCATCCATGCCCATCTGTGCCACCTATCAGTGCCTATCCATGCCCATCCATGCCGCCTATCAGTGCCCATCCGTGCCGCCTATCAGTGCCCACCCGTGCCGCCTATCCATGCCCATCCGTGCCGCATATCAGTGCCGCATATTAGTGCCCATCACCAGTGCCCATCAATGCCACCTCATCAGTGCCACCTCATTGGTGCCACCTCATCTGTGCCCGTCAGTGCAGCCCCATCAGTGAAGGAGAAAACATACTTATTTAAAAAGTTTTGTAACTGAAACAAAAAAAAAACGTTTTTTTTCAAAATTTTCGGTCTTTTTTTTATTTTTTTAGCAGAAAATAAAAATCGCAGAGTTGATCAAATACCACCAAAAGAGAGCTCTATTTGAGGGAACAAAATGATAAAAAATTTCGTTTGGGTACAGTGTAGCATGACCGCGCAATTGTCATTCAAAGTGCAACAGCGCAGAAAGCTGGAAATTGGCCTGGGCAGGAAGGTGTATAAGTGCCCCCCGGTATGGAAGGGGTTAAAAAATACAAAACCGTTTTATATTTTGTTATAAAATTTTGCAAACAGGTACATTTTCTCCTTCATTGATGTACGCTGATGAGGCTGCACTGATGGGCACTGAGAGGTGGCACTGATGGGGGGCACTGAGAGGTGGCACTGATGGGTGGCACTGATGGGCACTGAGAAGTGGCACTAATAGGTGGCACTGATGGGTGGCACTGATAGCTGGCAGTGATGGGCACTGATCAGCACTGGTAGGTGACACTGATAGTCAGCACTGCTAGGTGGCACTGATGAGGCACTGGTTGGCACCACTGGTGGGCATTGATAGGTGGCACTGTTATGCAGTGGTGGGCACTGATTCGTGGCACTGTGGGCACTGGGAGGTGGCACTGGCAGGCGGTACTGGTGGGCACAGATGAGGCGGATGTGTCTCTTCCTCTTCGGGACCAATGTCCCTTGCACAGAAGCCGGTGATCGGCTTTTTTTTCTCCTTACGCTGTCAGGGGGAGGAGAAAAAAAAACGATTGCCTATCTTCTGTTTACATCACGTGATCAGCTGTCATTGACTGACAGCTGATCACATGGTAAGGGGCCAGGATCTGCCCCTTACTCTGATCTGTGATCACCCAAGTCTCATTGACTCTGTGATCACAGCGCACACCGCGCACGCCCTGCAGTGGGCGCGCGGGGAGCGTGCAAAGGGGAGGACGTCTATTGACGGCCTCCCGGCAAAGTAGATGCGCGTTGTAGCCGTCATTCGGATCTGAAGGAGTTAAACACACTTTGGCTCTGGAAAACCAAACATTGCACACGTAGGCCATTCACACCGCCTATTGGGCCCCTCCCACAGCTCTGCTCTCTCTCCTTGTGTAGGGGGACTGGTCTTGTCTCCGCCCCCTCCTGTAGTTTCCTGTACTGGGTGGAGCCGATTGGGCCCCTCCCACAGCTCTGCTCTCTCTCCTTGTGTAGGGGGACTGGTCTTGTCCCCGTCCCCTCCTGTAGTTTCCTGTACTGGGTGGAGCCGATTGGGCCCCTCCCACAGCTCTGCTCTCTCTCCTTGTGTAGGGGGACTGGTCTTATCCCCGCCCCCTACTGTAGTTTCCTGTACTGGGTGGAGCCGATTGGGCCCCTCCCACAGCTCTGCTCTCTCTCCTTGTATAGGGGGACTGGTCTTGTCCCCGCCCCCTCCTGTAGTTTCCTGTACTGGGTGGAGCCGATTGGGCCCCTCCCACAGCTCTGCTCTCTCTCCTTGTGTAGGGGGACTGGTCTTATCCCCGCCCCCTACTGTAGTTTCCTGTACTGGGTGGAGCCGATTGGGCCCCTCCCACAGCTCTGCTCTCTCTCCTTGTGTAGGGGGACTGGTCTTGTCTCCGCCCCCTCCTGTAGTTTCCTGTACTGGGTGGAGCCGATTGGGCCCCTCCCACAGCTCTGCTCTCTCTCCTTGTGTAGGGGGACTGGTCTTGTCCCCGTCCCCTCCTGTAGTTTCCTGTACTGGGTGGAGCCGATTGGGCCCCTCCCACAGCTCTGCTCTCTCTCCTTGTGTAGGGGGACTGGTCTTATCCCCGCCCCCTACTGTAGTTTCCTGTACTGGGTGGAGCCGATTGGGCCCCTCCCACAGCTCTGCTCTCTCTCCTTGTGTAGGGGGACTGGTCTTGTCCCCGCCCCCTCCTGTAGTTTCCTGTACTGGGTGGAGCCGATTGGGCCCCTCCCACAGCTCTGCTCTCTCTCCTTGTGTAGGGGGACTGGTCTTATCCCCGCCCCCTCCTGTAGTTTCCTGTACTGGGTGGAGCCGATTGGGCCCCTCCCACAGCTCTGCTCTCTCTCCTTGTGTAGGGGGACTGGTCTTGTCCCCGCCCCCTCCTTTAGTTTCCTGTACTGGGTGGAGCCTATTGGGCCCCTCCCACAGCTCTGCTCTCTCTCCTTGTGTAGGGGGACTGGTCTTGTCCCCGCCCCCTCCTGTAGTTTCCTGCACTGGGTGGAGCCGATTGGGCCCCTCCCACAGCTCTGCTCTCTCTCCTTGTGTAGGGGGACTGGTCTTGTCTCCGCCCCCTCCTGTAGTTTCCTGTACTGGGTGGAGCCTATTGGGCCCCTCCCACAGCTCTGCTCTCTCCTTGTGTAGGGGGACTGGTCTTGTCTCCGCCCCCTCCTGTTGTTTCCTGTACTGGGTGGAGCCTATTGGGCCCCTCCCACAGCTCTGCTCTCTCTCCTTGTGTAGGGGGACTGGTCTTGTCTCCGCCCCTCCTGTAGTTTCCTGTACTGGGTGGAGCCTCCAGGGCGCCTCCCACAGTTCTGCTCTCTCTACTTGTGTAGGGGGACTGGTCTTGTCCCCGCCCCCTCCTGTAGTTTCCTGTACTGGGTGGAGCCTGCTGGGCCCCTCCCACTCCTCTGCTCTCTCTCCTTGTGTAGGGGGACTGGTCTTGTCTCCGCCCCCTCCTGTAGTTTCCTGTACTGGGTGGAGCCTGCTGGGCCCCTCCCACAGCTGTGCTCTGCGTGGGCAGTGTCCAGCCTAGTGATGATGTCACTGGTACTTTTACAAGGTAATATCCGGGTTTGAAGAGGCATTTGGTGCACAAGAAGTGGATTTCTATCCTTTGTGACTCTTGAGGGATATATTGATGTAAATTAAATTATTTGTGGCGGAGTTCCCCTTTAACCGCCTTCGCACGAATCACGTCGCGGCTCCTGATTCCGCCCCACGTAGTTCTGGACACGCCCCCTGTGATGGTGTTGTGCTGACTCTGGAGCTGGGGGGGCAGCGATGTGTAGTCAGCTCCCCCCCCCCCCTCCCGGTCAGTACTGTGCAATGTATATATTCCTCTATATCCGGGAGGATCAGAAGATGGGAAGAGAAGATTGAGGCGCGCTCCGCCGCTCTCCTCCCCTCCCCCACCCGCCTGTCATCTCAGTGGCCTCATTATAATCTCCTCGGATCCGGTTCTTCTATTTCTGACACAATTGGACTTGTCAGGAGAGTAAATTCCCGGCAGATATTTCTATAACCCGCTCGGCGGTGGGGGGGAACGCTCCGGCTTGCGGCCCACCGTTCAGGGGGATTAATTATTTTGCTCTGCGTGCCTCGTGCGGGAACGCGGCGTCTCCTCAGCGGTGCTGGGAGGGGGAGGGGCGCTAATTGGAAATATTGTTTTCATTGATCGGAGAATCCCGGCCGCCATGTCATCCCAATCCAAGGGATGGCGGGAGAAACCACCGATCGCCCCACCGCCGCCGCCACACGCAATTATTAGTCCTCCAATATGTATATCTGGAGAGTCACTCTGTATAATATACACTGCCTTGAAAAAGTATTCACACCCCTTGAAATTTCCCACATGTTGTCATGTTACAACCAAAAACGTAAATGTATTTTATTGGGATTTTATGTGATGGACCAACACAAAGTGACACCTAATTGTGAAGTGGAAGGAAAATGATAAATGATACAAATAAATATGTGAAAAGTGTGGGGGGAGGGGCATTTGTATGGCGCCCCCCGGAGTCAATACTTTGTAGAACCCCCTTTCTCTACAAGTCTTTTTGGGGGTGTCTCTACCAGCTTTGCCCATCTAGAGAGGGACATTTCTGCCCATTCTTCTTTGTAAAATATCCAAGATTGGATGGAGAGCGTCTGTGATCAGCAATTTTCAAGTCTTGCCTCAGATTCTCAATGTGATTTAGGTCTGGACTGTGACTGGGCCATTCTAACACATGAATATGCTTTGATCTAAACCATTCCATTGTAGCTCTGGCTGTACTTTAGGGTCGTTGTCCTGCTGGAAGGTGAACCTCCCCCCCCCCCCCCAGTCTCAGGTCTTTTGAAGACTCTAACAGGTTTTCTTCTAAGATTGTCCTGTATTTGTCTCCATCCATCTTCCCATCAACTCTGACCAGCTTCCCTGTCCCTGCTGAAGAAAAGCATCCCCACCACATGATGCTGCCACCACCATGTTTCACGGTGGGGATGGTGTGTTCAGGGTGATCTGCAGTGTTAGTTTTCCCCACACATAGCGTTTTGCTTTTAGACCAAAAAGTTCAATTTTGGTCTCATCTGACCAGAGCACCTTCTTCCACATGTTTGCTGTGTCCCCCACATGTTTGCTGTGTCCCCCACATGTTTGCTGTGTCCCCCACATGATTGCTGTGTCCCCCACATGATTGCTGTGTCCCTCACATGATTGCTGTGTCCCTCACATGATTGCTGTGTCCCCCACATGTTTGCTGTGTCCCCCACATGATTGCTGTGTCCCCCACATGTTTGCTGTGTCCCCCACATGATTGCTGTGTCCCCCACATGTTTGCTGTGTCCCCCACATGATTGTTGTGTCCCCCACATGATTGCTGTGTCCCCCACATGATTGTTGTGTCCCCCACATGATTGCTGTGTCCCCCACATGTTTGCTGTGTCCCCCACATGATTGCTGTGTCCCCCACATGATTGCTGTGTCCCCCACATGATTGCTGTGTCCCCCCACATGATTGCTGTGTCCCCCACATGATTGCTGTGTCCCCCACATGATTGCTGTGTCCCCCACATGGCTTCTCACAAACTGCAAACAGGACTTCTTATGACTTTCTTTCACCAATGTCTTTCTTCTTGTCACTCTTCCATAAAGGGCAGATTTGTGGAGAAGCACGACTAATAGTTGTCCTGTGGACAGATTCTCCCCCTGAGCTGTGGATCTCTGCAGCTCCTCCAGAGTTACCATGGACCTCTTGGCTGCTTCTCTGATGAAGGCTCTCCTTGCCCGGCCCGGTCAGTTTAGGTGGACGGCCATGTCTTGGTAGGTTTGCAGTTGTGCCATACTCTTTCCATTTTCCGATGATGGATTGAACAGAGCTCCGTGAGATGGTCAAAGCTTGGGAGATTTTATTATAACCTAACCCTGCTTTATACTTCTCCACAACTTTATCCCTGACCTGTCTGGTGTGTTCCTTGGCCTTCATGATGCTGTTTGTTCACTAAGGTTCTCTAATAAGCCTCTGAGGGCTTCACAGAACAGCTGTATTTATTCTGAGATTACATGACACACAGGTGGACTCTATTTACTAATTAGGTGACTTCTGCAGGCAATTGGATCCACCAGATTTTAGTTATCAGAGTAAAAGGGGGCTGAACACAAATGCCCCCCTCCCCCCACTATTCACAGATTTATTTGTATCATTTATCATTTTCCTTCCACTTCACAGTTATGTGCCCCTTTGTGTTGGTCTATCACATAAAATCCCAATAAAATACATTTATGTTTTTGGTTGTAACATGACAAAATGTGGAAAATTTCAAGGGGTATGAATACTTTTTCAAGGCACTGTATCTTTTATCTGGAGAGTGATGATGTCACTCCTGTATAATATCTTATATTTGGTTCAGAGTCTATAGTACCTAGTCCATAGTACCTAGTCCATAGTACCTAGTCCATAGTACCTAGTCCATAGTACCTAGTCCATAGTACCTAGTCCTTAGTACCTAGTCCATAGTACCTAGTCCTTAGTACCTAGTCCATAGTACCTAGTCCTTAGTACCTAGTCCATAGTACCTAGTCCATAGTACCTAGTCCTTAGTACCTAGTCCATAGTACCTAGTCCATAGTACCTAGTCCATAGTACCTAGTCCATAGTACCTAGTCCATAGTACCTAGACCATAGTACCTAGTCCTTAGTACCTAGTCCATAGTACCTAGTCCATAGTACCTAGTCCATAGTACCTAGACCATAGTACCTAGTCCATAGTACCTAGTCCTTAGTACCTAGTCCATAGTACCTAGTCCATAGTACCTAGTCCTTAGTACCTAGTCCATAGTAGCTAGTCCTTAGTACCTAGTCCATAGTACCTAGACCATAGTACCTAGTCCTTAGTACCTAGTCCTTAGTACCTAGTCCTTAGTAGCTAGTCCTTAGTACCTAGTCCATAGTACCTAGTCCATAGTACCTAGTCCATAGTACCTAGTCCATAGTCTATAGTCCTTGGTACCTAGTCCATAGTACCTAGTCTATAGTACCTAGTCCATAGTACCTAGTCCTTAGTACCTAGTCCATAGTACCTAGTCCTTAGTACCTAGTCCATAGTCTATAGTCCTTGGTACCTAGTCCATAGTACCTAGTCCATAGTCTATAGTCCTTGGTACCTAGTCCATAGTCTATAGTCCTTGGTACCTAGTCCCTAGTCCATAGTACCTAGTCCTTAGTACCTAGTCCATAGTACCTAGTCCATAGTACCTAGTCCTTAGTACCTAGTCCATAGTACCTAGTCCATAGTACCTAGTCCATAGTACCTAGTCCATAGTACCTAGTCCATAGTACCTAGACCATAGTACCTAGTCCATAGTACCTAGTCCATAGTACCTAGACCATAGTACCTAGTCCTTAGTACCTAGTCCTTAGTACCTAGTCCATAGTAGCTAGTCCTTAGTACCTAGTCCATAGTACCTAGTCCATAGTACCTAGTCCATAGTACCTAGTCCATAGTCTATAGTCCTTGGTACCTAGTCCATAGTACCTAGTCTATAGTACCTAGTCCATAGTACCTAGTCCTTAGTACCTAGTCCATAGTACCTAGTCCTTAGTACCTAGTCCATAGTCTATAGTCCTTGGTACCTAGTCCATAGTACCTAGTCCATAGTCTATAGTCCTTGGTACCTAGTCCATAGTCTATAGTCCTTGGTACCTAGTCCCTAGTCTATAGTACATAGTACCTAGTCCATAGTCTATAGTCCTTAGTACCTAGTCCATAGTCTATAGTCCTTGGTACCTAGTCCATAGTCTATAGTCCTTGGTACCTAGTCCATAGTACCTAGTCCATAGTACCTAGTCCTTAGTACCTAGTCCATAGTACCTAGTCCTTAGTACCTAGTCCATAGTACCTAGTCCATAGTACCTAGTCCATAGTACCTAGTCCTTAGTACCTAGTCCATAGTACCTAGTCCTTAGTACCTAGTCCATAGTACCTAGTCCATAGTACCTAGTCCATAGTACCTAGTCCATAGTCTATAGTCCTTGGTACCTAGTCCATAGTACCTAGTCTATAGTACCTAGTCCATAGTACCTAGTCCTTAGTACCTAGTCCATAGTCTATAGTCCTTGGTACCTAGTCCATAGTACCTAGTCCATAGTCTATAGTCCTTGGTACCTAGTCCATAGTCTATAGTCCTTGGTACCTAGTCCCTAGTCTATAGTACATAGTACCTAGTCCATAGTCTATAGTCCTTAGTACCTAGTCCATAGTCTATAGTCCTTGGTACCTAGTCCATAGTCTATAGTCCTTGGTACCTAGTCCCTAGTCTATAGTCCATAGCACCTAGTCCATAGTCTATAGTCCATAGCACCTAGTCCATAGTCTATAGTCCTTAGTACCTAGTCCTTAGTCTATAGTCCATAGTCCCTAGTCCATAGTCTATAGTCCTTAGTACCTAGTCCATAGTCTATAGTCCTTGGTACCTAGTCCCTAGTCCTTAGTACCTAGTCCATAGTCTATAGTCCTTGGTACCTAGTCCCTAGTCCTTAGTACCTAGTCCCTAGTCTATAGTCCTTGGTACCTAGTCCATAGTACCTAGTCCATAGTACCTAGTCCATAGTCTATAGTCCATAGTACCTAGTCCATAGTCTATAGTCCATAGTACCTAGTCCATAGTCTATAGTCCATAGTACCTAGTCCCTAGTCTATAGTCCTTAGTACCTAGTCCATAGTACCTAGACCATAGTCTATAGTCCTTGGTACCTAGTCCATAGTCTATAGTCCATAGTCCCTAGTCCATAGTCTATAGTCCTTGGTACCTAGTCCATAGTACCTAGACCATAGTCTATAGTCCTTGGTACCTAGTCCATAGTACCTAGACCATAGTCTATAGTCCTTAGTACCTAGTCCATAGTACCTAGACCATAGTCTATAGTCCTTGGTACCTAGTCCATAGTCTATAGTCCATAGTCCCTAGTCCATAGTCTATAGTCCTTAGTACCTAGTCCATAGTCTATAGTCCTTGGTACCTAGTCCATAGTACCTAGTCCCTAGTCTATAGTCCTTAGTACCTAGTCCATAGTACCTAGACTATAGTCTATAGTCCTTGGTACCTAGTCCATAGTCTATAGTCCCTAGTCCATAGTCTATAGTCCTTAGTACCTAGTCCATAGTCTATAGTCCTTGGTACCTAGTACATAGTACCTAGTCCCTAGTCTATAGTCCTTAGTACCTAGTCCATAGTACCTAGACCATAGTCTATAGTCCTTGGTACCTAGTCCATAGTCTATAGTCCTTAGTACCTAGTCCATAGTCTATAGTCCTTAGTACCTAGTCCATAGTCTATAGTCCTTGGTACCTAGTCCCTAGTCCTTAGTGCCTAGTCCATAGTCTATAGTCCTTGGTACCTAGTCCATAGTACCTAGTCCATAGTACCTAGTCCATAGTCTATAGTCCTTAGTACCTAGTCCATAGTCTATAGTCCTTAGTACCTAGTCCATAGTCTATAGTCCTTAGTACCTAGTCCATAGTCTATAGTCCTTGGTCCCTAGTCCATAGTCTATAGTCCTTGGTACCTAGTCCATAGTCTATAGTCCTTGGTCCCTAGTCCATAGTCTATAGTCCTTGGTCCCTAGTCCATAGTCTATAGTCCTTGGTACCTAGTCCATAGTACCTAGTCCATAGTACCTAGTCCATAGTCTATAGTCCTTAGTACCTAGTCCATAGTCTATAGTCCATAGTACCTAGTCCATAGTCTATAGTCCTTAGTACCTAGTCCATAGTCTATAGTCCTTGGTCCCTAGTCCATAGTCTATAGTCCTTGGTACCTAGTCCATAGTCTATAGTCCTTGGTCCCTAGTCCATAGTCTATAGTCCTTGGTCCCTAGTCCATAGTCTATAGTCCTTGGTACCTAGTCCATAGTACCTAGTCCATAGTACCTAGTCCATAGTCTATAGTCCTTAGTACCTAGTCCATAGTCTATAGTCCATAGTACCTAGTCCATAGTCTATAGTCCTTAGTACCTAGTCCATAGTCTATAGTCCTTGGTCCCTAGTCCATAGTCTATAGTCCTTGGTACCTAGTCCATAGTCTATAGTCCTTGGTCCCTAGTCCATAGTCTATAGTCCTTGGTCCCTAGTCCATAGTCTATAGTCCTTGGTCCCTAGTCCATAGTCTATAGTCCTTGGTCCCTAGTCCATAGTCTATAGTCCTTGGTCCCTAGTCCATAGTCTATAGTCCTTGGTACCTAGTCCATAGTCCTATAGTCCTTGGTACCTAGTCCATAGTCTATAGTCCTTGGTCCCTAGTCCATAGTCTATAGTCCTTGGTCCCTAGTCCATAGTCTATAGTCCTTGGTACCTAGTCCATAGTCTATAGTCCTTGGTACCTAGTCCATAGTCTATAGTCCTTGGTCCCTAGTCCATAGTCTATAGTCCTTGGTCCCTAGTCCATAGTCTATAGTCCTTGGTACCTAGTCCATAGTCTATAGTCCTTGGTCCCTAGTCCATAGTCTATAGTCCTTGGTCCCTAGTCCCTAGTACATACATATAGAGGAGTCGTGTAGTTGAAGACAGGCGGCTGTAGAATAATATGAGAAGGGAAGATCTCGGCGGATTGTCTCTCTCCGGCTGCTGTGTGCGGATTGTGCCCGCGCCATTGTCACCTATATGGGGGTTCCGCCACTCTCTGGGGGCGGCTGCACATTCCAGGTGATTCTTCCTTCATCCAAACATCGAACGTCTGTTTAGAGGGGACTTCCTATGAGATCCGGGCACATCGGCTGCACAGGGATAGGGGGACGGGACTGACCAATAAGCCAACCGCACGGCACCATGACACCCTCCCCCCCCCCCCCCCCCGAGGCTACAATCACACAAAATCACACATTTCCCCAACATGAACAGAGACACGCTGCCCTTCAGAAGACTGCTGTTAGAAACCAGGTGGCCCGCATACAGGCCCCCCCCTAAATAAACACAGTTTACTATGCTTCCCTTATGAATGAACACAGTGAATGGTACTGATCACTCATTGTGTTCATTCAGCAAAGGAAGGGGCTGGTAAATATGACATTTTACTGCACCCTGCCCCCACTCCTCATCCTGGCCTCATGCAGCCAACCTAACAGCTCCCCCCCCCCAAATAATCACAGTTTACGATGCTTCAGGTATGAATGAACACAGTGGACAATTGGTACCGATCACTCACTGTGTTCATTCTGCAAAGGATGGGGCTGGTAAATATGACATTTCACTGCACCCTGCCCCCACTCCTCATCCTCAAGGATGGTATTGTGTGCTTACAGCTGCCAGCAGGGTCAGGGTTCGGAATGCCTGCTGTACCCCCCTGGTGCCGCGTGTGCCGCAGAAGATTAAACCACCTGACATAGAAAGTAATAAAAGATCCGGGACTGTAACTGATTCTTTATTTATGACTCTGAATGGGTTTTGGCAATACAAGCCGATGTTATTGTTATTGATCGGCTGCAGATTATTGATGACGGCTTTAATCCTGTCTGCTCCTCCCCCACCCAGCATTTCAGGCTTTCCAGGCCTCTGATCTGCTTCCTATGGCTCCGGCCTAGACTGGAGCGCCGGCTGCCCCTTGTAGTTCCTCTAAAGGCTGATAATTAGATTTTATTATTATTTTTTGTGTTGATTTTTCTCTCTCGGTTTTCCAGTTACTGTATATAAAGGGGATAAATACATGAAAAGTAGAAGAGACGAGGAATGCGCCGCTGATCGGCATTTCCAGGAAAATCCGGAGCGCTCCCTGGAGATGAGGGGCTCCCATTGGTTGTTCCCGGCCGCTGGGATTTTTATTTTGGTTGTTGTGTTATTATCATCGGAGTCACTGAGCAATAAAAAATGTACCGAGACTTCTGATTCCGTCCCCCATCCCCCATTCCAGCAGAAGACCCCGCCAATGATTGGA
>CM055122.1:340676343-340711343 GCA_029206835.1 Rana muscosa
AATTTTATTGAGCTCTGCGGAAGAACATGTGTACATTATTATTGAGGTGCAACATTTTGGTAAATTTTTTTGAAGAGGCAAGTTTTAATCACTTGATCTTAGCCCTTTGGTTTAAGAAGAGGCCACCATTTACTGAGGTGCAAAATTTTGGTAAGTTTTGTCCAGAGGCAAGTTTTAGTCACTTAACCTTAGCCCTCCGTGGCATTTGATTTGAGGAAAGGCCACCATTTTATTCAGATGCAAAATTTGGGTAAATATTTGTCCAATGGCAATTTTTTCACTTATCTCTAGTCCCCTGGGGACTTTGGTTTGAGTAATGGTATTATTCCAAAAATTTTTTTATTTTTTTTTAACTCAATTGGCAAGCGCAAGTTGTGTCTATTATACAAAATGTGGCGCTCTTTTGAGCTGTCATCATTGGCGACCTCTTGAGCGGTCACCACACTTGGAAAACATTGACGTGTTACCGTAGAACATAATTTAATGATTATTTGATGCTGTCAACAGGCCTGCAAAGTTGAATTCTGTTGGTCAAAAGGTGTTTTTGTTTTGACGCCAAGGCCTGGGAGGCGGCCTGGAGAATCTGGAGTCCTGGATTGGTGCTCTGCGGTAGAACACGTGTACATTATTATTATTTTTCGCCATGAATGAAGATGCTCTTGTGTTAATTCAGCTTTTGTTTTATGGTTCTTTGTATCAGCGGGGTCACTGTAAATAGTTTCCCGTGAGGCTTTTTGCTATGCAGGACGTGTTTTCCTCGCAATGTGGAACGCACGGCCTGTGCGGCTTGCATCTGAAATAAACCGTGTATACTTCTTTGTGTGGAATTCGAACATCTGTGGTGTGTGGGGAAAAAATAAAGTGGGGGGGGGGAGGAGCGGCTTCTCCCCCTTCTACCTAAAACAAATGCATCTGTTATCAGCACGAAGGGTTGAAGGCTTTGCCCAGCAATTGACATCTCCTAGGTAAACACACCTTTGGTGGCACAAAGAGAAACACTTTTTAAATGAAGCCTAGCTATTATTAGATGCACTAATATAGTTGGTCCCTGTGTTGCCAAGGAAACAACATCTGCACTTGAGTTTAAGGATGCAGTACACTTAACTGGAGTGGGACTATTAAAAACAACCGGGTTTGGGGAAGACACTTTACTCTGTCTGCAGAGGGATTGTAAGTCCCAGACAGTGGCAACTGGCCTGCTGGGACCTGCTGGGACCTGCTGGGACTTATAATTCTTGCACAGAGGGTTTAAAGGAGATTGTCTGAACCTGCAAGGTTGGATAAGCAGGTTGAGCGTTGGATGACTTGATTTGCTTCTTGTTGGTTTGCAGCTGTTTGTCTTTATTTTACTAATTGGTGCAGAAGGACAGGTTCCATGCTTGCCAACTGTCCCGAAATTCCCGGGACATTCCCGGGATTTAGACCCTTTTCCTGATTTTATCGTTTCCCGGGAAATGTCCAGGGAAGTTCAGTTTTTCCTAATTTTTTCGCCGCCGAGGTCCGCGCCGCCAGCCGCTAGAGGTCCACGGCCGGCGGAGACAATGTCTCCGCCGGCCGCCATTTTCAAGAAGACCAGAAAAAGTAGGCTGGCCGGGTGGCTACAATAGATATTGAGCTGCGGCGCCGCCCCAAGGCTGTATCCTGGCCTAGGCCAACAAGGCCCAGGCCTAGGGCAGCTTTTTGTAGGGGGGCAGCACGGAAAGAGTTACGGCTTGCGCTACACTGTTAGTGTGCTTCTAATTTTGACTGTCCCGTCATCCTGGACCACAAACCTTCATCACTGTGCTATATGTTTTCTGCTGCACCATTGGCATGGTTATATCTTCTTAGTCCTCTCCATAAAATTATCAGAAATTTGTGCTGAAAGTAGAACTATAAGCAACACTTTTTTATGTTGGATTGAGTAAGGGAGGGTTATAGCCCCGGTCAGTTTATTTTTTTACCATCCCTGTCCCATTGCAGAGATTTCCCTTCACTTCCTGCCCCATAGCCAAACAGGAAGTGAGAGGAAATCTATGCAAATTAAGAGACTCCGTTGCCCCCCCCCCTCCCACACAGGCCCTCAGAACTAGTGTCCCCACTCAAAATTTTCAGGGTGGGTCTTAAACAGCAAGGGGTGTGGCCTTCACAGGAAGAGGTGGGTCATATTTCAATTAGGGGCTGCACAAGTTTAGTCAGGCCTAGGGCAGCACAAAACCTAAATACACTACTGGCTCTGCCCATGATGTTCTCCATCAAGTACACTGAGACTTTAATGTCAATTATGGCCCCCAAAAGGGGCTCAAGACCAACCTGTGCTTTGCTCATTCCCAGAATATACTTTGCTCCCTGGTCATTCTGATAAGCGTCTGGAGACAAAGACAATTCCCAGTATTCCCAGGTATAGAGGAGCATATGATATGTTTAACTCCCATGTGACAACACTGAGCCAATCTGTGTGGTCATAGTGGAGTCCATAGCCTTGTGTATGACATGACTCCGGCAACTTGTAGGTTATGTAGCCTTTCGTTTTGGATGAATGGATCAACATTGGAAGGAAAGGAAAGTACACTTATGTGTTTCTAGAGGTCTGCGATAAAGTGGACCTCTTCCTTTGGCCTGCATGGTCATAGTACAGATTCTCTTTAGGCAGACCAAGCTTCAGAAATATTATATTAAAGTAAGTGCATGCTTCAGCCTCTTACCTTGTGACTAGGGATGAGCTTGGGTTTTGGTCCGAACAGGGTTCAGTCCATACCCAGAAGTTAGCTATCATTGGTGGACCAATGAGACGCAGGTGGATGATTCGTCACCCCTGCAGCTGCAAGGGGATGCCAAGACATTACTGCCCTAATATGACCACATAGCTCTATTAAGTCAATGGACTTGACCTCATCTGGCCACGTGCCCATATTAGGTCAATGGTGTCATGGGTATCTCATTCCTCAGCTGCATGTATACAAAGGGATGACATTATTGACCTAATATGACCACATGGCTCTATTAAGTCAATGGACTTGACCTAATCTGGCCATGTGCCCATATTAGGTCAAGGATGTCATGAGTATCCCACCCCTCAGCTGCATGTATACAAAGGGATGACATTATTGCCCTAAAATGACCACATGGCTCTATTAAGTCAATGACCTTGACCTCATCTGGCCATGTACTCTTATTATGTCAATGTGATTGACCTAATATGGCCACGTGCCCATATTAGGTCAAGGATGTCATGAGTATCCCACCCCTTAGCTGCATGTATACAAAAGGATATCATGACAATATTGACCAAATATGACCACAAGGCTCTAATAGGTCAATGACCTTGACCTAATCTGGCCATGTGCCCATATGTCATTGAACTGATATGGTCATCAGGGCCGCCATCAGGGGGGTACAGGCAGTACACCTGTAAGGGGCCTGGAGGTCCCCAGGGGCCCGGATGGCAACCCCCCTTTTTTTTTGTAAGGGGCCCAGAGGTCCCCAGGGGCCCGGAGGTCCCCAGGCCCCCCGGATGGTAACCCCCCTTTTTTATGTATTTTTAATTAAAAAAAAAAATATATATATATATATATATATATATATATATATATATATATATATTTGTAAGGGGCCCAGAGGTACGGAGGTCCTAGGGCCCCCGGATGGCAACCCCCCTTTTTTTTTTATATAAAAATATTTTTTTTTATTTATTTTTTTATATATATATATTTTTTTTTGTAAGGGGCCCAGAGGTCCCCAGAGGCCCGGAGGTCCCCGGGGTCCCGGATGGTAACCCCCCCCTTTTTTATGTATTTTTTATAAAAAAAAATATATATATATATATATTTTTTTTTATTTCATTTTTTTTATTTTTTGTAAGGGGCCCAGAGGACCCCAGAGGCACGGAGGTCCCCAGGGCCCCGGCTGGCAACCCCCCCCCTTTTTTTTTATATAAAAAAAAATATATATATTATTTTATTTTTAATTTTTTTGTAATGGGCCCAGAGGTCCCCAGGGCCCCGGAAGGCAACCCCCCTCTTTTTTTTTTATTCCTCTTTTGTTCGTCAGCACCCAAAGCCCTCCCGACCTCAACAATTTGCGGTGGCAGCACCCCCCGCTTCTCAATTCGCAGCTGCCCGCCCCCACTTCTCAATTTGCCCGGTTCTCCTCTGCTCCAGGGGGCCCATGCCTGAAGCTGTGTAAGGGGCCCCAAAATTCCTGATGGCGGCCCTGATGGTCATGTACCCATATAAGGTCAATGATGTCATGAGTATCCCATCCCTCAGATGCATGCTTATAAAGGGATACCATGACATTACTGCCCTAATATGACCTCATTGCTCTATTAGGTCAATGATCTTGACCTAATCTGGCCACGTGCCCATATTAGGTCAATGGTGTAATGGGTATCCCACCCCTTTGTGTACATCAGTTGCAGGATGGGGAATATTACCTTCCAGGTTCAGATGAACATGAGTTTGGATTGAACCCAAGCTTATCACTGCTTATGAATTGCTACAGAGTTACAATGTTACAGTCTGATCTCTGGGGGAAGGGAGACTGAGGAAATGTAGGCGGACCGTGTTCTGGTCCTAGGCTGCTACCTCTCTGATAGCGAATGGTCATTGGATGGTGAATTTGTGGATGTGTAAGGATGAGCACCTGGTACAAAAGTTCATTTCGCTTGAAAGACTTTAATAGTGAAGAGAATCTGATACTTCCAACTCGTTTCAGAGGGGAAAGGCCTCCTGCAAACTCAGCTGACTGCCTTTTGAGGCATCAGGAGAAGCCAGTCTTCATCAAGCCTTGTCACGGGTCACTTAGTGCATTTTTTCCTGGTTTTATCAACATTGACTGCTCAGGCCCCGAAGAAGGGGGAGGGTTTTAGTTCCCCTGAAACGCGTTGTCTCTATTGAATGCTTTTAACCAATAAATGTTTCAAACATTCCTTTAAGTGAGATAGACTTTTGGACCAGGCAGCCCTCCATACATATCTAAGAGTTGATCATCTCAGCAAAGTCATTGATTAAGGCTGAAGGACATCTTTTTATGATAAAAGGTAGAGATTAACAAATGGTGAGGAAACAGTTGTTCTCTATCCATTGCGGCCAAATCACGTACATGTACGCCATTTGAAATCAAGTGGTTATACCGGGATGATGCCTGCGGCTACAGGCATCACCCCGGTATTGTATTTTTCTGCCGGCAGCTGGCTTTTATGTAAAAGCCATCCTAGCAGCTAATTAGCTGTAAGATGGCTTTTCCAGGAGGCGGGAGGGGTTGCCTCTCCAGCTTCTTTTTTTTTTTTTTTTTTCAAAAGATTTTGATGAAAAATTTTCATACAGATTAAAACAGTATATGAAGATCGTCCAGCCTCTACTGTCCCACCAGCTTACCGTAGAGCTTGTTGAGGACAGGAAGGTCCCCCAGTGAGTTCGCCGGTGCCTCTTCAGGTTCTACTGTCCCACCGGCTTACCATAGAGCTTGTTGAGGACCGGAAGATCCCTCAATGAGATTGCTGGTGCCTCTTCAGGTTCTACTGTCCCACCCGCTTACCATAGAGCTCATTGAGGGCCGGAAGGTCCCCCAATGAGTTCGCCGGTGCCTCTTCAGGTTCTACTGTCCCACCCGCTTACCATAGAGCTTGTTGAGGACTGGAAGATCCCTCAATGAGCTCGCTTGTGCCTCTTCAGGTTCTACTGTCCCACCGGCGTACCATAGAGCTCATTGAGGGCCGGAAGGTCCCCCAATGAGTTCGCCGGTGCCTCTTCAGGTTCTACTGTCCCACCGGCGTACCATAGAGCTCATTGAGGACCGGAAGGTCCCCCAATGAGCTCGCCGGTACCTCTCCATGTTCCACTGTCCCACTGGCATACCATAGAGCTTGTTGAGGACCAGAAGGTCCCCCAATGAGTTCGCCGGTGCCTCTTCAGGTTCTTCTGTCCCACCGGCTTACCATAGAGCTTGCTAAGGACCGGAAGGTCCCCCAATGAGCTCGCCGGTGCCTTTCCAGGTTCTACTGTCCCACCGGCTTACCATAGAGCTGGTCGAGGACCGGAAAGGTCTCCCAATGAGCTCTATAGTATAGGAAACAGACATTTTCGTCACTTCCGGTTTCCCGAATGTAAGCAGCGCCATTTTTACATTTGGAAAGTATCTAATCGCACCGATCTTGGTGGGATCAGATGCTTTTTAGGGCAGAGGAGACATCAGAGGTCTCGTAGACCCCAGATCTCTCCATAAAGAGTACCTATCACATGCCTATTGCTGTCATAAGGGATGTTTACATTCCTTGTGACAGCAATAAAAAGTGATAAAAATAAATAAATAAAAGAAACAGTGTAAAAATAAATATAAAAATAAATAATAAAAAAATCTTTATAGCACTCCATCCCCAATGTGGCAAATGACCGCATTGGTCCCACCCCCAGGGCCTGCTGATGAGGCAGTACAGCCAGCCCTCCTGTTCTGGGCCTGGGCCCCATCAGTTCAAAAGGGGGGCCAGGTACCTACTGAGAAGGGGGTCCTGCTGTATTGTCTTATTGCAGACACAAATCCTCTTCTGCCTTCCCCTGCAATGCTGCCAGCTACTCCCTCCGGCTGCACTGCAGGGGAGTGGTTCTAGCACATGCACCCCTTCCATCTGCTGTCCGGGCCCCCCTGTGTGCCCTTTTCCCCGCAGCACTGCCGGCCTACCTCCTCTCCAGCCGGAAGCTGCTGCGGGCACACAGGGGGATGTTTCAGGATGGAGAGCGGGGGAAGGGGCCGGTAAAGAAATAATTTATTGGCCCCTTCCTTTCCTGAATGAACACAGTGAGTCATTGGTACCAAGCACTCCTGTGTCCATTCGTCACTGAAGCATAGTAAACGGTGTTTCCGTTTGTGAATGAGCAAGAAGCTTCAGAGCGCTTTCAATTTCATTTATTTTTGCAACTGAGGCTGTAGAGAAAAACAATGATACATCTACAGTATGTCCTCAGTCACTTCCGGCTGGGGGGGCCCTGTATGGGGCCCTGTGATTTCTAACAGCAGCCCTGCCCGCATGAATACGTAAATGGCGATCATGCCACATATGTGAGGTATCGCCGCAAACGTCAGAATGAGAGCAATAATTCTAGCATTAGACCAACCCTGTAACTCTAAACTGGTAACCTCTAAAGGCTTTTAAAATGTAGTAGTTTGTCGCCATTCCATGAGTGTGCACAGTTTTAAAGCGTGACATGTTAGGCATCTATTTACTCGGCACAGCGTCATCTTTTATAGATAACAAAAAATTAAGTATCATATTGTGCGTGTGTGCAATAAAATTCATTGAAGTGTATTTTTTGAAAAAATATTGCCGAGCAAATACAGCGTGACATAAAAAAAAAAAAAAAAAACGTCAAAACCCACCATTTTATTCTCCAGGGCCTTTGCTAAAAAAAAATGTTTAATGTTTGGGGGTTCAAAGTAATTTTCTAGCAAAAAAAGACAGATTTTTACTTGTCAGCAAAAAGTGTCAGAAAACGGCGTGGTCTTCAAGTGGCTGTTGTGACACGTCAGAAATTTGCTCGTGCAAAAGGGGGTGCCAGGAGGTGTCCAGGGAAGACCTACAAATGTACAAATCTTCTCTGGATTCTTATGTCTTTGAAGCTTCACATGTATCCAGGTCATGGTACGGGGGATCTTCAGAAAGTTTCCACACTACCACAGGGGCGGGGGGGGGGGGGGGCGATAATACTAAACCGCAAGGTCAGCCGGCTTACACTCTCCGACACAACCAATGACTACTCCTCCTGCCCTCACCGCTTCCAAGGAAAATATAAAAGTGCAGAAACTTTTTGAAGGACCCTCTTATCAGGGGCCATACCTAGAGCATTTTTCACCCGGGGGGGTGGTCTTATATCTACCCCCCCCCCAACTTTAAAATGTAAAATCACCCCACTGTGCCCCCTGCATACCTCTGCATCCTTCAATATATCTTTATCACTACTTTGTACCCCCTCTCCACAACTGGACCCCTTCACATTACACAGCCCCCCCTGCACCTCTGGACCCCTTCACATTACACAGCCCCCCCTGCACCTCTGGACCCCTTCACATTACACAGCCCCCCCTGCACCTCTGGACCCCTTCACATTACACAGCCCCCCCTGCACCTCTGGACCCCTTTACATTACACAACCCCCTGCATCTCTGGACCCCTTCACATTACACAACCCCCTGCACCTCTGGACCTCTTTACATCACACAGCACCCTACACCTCTGGACCCCTTTACATTACACAGCACCCTGCACCTCTGGACCCCTTTACATTACACAGCACCCTGCACCTCTTGACGCCTTTACATCACTCAGCACCCTGCACCTCTGGACCCCTTTACATTACACAGCACCCTGCACCTCTGGACCCCTTTACATTTCACAACCCCCTTCACCTCTGCACCCCTTTACATTACACAGTACCCTGCACCTCTGGACCCCTTTACATCACTCAGCACTTGCACTTCTGGACCCCTTTACATTACACAGCACCCTGCACCTCTGGACCCCTTTACATTAAACAACCCCCTGCACCCATTGACCCCTTTACATTACACTGCACCCTGCACCTCTGGACCCCTTTACATTAGACAACCCGCCCCCAACCCGCAGCTCTGGACCCCTTTACATTACACAACCCCCCCCCCAGCTTTGGACCTCCTGCATGTTACACAGTCACCCCCCCTCCCAGCTCTGGATCCCTGCATGTTTCACAGCTGTCCTTCCTACCTTACTCACGCACAGGGGGACACACAGCAGCACTGATCAGAGGGCGGGAACTGCTGGAGTTCATTATTCATATTAACAATGCTAATGATTGGTTGGTAGGACCACCTAGCAACCAATCACCTGCTAGTTAACTTGGCATTTCCCGTCTTCTGTTCAGCACTGGCCCACTGTACAGGAGAGAGAGACGGGGGTGGGGGGGTGCAGGCCTGACACTCCCCCCCCCCCAGTGTGTGTCACCCGGGGCAGGCTGCCCCCCCCATAGGTACGCCACTGCCTCTTAAATCTAGTAGTTGTTAGTCACATTCAACTGGAATTGTTCTGTAATGTTTAAGATGTTTCATTGTTAATCCAAGTATCTCTAGTCCAGTTGAAAAGTGACCCACTGCTACTACCAATACTACACTCTATGGTGAAAGATTTGTGGATACCTGACCATCGCATGCACTATATGGCCAAAAGTATGCAGACCTCCAAATGATAGAGTTCAAGTATCTCCAGTGAAGGGTCCGGGTGATACTCCATCATATAAAGACATTGTAGACAATTGGGCTCTTCCATCCTTGTGGTAACAGTTTGGTGAAGACCCTTTTCTGTTCCACCATGACTGCCCCCCCCTGTGTACAATGCCACCTCCATAAAGACCTGGTGTGACCAGTTTGGTGAGGAGGAACTTGAGTGTCCCTTTGAGATGAACTGGAATGCAGATGGTGAGCTGGGTCTTCTCATCCAACAAAATGGGCACAAATTCCCACAGACACCCTCCAATATCTTGTGGAAAGCCTTCCCAGAAGAGTGGAAGATATTAAAGCAAATTAATGGCCATGGGGGGGGGGGAGTGCAAATCCATATCAATGGTTAGACATGCGCAGTTCATTTCATTTCGAATTTAAATTCGGATGAATTTTTGTTATTCAGAAATTCGGATGTATCCGAATTTCCGAATTCGAATAGTACCGAATTTAAACAAATCCGAAATGATGAAATTCGGATTCGGACGAAATTTTGAATTCGAATAGTTTTCGAATTCGAAAAGTTTTCAAAAAGTTGTCCAATTTCCAAAGAGAATAAAATAGAATAGAAAATAAAGGAATAGAATAGAAAAAAAAAATTCTATTCTATTCCTTCATTTTCTATTCTATTTTATTATTTTTGGAAATTGGAAAACTATTTGAATTCGAAAACGTTTTGAATTCGAAAACTTTTCAAATTCGAAAACTATTCGAAATTGATTCGAAAATGAATAAGCTAAACGAATCCCAAAAACAAATTAAATGAATTAAACAAATTTAACTAAACTAATTTATGTAAATAATGATTCGAAACTAAACTCATTTTTTCGTTCTGCACATGTCTATCAATGGTCATAGTTTTGCAATGGAACGGCCTACAAGCTCACAGAGGTGTAATGGTCAGGTCCATTAAGCCAGCTTCATAAAGACATGGTGTGACCAGTTTGGTGTGGAGGAACTTGAGCGTCCTGCACAGAGCCCTGACCTCAACCCTACTGAACACCTTTGGGACTAATTGGAATGAGCCGGGGTCTTTCCAACCAACATCTCCATAAAGACATGGTGTGACCAGTCTGGTGTGGAGGAACCCAAGTATCCTGCACAGAGCCCTGACCTCATCCTTACTCAACACCTTTGGGATAAATTAGAACGCCGATTGTGAGCCAGATCTTCTCATCCATCATCAGTACCTGACTTGGGCACAAGTTTCCACAGACACCCTCCAAATTCTTGTGGAAAGTCTTCCCAGAGGAGTGGGGATTATATAGCTGCGGGTACAACAGATTCTTCAGAACACTGATATCATAATAGTACACAGAATGCAGTCCCCGCGACAAACCGATCTTAAGCCTCGTACACACGGTCGGACTTCAAACAAACTTTTCCATAGATTTTTGTCCGAAGGGAGTTGGCCGGGCACACCCACAGCATACACACGGCAGGACTTTTCTGCAAACTTTCCCAAAACTTTCCCAACATCACGTGGTTTTTCTGCTCTTTTCTGCTCTTTACCGCCATCCTTTGGTCAACTTCTGCTATTGTTGGTTGATTTTAACATTTGGTTCTGGGCATGCGTGTTTGTACTTCGGAAAAAAGTCCGATGGATTTCTGTACACACGGCAGGACTTTGCACCATCGGACTTTTGTTGCCGAAAAGTTTGTCCGTTTGCAGAGCGAACTTTTGTCCGATGAAAACCAACAAAGTTTGTCCGATGGAGCGTACACACGGTCGGATTTTTTGGAAAACTTGCTCATTTTCAAGTTTGTTGGCAAAAAGTCCAACCGTTTTCGGTTTTCATCGGGCAAAAGTTCGCTCTGCAAACGGACAAACTTTTCGGCAACAAAAGTCCGATGGTGCAAAGTCCTGCCGTGTGTACAGAAATCCATCGGACTTTTGTACAAATACAAATACGGGCCTTAAAGCTTCGTACACACGACCGAGTTTCTCGTCAAAAAACGAGAAGAAACTTGCTGGCAGAGCTTTCTTGCCGAGTAAATCGGCCGTGTGTACGCGGCTATCAGGTTTCTCCTCAAGAAAACCAACAAGAATCTCGACGAGAAAAATAGAGAACCTGCTCTCCATTTTCTCGTCAGGATTCTCAATTTTCTCGTCGAGATTCTCGTCAGCCTGTTTCTCGACGAGAAAAGTGAGTGTGTGTACACTTACCTGTCGCCGTGGAAACCCACACATGCTCGAAATGACTTTGACGCATGCGCGGTAGCTTCCTAGGCATAGGTAGGGTGTAGCAAGATGGCGGCGACGGCATCAAATGTGGCGAGCGCACGCTCGTCGTAGTCGATGACGTCACCGCGTTCGCTCCATTCAAAGAACCGCGGGTTCTTTGAATGGATCGTGTGTACACTCGGCCGGGACAAGATTCTTGTCCAAGAATCTCGTCAAGAAAAACGACGAGTTTTTTCATGACGAGATCCTCGGCCGCGTGTACGGGGCTTTAGACTACCAAAGCCCTGAAGAAGGAGTAGCCCCAATCCCTAGAAACTTGTTGGCCTTCCTTATGTCATATACCAATTAGGTGATCGTTGTTCCTAAACCAACTGGAGTTTCCAAGAATTTCTATTCATTCATGGTGCTCCTCAGCTATCTCCACAATCTCAACCCTACTCAACATCTTTGGGATGAATTGGAACGCCGATGGTGAGCCGGGTCTTCTCATCCATCATCAGTACCTGACCTCACAAATGGGCACACATTTCCACAGACCCCCTCCAAAATCTTGTGGGAAGCCTTCCCAGGAGAGTGGAGGATGTTATATCCACAAAGGGGGGCAACTCCATATTAATGGCCATGGTGGGAAACTCCATAATCCATATTGTCCACCCTGGTCAAGGTTTTTCGAATGAGATGCTCATATGGGTGTGATGGTCAGCTGTCAACGTTTGGCCATGTGTAATAGGGATCCTCTAATACCTTGTAGGTATCTTTTATAGAACATCCACTTGCAGTGACACATCTATTTTGATTATCCAAAGGTGCAAAATACCATCTAGAAACATGTGATGTCATCGCTCATCATCAGTCTAAGAATCGTTGTGTGAAGTTTTCTGTGATATCGTTCTTTGCAGCAGACCATTGTCACCGCAGGAAACTGATCTGCAGGACTTCATTTTTGTGTCTGTTTTCTGTGGTAGCAATGATATTTATGTGTCTGGATTTTTCAGTAATAGAAATAAAAAAAAAATCAAAGCCCCAAGTCCCACCCCTTCTCCCAGATAGTGATAATGGCCACTTACCTTTTATACCCCAGATGCAGACACGCCTATTTCCCAGCATGGATGGGCCATAGATGATCAAGGTTGTCCCCACGAGCTCAGCAGTACCGGGAGGAGCAAGGTGGAAAAGAGGACATCGTACTTCAGAATCTGAATGGATAGGCTGCATTCTCCGTGATGTCATCGCTCTCTAGTGATTGGATAGGCTGCATTCTCAGTGATGTCACCGCTCTCTAGTGAATGGATAGGCTGCATTCTCCGTGATGTCATCGCTCTCTAGTGATTGGATAGGCTGCATTCTCAGTGATGTCACCGCTCTCTAGTGATTGGATAGGCTGCATTCTCAGTGATGTCACTGGTCTCTAATGAATGGATAGGCTGCATTCTCTGTGATGTCATCGCTCTCTAGTGAATGGATAGGCTACATTCTCAGTGATGTCATTGCTCTCTAGTGATTGGATTGGTTTTATTCTGAATGATGTCACCGCTCTCTAGTGATTGGATTGGTTTTATTCTGAATGATGTCACAGGTTTCTAATGATGTTATAAGCTTTATTATCAGTGCTATCATCAGTTTTATTGAATGGATAGGCTGCCTTCTCAGTATTTTTAGTGATGTCATGAGTATTATGGGATGTTGTAAAGCGCTGTGTAAGCTGTCGGCTGTATATCAATACTGTATAATAATATAATAATAATGGGATCATCAGGTGCTGGTTTCAGGATACATTTTTTTTTCTTCCTTATATATACACGTCATTGTTTCTTCTTTTTTTATTCTTGTGAAAACGCCAGTAAAGGAGGTGAAGTCGGTTCATAACAATTTTCATTTCAGCTCTTGTAACTATCACATGGTAAAGAAAGAGATGAGAGGCCTTTAGAGCTTTCATAAAATCCAAGAGAGTGCTTGAATAGGCGGCGAGCACTTCCCGTAACTTCGCACATTTATTCGGAGAGGAGAATCTATTTGTGATAACACAATAGATGATGTACCACGACCTCAACTCTGCTTTGGCTCTGTCTTTGTTTGTTGGTCTTTCTGTAGCGGTGAGATGCAAACGATACTTTATATACTTCCCATATCCCTCGGGGGAAAACCGTCCCAAAAACACAACGTATATTTATTGGAAAGTTTCACTATTATTGACGATTCTTCTGGCTGTTTTCCTGTCGTCTTTGAAAGCCTCCATGTGGCCACAGCTTTGGTGGAAATGTGAACCTAACTTTAGAGTTAGAACTTTAGAATTCTATATAACACTGTGTATATATACTGTATCCCACAAAAGTAAGTACACCCCTCAGTCACATTTCTTGTATCTTTTCATGTGATAACACTGAAGAAATGACACTTTGCTACAATGTAAAGTAGTGAGTGTACACAGGGGGGAGGAGTGTACACAGGGGGGAGGAGTGTACACAGGGGGGGAGGAGTGTACACAGGGGGAGGAGTGTACACAGGGGGGAGGAGTGTACGCGGGGGGAGGAGTGTACACAGGGGGGAGGAGTGTACACAGGGGGGAGGAGTGTACACAGGGGGGAGGAGTGTACACAGGGGGAGGAGTGTACACAGGGGGGAGGAGTGTACGCGGGGGGAGGAGTGTACACAGGGGGGAGGAGTGTACACAGGGGGGGAGGAGTGTACACAGGGGGAGGAGTGTACACAGGGGGAGGAGTGTACGCGGGGGGAGGAGTGTACACAGGGGGGAGGAGTGTACAGCTTGTATAACGGTGTAAATTTCCTGTCCCCTCAAAATAACTCAACACACAGCCATTAATGTCTAAACCGCTGGCAACAAAAGTCGGTACACCCCTAAGTGAAAATGTCCAAATTGGTCCCAAAGTGTTAATATTTTGTGTGGCCCCCATTATTTTCCAGCACTGCCTTAACCCTCTTGGGCATGTAGGTCACCAGAGCTTCACAGGTTGTCACTGGAGTCCTCTTCCCCTCCCCCATGATGACATCACGGAGCTGGTGGATGTTGGAGACCTTGCGCTCCTCCACCTTCCGTTTGAGGATCCCCCACAGATGATCAATAGGGTTTAGGTCTGGAGACATGCTTGGCCAGTCCATCACCTTTACCCTCAGCTTCTTTAGCAAGGCAGTGGTGGTCTTGGAGGTGTGTTTGGGGTGGTTATCATGTTGGAATACCACCCTGCGGTCCAGTCTCTGAAGGGAGGGGATCATGCTCTGCTTCAGTATGTCACAGTACATGTTGGCATTCATGGTTCCCTCAATGATCTGTAGCCCCCCAGTGCCGGCAGCACTCATGCAGCCCCAGACCATGACACTCCCACCACCATGCCTGACTGTAGGGAAGACACACTTGTCTTTGTCCTCCTCACCTGGTTGCCGCCACACACGCCTGTCACCATCTGACACCAAATAGGTTTATCTTGGTCTCCTCAGACCACAGGACATGGTTCCAGTAATCCATGTCCTTAGTCTGCTTGTCTTCAGCAAACTTTTTGCGGCTCTTTCTTGTGCATCATCTTTAGAAGAGGCTTCCTTCTGGGACGACAGCCATGCAGACCAATTTGATGCAGCGTGTGGCGTATGGTCTGAACACTGACAGGCTGACCCCCCCCCCCCCCTTCACCCTCTGCAGCAATGCTGGCAGCACTCATACGTCTATTTCCCAAAGACAACCTCTGGATATGACGCTGAGCACGTGACCTCAACTTCTTTGGTGGACCATGGCGAGGCCTGTTCTGAGGGGAACCTGTCCTGTTATACCGCTGGATGGTCTTGGCCACCGTGCTGCAGATCAGTTTCAGGGTCTTGGCGATCTTCTTATAGCCCCACCCATCTTTATGTAGAGCAACAATTCTTCCTTTCAGATCCTCAGAGAGTTCTTTGCCATGAGGTGCCATGTTGTACTTCCAGTGACCAGTATGAGAGAGTGAGAGCGATAACACCAAATTTATCACACCGGCTCCCCATTCACACCTGAGACCTTGTAACACTAACGAGTCACATGACACCGGGGAGGGAAAATGGCTCATTTGACCCAATTTGGACATTTTCACTTAGGGGTGTCCTCACTTTTGTTGCCAGTGGTTTAGACATTAATGGCTGTGTGTTGAGTTATTTTGAGGGGAGAGGAAATTTACACCATTATACAAGCTGTACACTCCTCCCCCCTGTGTACACTCCTCCCCCCTGTGTACACTCCTCCCCCTGTGTACACTCACTACTTTACATTGTAGCAAAGTGTCATTTCTTCAGTGTTGTCACATGAAAAGAGTGAGTATACACATTACAGAGACACACAGAGCCCACACCCCAAGCACCAACACGTCTCCCCGTTGCCGGGCAACATAGCGCGCATTTGCAGATCTGACTCTTCCTGTCCAGCCCAGTAAAAGATGGAGCCGCCACTGGGAGAGCCTTTGTTTTATTGGATGACTTCACACCGCTCAACCAATGACAATGCAAAGCCTGTTCAGCACTAGTTACTGGAGTCACACCGCTCTCCCCCATCTTAAAAGTGGGCAAACAAGTACAAAACACAGAAATAAACAAGTTATTTATAAAGGAAACCAGCGGCCGTGGCCGTGCTCTACTTTACTGGTGTCACCCCTCTGGCAGGGGTCACCCAGGTGAAGTCCGCACCCCCGCCCCCTCATAGCAATGCCACTGAAAGGTAACCAGCGGCTGTGCCCTACTTGATGGTGTCACCCCTCTGGTGGGGGTCACCCAGGTGCAGCCTGCACCCCCGCCCCCTCATAGCAATGCCACTGAAAGGAAACCAGCGGCTGTGCCCTACTTGATGGTGTCACCCCTCTGGTAGGGGTCACCCAGGTGCAGCCTGCACCCCCGCCCCCTCATAGCAATGCTACTGAAAGGAAACCAGCGGCTGTGCCCTACTTGATGGTGTCACCCCTCTGGTAGGGGTCACCCAGGTGCAGCCTGCACCCCAGCCCCCTCATAGCAATGCTACTGAAAGGAAACCAGCGGCAGCGGCTGTGCCCTACTTGATGGTGTCACCCCTCTGGTGAGCTTCACCTGGGTGCGATCCGCACCCCCCACAACCCCATAGCAGTGCCAATGAAAGGAAACCAGCGGCAGCGGCTGTGCCCTACTTGATGGTAGGGCTGGGCAAAAAATCGATTTAAATCTTGAATCGAGTTGAGAGGTCAAATCGATTAAAAAAATTTCAGCGAATCGATTTTTTCGGGTTTTTTTTCCACCAGAACCGGCGCTGACACCGCGCCGGTCCTGAGGAGCTGCGGGCAGGAGTTTTTAGGCGAGGCCGCGGCCTCGGCCTAGTCCGTGAGGCTAGATTTCGCGGACTAGGCCCGAAGCCGCGGCCTTGCCTAAAAACTCCTGCCCGCAGCTCCTCAGGACCGGCGCGGTGTCAATCAAAAAAAAAAAAAACTTGATTCGAATCGTGAATCGCGTTTTTTTTTAAAAATCCAATTTTTTTTTTTTTTTAAATCTTCCAGCTCTACTTGATGGTGCAAACTCTCTGGCGTGCATCACCTGGATGCGGTCCGCGTCCCCTACAACAATGCCACTGAAAGGAAACCAGCGGCCGTGGCCGTGCCCTACTTGATGGTGCCACTGCTAAGAAAGATCCTCTTGAGATGAAAGTCACAAGCGGCATCCGTTTGCAGAGTTGGAGTGTTTTGGCCATTTTTAGTTGAGGAATAGTCTTTCCACCTGTTTGCAGCTCCATCTTTACATTTCTTTATTAGACGATGTTAAATCCTGATTCACCAGAGTACCATTGGTTTATGACCATACCTATCCCTGGGATTTTCCAGATTCAAGAAACGCTAACTTTTGGCCGACAGTTTTGCAGGTTCACCACCAGAAATAAGGAACAACCTATAATCCAGTGCATAGCCTTTTCCCTTGATCAGCTGAGACAATAGATTGAAGGAATGAATAACCCAACCCTTCTCTATAAAAGTGCGGGCTCACCGCCGCCATAATGTCAGTGTGTGTTGGAACTATTATGGAAAGCTGACTATTCTGCGTAGGGAGAGATACTATTTATTTATTTATTTATGTTGGCATTAGTAAATGCCCCCCATGGCACTCCATGGCTTCCCCTTCTTTTTTGTTGGACAATGGTTTGCTGGTTACGAGACACAGTTTCTGATTTTCACCCTTGAACGGTAAATATACTATTACTATAATATAATATATATAAAATGTCAGTACCTTATAGAGTGTCAGAATTATAATTATTTCAGATATATCTAGCCAGAATATAAATCCCCCTGAAGAAGACCGCAAAAGCATAGGTCGAAACGTGTCAGTGTATTTTCATGTGGATGTCAACTGTATAATATGTACAATGCACTTTATTGTCTATCACCATTTTAATATTGATGGAATATTCTTCAGACATGCCTGTAACCTGAGTTTATTATTTTAAAATTCATCAGTAGCTTGTAGTTCATTCTGTGCACAATAAAATATTTTATTATATTTTCATCCCCCTTTTCTTGCTCTATGTACTATGCTGCTAAAAAAAACCCTTATGGGAAATTTTCCCATTTTGCAATTATTTCTGGGGTTGCGGCTCCTGACTCTAAACACACGCGTTTTCCCATTTCTTGAATGGTTTGCTTATGAGCCCCAGAAATGGGCAGAATTAAATATTGAGACTTCCCCCCTTTAGACGTCAGTGGGGTTTGTAGCAAAGTTTGGGAAATTCAAGCTTTGAGGAAAATTTGAACCCCCATCAGATTCACTCATCCCTTCTTATCAGCTGTCAGGGAAGGCTTCACCCACTGGTGGCGCTGTTGGTCCTATGGATCGCAGTACTAGTGTCCACCAGCAGGTGTCCTCTCGCAGCCTGTATCTTTGACAGAGGATCTCACCTGCTGGTGGTAATGCCTGATCCATGGGCCGTAGTACCGGCGTCCACCAGCGGGGGTATTCTGGCAGTATGGGGCAGGCAGTACTTCCTTCGATCAGCGGTCACATGAGGGCAATTATAGCAGTCCTATAAATACCCGGCGAGCCCTTACATGCTCGCCTTGGTATCTTTCTCCTGGAACCCTGACCTTGTAGCCTGTACCTGTCCTGTCCCGTCCTGACCTGATCTGATCCCCATCCTGAGCCTATCCATCCGTCCTCTCCCTGCCTGGTTCCCATCTGCTGACTCCCCATGTATGACCTTGGCCTGGCTACGTTTATGCCCCTGGAACACTCCTTTGTCAATCTCCTGATCTGCTGTGTATGACCCCGGCCTGGCTTACATTCAAGACTCTGGTACTGCCCTTTGTTGTATATATTATTTGTTGTTTGTGGGTTGTTTGGTTAGTTTGCACTGTTTGTATTTATCTATATCACCTTCTCAATAAATCCCATTATATTTCACTCTACATGCGTTTTGGTTATCTCTGCGCAGTCCACACAGTCTGGTCAACTAATTCCCTTCTTATCAGCAATATGTTTCTGCTGGAAGCTTTATCTGAATGTATGAAATGTTGGGGAGATTGTTGGACCTCTTTCACATGGGCAGCGAGTTCCCCGCCCATCTAAAAAATGATCCATGGTGGATATCTTTTCAGAGGCGTTTGGGTGGCGGTTTTCTGGTGTTTCTTCCAAATGCCGACTTTTTTTTGCCATCCGATACCAACAACACACCACCAGCAGGGCACAGGAAGGCCTTGGTGGTGGTACAGGCCGGAGTCACACATAGGGAGCCGGTTGGTGTTGTATATGGAAGGTGACTGATTCTGGGATTAGATGGATCACCGGCTGCTGTATGTGCTGACGGGGCAACAAAACAACTATGGGATGGTAATTATAGGGGGATGGGAATGTGGGGGTCCATTTATAATGATACCAATGGGACCTTCCACTGTCTTTACTACAACCCGGGATGGCCCCATTTTGTGAGAGAGATAGAGAGATAGAGAGATAGAGAGATAGTGAGAGAGAGAGAGAGAGAGATGGATATCTAATGAGATAGAGAGAGAGAGAGAGAGAGAGAGAGATGGATATATCGTGAGATAGAGAGAGAGAGAGAGATAGATAGATAGATAGATAGATAGATAGATAGATAGATAGATAGATAGATAGATAGATAGATAAAGAGATAGATAGTGTGAGAGAGAGAGAGAGAGAGAGAGAGAGAGATGGAGAGATAGATAGATAGATAGATAGATAGATAGATAGATATAGAGAGATAGAGAGATAGAGAGATAGAGAGATAGATAGATAGAGATAGATAGATAGATAGATAGATAGATAGATAGATAGATAGATAGATAGATAGATAGATAGATAGATATAGAGAGATAGAGAGATAGATAGATAGATAGATAGATAGATAGATAGATAGATAGATAGATAGATAGAGAGAGAGATAAAGAGATAGATAGTGTGTGAGAGAGAGAGAGATTCACATCTTACAGTACTTGGGCTTTCCAGCAAGATAGACAATCATAGAGATAGATATGAGACATATAATATAAATAACAGAATAGTAAGAGATTATCTATCTATCTATCTACAGTCAGGTCCATAAATATTGGGACATGGACACAATTCTAATCTTTTTGGCTCTATACACCACAATGGATTTGAAATGAAAGGAACAAGATGTGCTTTACATGCAGACTTTCAGCTTTAATTTGAGGGAATTTACATCCAAATCAGGTGAACGGTGTAGGAATTACAACCGTTTGTATATGTGCCCCTCCCACTTTTTAAGGGACCAAAAGTAATGGGACAGATTAACAATCATAAATCAAACTTTCACTTTTTAATAATTGGTTGCAAATCAATTACAGCCTGAAGTGTGGAACGCGATGACATCACCAGACGCCGGGTTTCATCCCTGGTGGAACGCGATGACATCACCAGACGTTGGGTTTCATCCCTGGTGATGCTCTGCCAGGCCTCTACTGCAACTGTCTTCAGTTCCTGATGTTCTTGGGGCATTTTCCCTTCAGTTTTGTCTTCAGCAAGTGAAATGCATGTCAATCGGATTCAGGTCAGGTGATGACTTGGCCATTGCATAACATTCCACTTCTTTCCCTTAGAAAACTCTTTGGTTGCTTTCGCAGTATGCTTCGGGTCATTGTCCATCTGCACTGTGAAGCGCCGTCCAATGAGTTCTGAAGCATTTGGCTGAATAGGAGCCGATAATAATATTCCCCGAAACACTTCAGAATTCATCCTGCTGCTTTTGTCAGCAGTCACATCATCAATAAATACAAGAGAAGCAGTTCCATTGGCAGCCATACATGCCCATGCCATGACACTACCACCACCATGCTTCACAGATGAGGTGGTATGCTTTGGATCATGAGCAGTTCCTTTCCTTCTCCATACTCTTCTCTTCCCATCACTCTGGTACAAGTTGATCTCGGTCTCCTCTGTCCATAGGATGTTGTTCCAGAACTGTGAAGGCTTTTTTACATGTTGTTTGGCAAACTCTAATCTGGCCTTCCTGTTTAGAGGCGCACCAATGGTTTCCATCTTGTGGTGAACCCTCTGTATTCACTCTGGTGAAGTCTTCTCTGGATTGGTGACTTTGACACACATACACCTACCGCCTGGAGAGTGTTCTTCATCTGACACACATACACCTACCTCCTGGAGAGTGTTCTTCATCTGACACACACACACCTACCTCCCGGAGAGTGTTCTTCATCTGACACACATACACCTACCTCCTGGAGAGTGTTCTTCATCTGACACACATACACCTACCTCCTGGAGAGTGTTCTTCATCTGACACACATACACCTACCTCCCGGAGAGTGTTCTTTATCTGACACACATACACCTACCTCCTGGAGAGTGTTCTTCATCTGACACACTTACACCTACCTTCTGGAGAGTGTTCATCTGACACACACACACCTACCTCCTGGAGAGTGTTCTTCATCTGACACACATACACCTACCTCCCGGAGAGTGTTCTTCATCTGACACACATACACCTACCTCCTGGAGAGTGTTCTTCATCTGACACACATACACCTACCTCCCGGAGAGTGTTCTTCATCTGACACACATCCACCTACCTCCTGGAGAGTGTTCTTCATCTGACACACATACACCTACCTCCTGGAGAGTGTTCTTCATCTGACACACATACACCTACCTCCTGGAGAGTGTTCTTCATCTGACACACATACACCTACCTCCTGGAGAGTGTTCTTCATCTGACACACATACACCTACCTCCCGTGAGTGTTCTTCATCTGAAACACACACACCTACCTCCTGGAGAGTGTTCTTCATCTGACACACATACACCTACCTCCCGGAGAGTGTTCTTCATCTGACACACATACACCTACCTCCTGGAGAGTGTTCTTCATCTGACACACATACACCTACCTCCCGGAGAGTGTTCTTTATCTGACACACATACACCTACCTCCTGGAGAGCGTTCTTCATCTGACACACTTACACCTACCTTCTGGAGAGTGTTCATCTGACACACACACACCTACCTCCTGGAGAGTGTTCTTCATCTGACACACATACACCTACCTCCCGGAGAGTGTTCTTCATCTGACACACATACACCTACCTCCTGGAGAGTGTTCTTCATCTGACACACATACACCTACCTCCCGGAGAGTGTTCTTCATCTGACACACATACACCTACCTCCCGGAGAGTGTTCTTCATCTGACACACATACACCTACCTCCTGGAGAGTGTTCTTCATCTGACACACATACACCTACCTCCTGGAGAGTGTTCTTCATCTGACACACATACACCTACCTCCTGGAGAGTGTTCTTCATCTGACACACATACACCTACCTCCTGGAGAGTGTTCTTCATCTGACACACATACACCTACCTCCCGGAGAGTGTTCTTCATCTGACACACACACACCTACCTCCTGGAGAGTGTTCTTCATCTGACACACATACACCTACCTCCCGGAGAGTGTTCTTCATCTGAAACACATACACCTACCTCCCGGAGAGGGTTCTTCATCTGACACACATACACCTACCTCCCGGAGAGGGTTCTTCATCTGACACACATACACCTACCTCCCGGAGAGTGTTCTTCATCCGACACACATACACCTACCTCCTGGAGAGTGTTCTTCATCTGACACACATACACCTACCTCCTGGAGAGTGTTCTTCATCTGACACACATACACCTATCTCCTGGAGAGTGTTCTTCATCTGACACACATACACCTACCTCCTGGAGAGGGTTCTTCATCTGACACACATACACCTACCTCCCGGAGAGTGTTCTTCATCTGACACACATACACCTACCTCCTGGAGAGTGTTCTTCATCTGACACACATACACCTACCTCCTGGAGAGTGTTCTTCATCTGACACACATACACCTATCTCCTGGAGAGTGTTCTTCATCTGACACACATACACCTACCTCCTGGAGAGTGTTCTTCATCTGACACACATACACCTACCTCCTGGAGAGTGTTCTTCATCTGACACACATACACCTACCTCCCGGAGAGGGTTCTTCATCTGACACACATACACCTACCTCCCGGAGAGGGTTCTTCATCTGACACACATACACCTACCTCCTGAAGTGTGTTCTTCATCTGACACACACACACACCTACCTCCTGGAGAGTGTTCTTCATCTGACACACATACACCTTCCTCCTGGAGAGTGTTCTTCATCTGACACACATACACCTACCTCCTGGAGAGTGTTCTTCATCTGACACACATACACCTACCTCCTGGAGAGTGTTCTTCATCTGACACACGTACACCTACCTCCTGGAGAGTGTTCTTCATCTGACACACGTACACCTACCTCCTGGAGAGTGTTCTTCATCTGACACACATACACCTACCTCCTGGAGAGTGTTCTTCATCTGACACACATACACCTACCTCCCGGAGAGGGTTCTTCATCTGACACACATACACCTACCTCCCGGAGAGGGTTCTTCATCTGACACACATACACCTATCTCCCGGAGAGGGTTCTTCATCTGACACACATACACCTACCTCCTGGAGAGTGTTCTTCATCTGACACACATACACCTACCTCCAGGAGAGTGTTCTTCATCTGACACACATACACCTACCTCCCGGAGAGTGTTCTTCATCTGACACACACACACCTACCTCCAGGAGAGTGTTCTTCATCTGACACACACACACCTACCTCCTGGAGAGTGTTCTTCATCTGACACACATACACCTACCTCCCGGAGAGGGTTCTTCATCTGACACACATACACCTACCTCCCGGAGAGGGTTCTTCATCTGACACACATACACCTATCTCCCGGAGAGTGTTCTTCATCTGACACACACACACACCTACCTCCTGGAGAGTGTTCTTCATCTGACACACATACACCTACCTCCCGGAGAGGGTTCTTCATCTGACACACATACACCTACCTCCCGGAGAGGGTTCTTCATCTGACACACACACACCTACCTCCTGGAGAGTTTTCTTCATCTGACACACATACACCTACCTCCTGGAGAGTGTTCTTCATCTGACACACATACACCTACCTCCAGGAGAGTGTTCTTCATCTGACACACATACACCTACCTCCCGGAGAGTGTTCTTCATCTGACACACACACACCTACCTCCTGGAGAGTGTTCTTCATCTGACACACATACACCTACCTCCCGGAGAGGGTTCTTCATCTGACACACATACACCTACCTCCCGGAGAGGGTTCTTCATCTGACACACATACACCTATCTCCCGGAGAGGGTTCTTCATCTGACACACATACACCTACCTCCTGGAGAGTGTTCTTCATCTGACACACATACACCTACCTCCAGGAGAGTGTTCTTCATCTGACACACATACACCTACCTCCCGGAGAGTGTTCTTCATCTGACACACACACACCTACCTCCCGGAGAGTGTTCTTCATCTGACACACACACCTACCTCCTGGAGAGTGTTCTTCATCTGACACACATACACCTACCTCCTGGAGAGTGTTCTTCATCTGACACACATACACCTACCTCCTGGAGAGTGTTCTTCATCTGACACACGTACACCTACCTCCTGGAGAGTGTTCTTCTTCTGACACACATACACCTACCTCCTGGAGAGTGTTCTTCATCTGACACACATTCACCTACCTCCTGGAGAGTGTTCTTCATCTGACACACATACACCTACCTCCTGGAGAGTGTTCTTCATCTGACACACATACACCTACCTCCTGGAGAGTGTTCTTCATCTGACACACATACACCTACCTCCTGGAGAGTGTTCTTCATCTGACACACATACACCTACCTCCTGGAGATTGTTCATCTGACACACATACACCTACCTCCCGGAGAGTGTTCTTCATCTGACACACATACACCTACCTCCCGGAGAGTGTTCTTCATCTGACACACGTACACCTACCTCCTGGAGAGTGTTCTTCATCTGACACACATACACCTACCTCCTGGAGAGTGTTCTTCATCTGACACACATACACCTACCTCCTGGAGAGTGTTCTTCATCTGACACACATACACCTACCTCCTGGAGAGTGTTCTTCATCTGACACACGTACACCTACCTCCCGGAGAGTGTTCTTCATCTGACACACGTACACCTACCTCCTGGAGAGTGTTCTTCATCTGACACACATACACCTACCTCCCGGAGAGTGTTCTTCATCTGACACACATACACCTACCTCCTGGAGAGTGTTCTTCATCTGACACACATACACCTACCTCCTGGAGAGTGTTCTTCATCTGACACACATACACCTACCTCCTGGAGAGTGTTCTTCATCTGACACACATACACCTACCTCCTGGAGAGTGTTCTTCATCTGACACACGTACACCTACCTCCTGGAGAGTGTTCTTCTTCTGACACACATACACCTACCTCCCGGAGAGTGTTCTTCATCTGACACACACACACCTACCTCCTGGAGAGTGTTCTTCATCTGACACACATACACCTACCTCCCGGAGAGGGTTCTTCATCTGACACACATACACCTACCTCCCGGAGAGGGTTCTTCATCTGACACACATACACCTATCTCCCGGAGAGGGTTCTTCATCTGACACACATACACCTACCTCCTGGAGAGTGTTCTTCATCTGACACACATACACCTACCTCCAGGAGAGTGTTCTTCATCTGACACACATACACCTACCTCCCGGAGAGTGTTCTTCATCTGACACACACACACCTACCTCCCGGAGAGTGTTCTTCATCTGACACACACACACCTACCTCCTGGAGAGTGTTCTTCATCTGACACACATACACCTACCTCCTGGAGAGTGTTCTTCATCTGACACACATACACCTACCTCCTGGAGAGTGTTCTTCATCTGACACACATACACCTACCTCCTGGAGAGTGTTCTTCATCTGACACACACACACCTACCTCCTGGAGAGTGTTCTTCATCTGACACACATACACCTACCTCCTGGAGAGTGTTCTTCATCTGACACACATACACCTACCTCCTGGAGAGTGTTCTTCATCTGACACACGTACACCTACCTCCTGGAGAGTGTTCTTCTTCTGACACACATACACCTACCTCCTGGAGAGTGTTCTTCATCTGACACACATTCACCTACCTCCTGGAGAGTGTTCTTCATCTGACACACATACACCTACCTCCTGGAGAGTGTTCTTCATCTGACACACATACACCTACCTCCTGGAGAGTGTTCTTCATCTGACACACATACACCTACCTCCTGGAGATTGTTCATCTGACACACATACACCTACCTCCCGGAGAGTGTTCTTCATCTGACACACATACACCTACCTCCCGGAGAGTGTTCTTCATCTGACACACGTACACCTACCTCCTGGAGAGTGTTCTTCATCTGACACACATACACCTACCTCCTGGAGAGTGTTCTTCATCTGACACACATACACCTACCTCCTGGAGAGTGTTCTTCATCTGACACACACACAACTACCTCCTGGAGAGTGTTCTTCATCTGACACACATACACCTACCTCCCGGAGAGTGTTCTTCATCTGACACACATACACCTACCTCCTGGAGAGTGTTCTTCATCTGACACACATACACCTACCTCCTGGAGAGTGTTCTTCATCTGACACACGTACACCTACCTCCTGGAGAGTGTTCTTCTTCTGACACACATACACCTACCTCCTGGAGAGTGTTCTTTATCTGACACACATTCACCTACCTCCTGGAGAGTGTTCTTCATCTGACACACATACACCTACCTCCTGGAGAGTGTTCTTCATCTGACACACATACACCTACCTCCTGGAGAGTGTTCTTCATCTGACACACATACACCTACCTCCTGGAGATTGTTCATCTGACACACATACACCTACCTCCCGGAGAGTGTTCTTCATCTGACACACATACACCTACCTCCCGGAGAGTGTTCTTCATCTGACACACGTACACCTACCTCCTGGAGAGTGTTCTTCATCTGACACATATACACCTACCTCCTGGAGAGTGTTCTTCATCTGACACACATACACCTACCTCCTGGAGAGTGTTCTTCATCTGACACACACACAACTACCTCCTGGAGAGTGTTCTTCATCTGACACACATACACCTACCTCCTGGAGAGTGTTCTTCATCTGACACACATACACCTACCTCCCGGAGAGTGTTCTTCATCTGACACACGTACACATACCTCCTGGAGAGTGTTCTTCATCTGACACATATACACCTACCTCCTGTAAAGTGTTCTTCATCTGACACACATACACCTACCTCCTGGAGAGTGTTCTTCATCTGACACACACACAACTACCTCCTGGAGAGTGTTCTTCATCTGACACATATACACCTACCTCCTGGAGAGTGTTCTTCATCTGACACACATACACCTACCTCCTGGAGAGTGTTCTTCATCTGACACACACACAACTACCTCCTGGAGAGTGTTCTTCATCTGACACACATACACCTACCTCCTGGAGAGTGTTCTTCATCTGACACACCTACACCTACCTCCTGGAGAGTGTTCTTCATCTGACACACATACACCTACCTCCCGGAGAGTGTTCTTCATCTGACACACATACACCTACCTCCCGGAGAGTGTTCTTCATCTGACACACATACACCTACCTCCCGGAGAGTGTCCTTCATCTGACACACATCCACCTACCTCCTGGAGAGTGTTCTTCATCTGACACACATACACCTACCTCCCGGAGAGTGTTCTTCATCTGACACACGTACACCTACCTCCTGGAGAGTGTTCATCTGACACACATACACCTACCTCCTGGAGAGTGTTCTTCATCTGACACACGTACACCTACCTCCTGGAGAGTGTTCTTCATCTGACACACGTACACCTACCTCCTGGAGAGTGTTCTTCATCTGACACACGTACACCTACCTCCCGGAGAGTGTTCTTCATCTGACACACATACACCTACCTCCTGGAAAGTGTTCTTCATCTGACACACATACACCTACCTCCCGGAGAGTGTTCTTCATCTGACACACATACACCTACCTCCTGGAGAGTGTTCTTCATCTGACACACATACACCTACCTCCTGGAGAGTGTTCTTCATCTGACACACATACACCTACCTCCTGGAGAGTGTTCTTCATCTGAAACACATACACCTACCTCCTGGAGAGTGTTCTTCATCTGACACACATACACCTACCTCCTGGAGAGTGTTCTTCATCTGACACACATACACCTACCTCCTGGAGAGTGTTCTTCATCTGACACACATACACCTACCTCCTGGGGAGTGTTCTTCATCTGACACACATACACCTACCTCCTGGAGAGAGTTCTTCATCTGACACACATACACCTACCTCCTGGAGAGTGTTCTTCATCTGACACACATACACCTACCTCCCGGAAAGTGTTCTTCATCTGACACACATACACCTACCTCCCGGAAAGTGTTCTTCATCTGACGCACATACACCTACCTCCTGGAGAGTGTTCTTCATCTGACACACATACACCTACCTCCTGGAGAGTGTTCTTCATCTGACACACATACACCTACCTCCTGGAGAGTGTTCTTCATCTGACACACATACACCTACCTCCTGGAGAGTGTTCTTCATCTGACACACATACACCTACCTTCCGGAGAGTGTTTTTCATCTGACACACATACACCTACCTCCTAGAGAGTGTTCTTCATCTGACACATATACACCTACCTCCTGGAGAGTGTTCTTCATCTGACACACATACACCTACCTCCCGGAGAGTGTTCTTCATCTGACACACATACACCTACCTCCTGGAGAGTGTTCTTCATCTGACACACATACACCTACCTCCTGGAGAGTGTTCTTCATCTGACACACATACACCTACCTTCCGGAGAGTGTTTTTCATCTGACACACATACACCTACCTCCTAGAGAGTGTTCTTCATCTGACACACATACACCTGCCTCCTGGAGAGTGTTCTTCATCTGACACACATACACCTACCTCCTGGAGAGTGTTCTTCATCTGACACACATACACCTACCTCCTGGAGAGTGTTCTTCATCTGACACACATACACCTACCTCCTGGAGAGTGTTCTTCATCTGACACACATACACCTACATCCTGGAGAGTGTTCTTCATCTGACACACATACACCTACCTTCCGGAGAGTGTTCTTCATCTGACACACATACACCTACCTCCTGGAGAGTGTTCTTCATCTGACACACACACACCTACCTCCTGGAGAGTGTTCTTCATCTGACACATATACACCTACCTCCTGGAGAGTGTTCTTCGTCTGACACACATACACCTACCTCCTGGAGAGTGTTCTTCATCTGACGCACATACACCTACCTCCCGGAGAGTGTTCTTCATCTGACACACATACACCTACCTCCTGGAGAGTGTTCTTCATCTGACACACATACACCTACGTCCTGGAGAGTGTTCTTCATCTGACACACATACACCTACCTCCTGGAGAGTGTTCTTCATCTGACACACGTACACCTACCTCCTGGAGAGTGTTCTTCATCTGACACACATACACCTACCTCCTGGAGAGTGTTCTTCATCTGACACACATACACCTACCTCCTGGAGAGTGTTCTTCATCTGACACACATACACCTACCTCCTGGAGAGTGTTCTTCATCTGACACACATACACCTACCTCCTGGAGAGTGTTCTTCATCTGACACACATACACCTACCTCCTGGAGAGTGTTCTTCATCTGACACACATACACCTACCTTCTGGAGAGTGTTTTTCATCTGACACACATACACCTACCTCCTAGAGAGTGTTCTTCATCTGACACATATACACCTACCTCCTGGAGAGTGTTCTTCATCTGACACACATACACCTACCTCCCGGAGAGTGTTCTTCATCTGACACACATACACCTACCTCCTGGAGAGTGTTCTTCATCTGACACACATACACCTACCTCCTGGAGAGTGTTCTTCATCTGACACACATACACCTACCTCCTGGAGAGTGTTCTTCATCTGACACACATACACCTACCTTCCGGAGAGTGTTCTTCATCTGACACACATACACCTACCTCCTGGAGAGTGTTCTTCATCTGACACACATACACCTACCTTCTGGAGAGTGTTTTTCATCTGACACACATACACCTACCTCCTAGAGAGTGTTCTTCATCTGACACATATACACCTACCTCCTGGAGAGTGTTCTTCATCTGACACACATACACCTACCTCCCGGAGAGTGTTCTTCATCTGACACACATACACCTACCTCCTGGAGAGTGTTCTTCATCTGACACACATACACCTACCTCCTGGAGAGTGTTCTTCATCTGACACACATACACCTACCTCCTGGAGAGTGTTCTTCATCTGAAACACATACACCTACCTTCTGGAGAGTGTTCTTCATCTGACACACATACACCTACCTCCTGGAGAGTGTTCTTCATCTGACACACATACACCTACCTCCTGGAGAGTGTTCTTCATCTGACACACATACACCTACCTCCTGGAGAGTGTTCTTCATCTGACACACATACACCTACCTCCTGGAGAGTGTTCTTCATCTGACACACATACACCTACCTTCCGGAGAGTGTTTTTCATCTGACACACATACACCTACCTCCTAGAGAGTGTTCTTCATCTGACACACATACACCTACCTCCTGGAGAGTGTTCTTCATCTGACACACATACACCTACCTCCTGGAGAGTGTTCTTCATCTGACACACATACACCTACCTTCCGGAGAGTGTTCTTCATCTGACACACATACACCTACCTCCTGGAGAGTGTTCTTCATCTGACACACATACACCTACCTCCTAGAGAGTGTTCTTCATCTGACACACATACACCTACCTCCTGGAGAGTGTTCTTCATCTGACACACATACACCTACCTCCTAGAGAGTGTTCTTCATCTGACACACATACACCTACCTCCTGGAGAGTGTTCTTCATCTGACACACATACACCTACCTCCTGGAGAGTGTTCTTCATCTGACACACATACATCTACCTCCTGGAGAGTGTTCTTCATCTGACACACATACACCTACCTCCTGGAGAGTGTTCTTCATCTGACACACATACACCTACCTCCCGGAAAGTGTTCTTCATCTGACACACATACATCTACCTCCTGGAGAGTGTTCTTCATCTGACACACATACACCTACCTCCTGGAGAGTGTTCTTCATCTGACACACATACACCTACCTCCTGGAGAGTGTTCTTCATCTGACACACATACATCTACCTCCTGGAGAGTGTTCTTCATCTGACACACATACACCTACGTCCTGGAGAGTGTTCTTCATCTGACACACATACACCTACCTCCCGGAGAGTGTTCTTCATCTGACACACATACACCTACCTCCTGGAGAGTGTTCTTCATCTGACACACATACACCTACCTCCTGGAGAGTGTTCTTCATCTGACACACATACACCTACGTCCTGGAGAGTGTTCTTCATCTGACACACATACACCTACCTCCTGGAGAGTGTTCTTCATCTGACACACATACACCTACCTCCTGGAGAGTGTTCTTCATCTGACACACATACACCTACCTCCTGGAGAGTGTTCTTCATCTGACACACATACACCTACATCCTGGAGAGTGTTCTTCATCTGACACACATACACCTACCTTCCGGAGAGTGTTCTTCATCTGACACACATACACCTACCTCCTGGAGAGTGTTCTTCATCTGACACACACACACCTACCTCCTGGAGAGTGTTCTTCATCTGACACATATACACCTACCTCCTGGAGAGTGTTCTTCGTCTGACACACATACACCTACCTCCTGGAGAGTGTTCTTCATCTGACGCACATACACCTACCTCCCGGAGAGTGTTCTTCATCTGACACACATACACCTACCTCCTGGAGAGTGTTCTTCATCTGACACACATACACCTACGTCCTGGAGAGTGTTCTTCATCTGACACACATACACCTACCTCCTGGAGAGTGTTCTTCATCTGACACACGTACACCTACCTCCTGGAGAGTGTTCTTCATCTGACACACATACACCTACCTCCTGGAGAGTGTTCTTCATCTGACACACATACACCTACCTCCTGGAGAGTGTTCTTCATCTGACACACATACACCTACCTCCTGGAGAGTGTTCTTCATCTGACACACATACACCTACCTCCTGGAGAGTGTTCTTCATCTGACACACATACACCTACCTCCTGGAGAGTGTTCTTCATCTGACACACATACACCTACCTTCTGGAGAGTGTTTTTCATCTGACACACATACACCTACCTCCTAGAGAGTGTTCTTCATCTGACACATATACACCTACCTCCTGGAGAGTGTTCTTCATCTGACACACATACACCTACCTCCCGGAGAGTGTTCTTCATCTGACACACATACACCTACCTCCTGGAGAGTGTTCTTCATCTGACACACATACACCTACCTCCTGGAGAGTGTTCTTCATCTGACACACATACACCTACCTCCTGGAGAGTGTTCTTCATCTGACACACATACACCTACCTTCCGGAGAGTGTTCTTCGTCTGACACACATACACCTACCTCCTGGAGAGTGTTCTTCATCTGACACACATACACCTACCTCCTGGAGAGTGTTCTTCATCTGACACACATACACCTACCTCCTGGAGAGTGTTCTTCATCTGACACACATACACCTACCTCCTGGAGAGTGTTCTTCATCTGACACACATACACCTACCTTCCGGAGAGTGTTTTTCATCTGACACACATACACCTACCTCCTAGAGAGTGTTCTTCATCTGACACACATACACCTACCTCCTGGAGAGTGTTCTTCATCTGACACACATACACCTACCTCCTGGAGAGTGTTCTTCATCTGACACACATACACCTACGTCCTGGAGAGTGTTCTTCATCTGACACACATACACCTACCTCCCGGAGAGTGTTCTTCATCTGACACACATACACCTACCTCCTGGAGAGTGTTCTTCGTCTGACACACATACACCTACCTCCTGGAGAGTGTTCTTCATCTGACACACATACACCTACCTCCCGGAGAGTGTTCTTCATCTGACACACATACACCTACCTCCTGGAGAGTGTTCTTCATCTGACACACATACACCTACCTCCTGGAGAGTGTTCTTCATCTGACACACATACACCTACCTCCTGGAGAGTGTTCTTCATCTGATACACATACACCTACCTTCCGGAGAGTGTTCTTCATCTGACACACATACACCTACCTCCTGGAGAGTGTTCTTCATCTGACACACATACACCTACCTCCTGGAGAGTGTTCTTCATCTGACACACATACACCTACCTCCTGGAGAGTGTTCTTCATCTGACACACATACACCTACCTCCTGGAGAGTGTTCTTCATCTGACACACATACACCTACCTTCCGGAGAGTGTTTTTCATCTGACACACATACACCTACCTCCTAGAGAGTGTTCTTCATCTGACACACATACACCTACCTCCTGGAGAGTGTTGTTCATCTGACACACATACACCTACCTCCTGGAGAGTGTTCTTCATCTGACACACATACACCTACGTCCTGGAGAGTGTTCTTCATCTGACACACATACACCTACCTCCTAGAGAGTGTTCTTCATCTGACACACATACACCTACCTCCTGGAGAGTGTTCTTCGTCTGACACACATACACCTACCTCCTGGAGAGTGTTCTTCATCTGACACACATACACCTACCTCCCGGAGAGTGTTCTTCATCTGACACACATACACCTACCTCCTGGAGAGTGTTCTTCATCTGACGCACATACACCTACCTCCCGGAGAGTGTTCTTCATCTGACACACATACACCTACCTCCTGGAGAGTGTTCTTCATCTGACACATATACACCTACCTCCTGGAGAGTGTTCTTCATCTGACGCACATACACCTACCTCCCGGAGAGTGTTCTTCATCTGACACACATACACCTACCTCCTAGAGAGTGTTCTTCATCTGACACACATACACCTACCTCCTGGAGAGTGTTCTTCATCTGACACACGTACACCTACCTCCCGGAGAGTGTTCTTCATCTGACACACATACACCTACCTCATGGAGAGGGTTCTTCATCTGACGCACATACACCTACCTCCCGGAGAGTGTTCTTCATCTGACGCACATACACCTACCTCCCGGAGAGTGTTCTTCATCTGACACACATACACCTACCTCCTGGAGAGTGTTCTTCATCTGACACACATACACCTACCTCCTGGAGAGTGTTCTTCATCTGACACACATACACCTACCTCCTGGAGAGTGTTCTTCATCTGACACACGTACACCTACCTCCCGGAGAGTGTTCTTCATCTGACACACATACACCTACTTCATGGAGAGTGTTCTTCATCTGACACACATACACCTACGTCCTGGAGAGTGTTCTTCATCTGACGCACATACACCTACCTCCCGGAGAGTGTTCTTCATCTGACGCACATACACCTACCCCCCGGAGAGGGTTCTTCATCTGACACACATACACCTACCTCCTGGAGAGTGTTCGTCATCTGACACACATACACCTACCTCCTGGAGAGTGTTCTTCATCTGACACACATACACCTACCTCCTGGAGAGTGTTCTTCATCTGACGCGCATACACCTACCTCCTGGAGAGTGTTCTTCATCTGACACACATACACCTACCTCCTGGAGAGTGTTCTTCATCTGACGCACATACACCTACCTCCTGGAGAGTGTTCTTCATCTGACACACGTACACCTACCTCCTGGAGAGTGTTCTTTATCTGACACACGTACACCTACCTCCTGGAGAGTGTTCTTCATCTGGCCAACTGTTGTGAAGGGTGTTTTCTTCACCAGGGAAAGAATTCTTTGGTCATCCACCACAGTTGTTTTCCGTGGTCTTCCGGGTCTTTTGGTGTTGCTGAGCTCACTGGGGCGTTCTTTCTCTTTAAGGATCTTCCAAGCAGTTGATTTGGCCACACCTAATGTTTCTGCTATCTCTCTGATGGGTTTGTTTTGTTTTTTCAGACTAATGATGGCTTGCTTCACTGATAGTGACAGCTCTTTGGATCTCATATTGA
>CM055122.1:340716343-340893843 GCA_029206835.1 Rana muscosa
TGTGTCCTCTATTTCATTCCGGGACATTGTATTGTCCCGGAATGAAGGTACCCGGGACCCAGGACAAACATGTCAATTGCGGGACAGTCCTGGGCAATCCGGGACACGTGGGCACCCTAGGCCCGGGTCCCAAACAGGAAGGCAGGCAATTTTGCCTTATCAGCGGCTCTGTATCCTAGCTACAGGTATCTATCTATCTCTCTATCTATCTCTCTATCTATCTATCTATCTATCTATCTACTGAGTCACAGACCCAGAACAAACATGCTGTAGAAGAGGTAGGTCAGCCCCCATTCGTCTCTTCTGCTTGACAGGTGCCCAGACCCCCCCTTTTGAACTGATAAGGATCAGGCCCAGTACAGGAGGGCCATCAGTACTGCCTTAGCAACGGTCCTGTATCTATTTATCTATCCATCTATCTAGTCACAGACCCAGAACAGACTTGCTGTAGAAGAGGGAGGTCAGCAGTATCTGCCGGCATTCATCTCTCCTGCTTGGCAGGTGCTCCGGCCCCCTTTTGAACTGATGGTGCTCGGGCAGGAAGGCAGGTAGTATTGCCTTATCATCGGCTCTGTGTCTATCTATCTATCTATCTACTGAGTCACAGACCCAGAACAGACTTGCTGTAGAAGAGGGAGGTCAGGAGTGTCTGCCCCCATTCATCTCTCCTGCTTGGCAGGTGCCCAGACCCCCCTGTTGAACTAATGGGGCCCGGGTCCCAAACAGGAAGGCAGGCAATTTTGCCTTATCAGTGGCTCTGTATCCTATCTACAGGTATCTATCTATCTATTTATCTATCTATCTTCTGAGTCACAGACCCGGAACAAACATGCTGAAGAAGAGGGAGGTCAGCAGTCTCTGCCCCCCCATTCATCTCTCCCGATCGGTCCCTCTTTAGGAGCGTTCCTATTCTATTCCACCCTCGCTGTGACCCTGCAGAGATATTTCTTTAGATGGAAGACCTGGGGACAGTTTTTTCCTGAGATGGGCCTTCAGGGATGACTTTTCTCTGCAGTAATATTTCACAGGCCCCGGATTGTCTCCCTCTCTTCTCCCGCGCTCCCCTTCCTGCGTCCGCGTTCTTCTCTCCACTTCATTTTGTTTGTTTGCATGTTCATTAGCGGCTCCCCCCGGCCGCATTAATCACCTTACATAACCCTTTCCTTGTCACGGCCCAGGCTACCTCGCTGCATAGCCGGCCGTACCATGCGCCTCTACCTCCCCGCGCAGAGGATATAATGAGGAGCGCACGGAGAAGTGCGCAGAGCGCCACGAATCATCAATCAGACGCAGCGGGGGGGGGGGGAGCGCCTTCTACTTTGTCTAATGATGTGAGGATGAGTACGAAATCTGCCCGGATTACTCCAGGGGAATAGCAAGACAAAACTTGGGCAACATCAACAAATGCAATGATGCCGGTGAATGGATGAGTCCCAATTTATAGCTAAGAATAGGGATTACGAGTCTCTATGGGGAAATACAGTGACGCAGGTGAAGCACAAAGTGTGTCTGAAGTCAAAAACCTTCCTTTCCTGTTTTGGCTAGAGTAGGGAAGGGGTTAAATAAAAACTTTTTTTTTTTTTTTAGCCTATCTCCTATTGGGGACATTTTCTGTTCTGTAGACACAACAGGAAGTGGGAAAAAAAATTCTCCAAAATGAAGGAAAATCCCATCCTGGTCACCAGGACAGGTGTCCCCATTTGAAGATTTCCTCTCTGTTCCTGTTTTAGTGACAACTGAAAATTTTGGATTTTCTGGTCACTTTGTTTCATTGGCAGTGATTTCCGGGACAAATATTGGCCTTCCCAGCTGGGCTACAGAAAAAAGCCACGGGGAGGGAAATGTGACATTAAGGCTCCATTCACACTTGTGCAACTTGTCATGCGACTATGGACACAGTCACATGACAAGTGCCAGCCGTTCAGATCTATCCGACTTTAAAAAGGTTCCTGCGGTATTTTGATGCGACTTACATAGACAAGAGTAAGAAGTGTAAATCCAGAAACCGTTTCAGGTCAGGGTAGGCAACAGTGGCGGCTGGTGCTCAAAAGTTTTGGGTGGGCGCAAACAAACTGAAAAAAAAAAACATCAATTGCAACCACTGTGCCCATCAAACGCAGCCCCTGTGCCCATCAAACGCAGCCCCTGTGCCCATCAATTTCCTCCACTGTGCCATCAAGCACAGCCACTGTGCCCATCAAACGCAGCCACTGTGCCCATCAAACGGAGCCACTGTGCCATCAATTGCCTCCACTGTGCCATCAAGCACAGCCACTGTGCCCATCAAACGCAGCCACTGTGCCCATCAAACGGAGCCACTGTGCCATCAATTGCCTCCACTGTGCCATCAAGCACAGCCACTGTGCCCATCAAACACAGCCACTGTACCCATAAATTCCTGCCACTGTGCCATCAAACGCAGCCACTGTTCCATCAAACGCAGCCACTGTGCCATCAAACGCAGCAACTGTGCCAATCAAACGCAGCCACTGTGCCAATCAAACGCAGCCACTGTGCCCATCAAACGCAGCCACTGTGCCCATCAAACGCAGCCACTGTGCCCATCAAGCGCAGCCACTGTGCCCATCAAACGCAGCCACTGTGCCCATCAGGCGCAGCCACTGTGCCCATCAAATGCAGCCACTGTGCCCATCAAACGCAGCCACTGTGCCCATCAAGCGCAGCCACTGTGCCATCAAACGCAGCTACTGTACCCATCAATTGCTGCCAGTGTGCCCATCACAAACAAAAACAGAAACCGCTCAGGTGTAGACGTCCTCCAGGTGACCACAGTATCTCCTCCCAACAGCCAAGGGTGCAGGCAATGCAATTTCAGGCAAAACAAAAGATCGAGTCTTCTGGACAGCAGCACTCCAATAAAAAGCCTTTATTATGTAAAATCTTCAAAAATCCAAATACAGCCCAGCAAGTCACAAAATTCTGGTTAGAGCTGACTAGTTTCACACTTTCTTAGTGTTTAATCATAGTGCCCATCAATTGCTGCCAGTGTGCCCATCAATTGCCGCTTCTGTGCCCATCAAATGCTGCCAGTGTGCCCATCAATTGCCGCTTCTGTGCCCATCAATTGCCGCTTCTGTGCCCATCAAATGCTGCCAGTGTGCCCATCAATTGCCGCTTCTGTGCCCATCAATTGCTGCCAGTGTGCCCATCAATTGCCGCTTCTGTGCCCATCAATTGCCGCTTCTGTGCCCATCAAATGCTGCCAGTGTGCCCATCAATTGCCGCTTCTGTGCCCATCAATTGCCGCTTCTGTGCCCATCAAATGCTGCCAGTGTGCATCCCCGGTGTCTGGTGTCCTCCATGCTCCTCGATGTCTTCTCCCGTCCTCTCTTACCATCCTCTGCTATGATTGGACGCCTGATATGACAGCGCCTGTAGTTTCAGCCAATCAGGTGACAGGTAACAGACCCGAGCACCTGATTGGCTGAGAGGCGGTTTAGTGTTAGGAAAGTGAATATTCATTCGCTTTCCTAACACAACGCTGAGTGAACTGTGAGCGCCCAGCATGGCGCCCGCTGTTCACCTTTTTGGACGCCTATTAGAGCCTATGGCTCTAATCAAGTGCTTCCAAAAAATACCCCGCCGCTGTAATTCAGGTGCCGGTGCCCAAAAAGGGTCCGGGCACCTGAATAGGGGGAGGCAACGACATGAATCTATCTATGGTGATAGATAGGTGGCAGGAGAGAGGGGCGGCACCCGTGCGCCCTTTATGGACGCACCGCCACTGGTAGGCAATAGGAAGTGTAAATCCAGAAACAGTCTGAGGTCAGGATTGGCAATGGAGAAGCATAGATCCAGAAATGAGGTCAGGGTAGGCAGTATAGAAGTGTAAATCCAGAAACAGCGCAAGGTCAAGGTTGGGCATTAGAGAAGTATAAATCCAGAAACAGTCTGAGGTCAGGATTGGTAATGGAGAAGCATAGATCCAGAAATGAGGTCAGGGTAGGCAGTATAGAAGTGTACATCCAGAAACAGCGCAAGGTCAAGGTTGGGCATTAGAGAAGTATAAATCCAGAAACAGTCTGAGGTCAGGATTGGTAATGGAGAAGCATAGATCCAGAAATGAGGTCAGGGTAGGCAGTATAGAAGTGTACATCCAGAAACAGCGCAAGGTCAAGGTTGGGCATTAGAGAAGTATAAATCTAGAAACAGTCTGAGGTCAGGGCAGGCAGTAGTGAAACATAAATCCAGAAAACGGTCCGGCCCCCTCCCCCCCTCCTATATCTGAACGTTCTAGGAGGCCCTTAGGTTTAGATCAGGGGCGGCTGATGCCCACTGCCCGCCACCTAGATGGTGGCAGGTGGCCTATATGCTTTCACATGTGACTACTGTGGACCGTTCCACTAAATGTGATTGGCCGTGTAATGTCAGATGTCTCCGGAATGTATGTCGATGTGATGTGACTTCTATGCCGTTCCCCGGAATTCCTTCCTTGGGATATAAAAGGTTAATGGTCAGGAATGTCATGTGGGAGCCTCGGCCTCAGTAAGAGGGACAATGTTCTAGCAGGACGGGAGCCGGGGTTGGCGCCAATTCTAGCCACTCTTACATACTAGTAGCCATGCCAATAAAAGACCATCCTAAGTTCAAAGCACCTAAAATGAGAAAAGCCACATTTCAGAACTCCAAACTTTCTAAACAAAGGGCCTTCAGACTTAAGGGGGGCCAGACTGTGGCCGTTGGTTGCGGAAGCTATCCTGGCACCAGTGGGAGGAAACAATGCATCTTTGGCATTTAGGAGAAGAATAGGACCCAATCATTGATATTAGTGGGAGAAATAGTGTCCCATTATTATTTTAAGTTGGAGGAATAGTGCCCCATCATTGGTGTCAGTGGAAGGAATATTGCCCCATCATTGGTGTCAGTGGGAATAGTGTCCCATCATTGGTGTCAGTGGGAGGAATAGTGCCCCATCATTGGTGTCAGTGGGAGGAATAGTGCCCCATCATTGGTGTCAGTGGGAGGAATAGTGTCCCATCATTGGTGTCAGTGGGAGGAATAGTGTCCCATCATTGGTGTCAGTGGGAGGAATAGTGTCCCATCATTGGTGTCAGTGGGCGGAATAGTGTCCCATCATTGGTGTCAGTGGGAGGAATAGTGCCCCATCATTGGTATCAGTGGGAGGAATAGTGTCCCATCATTGGTATCAGTGGGAGGAATAGTGTCCCCATCATTGGTGTCAGTGGGAGGAATAGTGTCCCATCATTGGTGTCAGTGGGAGGAATAGTGTCCCATCATTGGTATCAGTGGGAGGAATAGTGTCCCATCATTGGTGTCAGTGGAAGAAATAGTGTCCCATCATTGGTATCAGTGGGAGGAATAGTGTCCCATCATTGGTGTCAGTGGGAGGAATAGTGCCCCATCATTGGTATCAGTGGGAGGAATAGTGTCCCATCATTGGTGTCAGTGGAAGGAATAGTGTCCCATCATTGGTGTCAGTGGAAGGAATAGTGCCCCATCATTGGTATCAGTGGGAGGAATAGTGTCCCATCATTGGTGTCAGTGGGAGGAATAGTGTCCCATCATTGGTGTCAGTGGAAGAAATAGTGTCCCATCATTGGTGTCAGTGGGAGGAATAGTGTCCCATCATTGGTGTCAGTGGAAGAAATAGTGTCCCATCATTGGTGTCAGTGGGAGGAATAGTGCCCCATCATTGGTATCAGTGGGAGGAATAGTGTCCCATCATTGGTGTCAGTGGAAGGAATAGTGTCCCATCATTGGTGTCAGTGGAAGGAATAGTGCCCCATCATTGGTATCAGTGGGAGGAATAGTGTCCCATCATTGGTGTCAGTGGGAGGAATAGTGCCCCATCATTGGTATCAGTGGGAGGAATAGTGTCCCATCATTGGTGTCAGTGGGAGGAATAGTGTCCCATCATTGGTGTCAGTGGAAGAAATAGTGTCCCATCATTGGTGTCAGTGGGAGGAATAGTGTCCCATCATTGGTGTCAGTGAGAGGAATAGTGTCCCATCATTGGTATCAGTGGGAGGAATAGTGTCCCATCATTGGTATCAGTGGGGGGAATAGTGTCCCATCATTGGTGTCAGTGGGAGGAATAGTGTCCCATCATTGGTGTCAGTGGGAGGAATAGTGCCCCTTCATTGGTATCAGTGGGGGGAATAGTGTCCCATCATTGGTGTCAGTGGGAGGAATAGTGTCCCATCATTGGTGTCAGTGGAAGAAATAGTGTCCCATCATTGGTGTCAGTGGGAGGAATAGTGCCCCATCATTGGTATCAGTGGGAGGAATAGCGTCCCATCATTGGTATCAGTGGGAGGAATAGTGTCCCATCATTGGTGTCAGTGGGAGGAATAGTGCCCCATCATTGGTATCAGTGGGAGGAATAGTGTCCCATCATTGGTGTCAGTGGGAGGAATAGTGTCCCATCATTGGTGTCAGTGGGAGGAATAGTGTCCCATCATTGGTGTCAGTGGGAGGAATAGTGCCCCATCATTGGTGTCAGTGGGAGGAATAGTGTCCCATCATTGGTGTCAGTGGAAGAAATAGTGTCCCATCATTGGTGTCAGTGGGAGGAATAGTGCCCCATCATTGGTGTCAGTGGGAGGAATAGTGTCCCATCATTGGTGTCAGTGGGGGGAATAGTGTCCCATCATTGGTGTCAGTGGGGGGAATAGTGTCCCATCATTGGTATCAGTGGGAGGAATAGTGTCCCATCATTGGTATCAGTGGGAGGAATAGTGTCCCATCATTGGTGTCAGTGGGAGGAATAGTGCCCCATCATTGGTATCAGTGGGAGGAATAGTGTCCCATCATTGGTGTCAGTGGGAGGAATAGTGCCCCATCATTGGTATCAGTGGGAGGAATAGTGTCCCATCATTGGTGTCAGTGGGTGGAATAGTGTCCCATCATTGGTGTCAGTGAAAGAAATAGTGCCCCATCATTGGTGTCAGTGGGAGGAATAGTGTCCCATCATTGGTGTCAGTGGGAGGAATAGTGTCCCATCATTGGTGTCAGTGGGAGGAATAGTGTTCCATCATTGGTATCAGTGGGAGGAATAGTGCCCCATCATTGGTATCAGTGGGAGGAATAGTGCCCCATCATTGGTGTCAGTGGGAGGAATAGTGTCCCATCATTGGTGTCAGTGAAAGAAATAGTGCCCCATCATTGGTGTCAGTGGGAGGAATAGTGTCCCATCATTGGTGTCAGTGGTCGGAATATCCGACGAAAAGCTCCCATCGGACTTTTTCTGTCGGACTTAGATAGAGAACATGTTCTCTATTTTTCCCACGGAAAAAAGATTCCTATCGGGAAATACGTTCGTCTGGATGCAATTCCGACGCACTAAAAACCCACGCATGCTCAGAATCAAGTCGACGCATGCTCGGAAGCATTGAACCTCATTTTTCTCGACTCTGTTGTACGTCACCGCGTTCTGAGCGGTCGGAATTTGGTGTGACCGTGTGTATGCAAGCCGAGCTTGAGCGGAATTCCATCGGAAAAACCATCCGATTTTTTTTTCCAACGGAAAATCCGACCGTGTGTACGGGGCATAACACTACCTCTTATGTCCGAAGGGCTTTATATTGGGACCCGCGGGGACGCCGCATCAGCGCAAACAAGACCAAACACAGCTGTGGTGCATTTGTTCGGAGTGACGTGCGGCGCCATGAGGGGCGTGGATATGAACTTGGTTCCAATATTCTATTTTTCTTGGCTGACGGCGATCTCAGGCCCTGGTGTGCGGTATGAATTGTACATTACTGTATATATATATATATACTTTTATAAGGAGGCAAAAGGGGCAATTGCCCCAAACCTCCTGCCAGAAGGGGCCGCCCTCTATACAAAGATACATTCATATAAAAAAATGTTTTTTTTCTTAACCACTCCAAGACCGCAATATATATATATACACTATATTACCAAAAGTATTGGGACACCTGCCTTCACACGCACATGAACTTTAATGGCATCCCAGTCTTAGTCCGGAGGGTTCAATATTGAGTTGGCCCCGCCCTTTGCAGCTATAACACCTTCAACTCTTCTGGGAAGGCCGTCCACAAGGTTCAGGAGGGTGTCTAAGGGAATGTTTGCCCAACCCCTGAAAAACAACCCTACACCATAACCCCAGCCCCCCCCCCCCCCTAACAAATGATTTGTACCAGTGCATAAGGCAAGGTCCATAAAGACATGGATGAGCGAGTTTGGGGTGGAGGAACTTGACTGGCCTGCACAGAGTCCTGACCTCAACCCAATAGAACACCTTTGGGATGAATTAGAGCGGAGACTGCGAGCCAGGCCTTCTCGTCCAACATCAGTGCCTGACCTCACAAATGGGCTTCTGGAAGAATGGTCAAACATTCCCATAGACACCCTCCTAAACCTTGTGGACGGCCTTCCCAGAAGAGTTGAAGCTGTTATAGCTGCATAGGGGGGGCCAACTCAATATTGAACCCTCCGGACTAAGACTGGGATGCTATTAAATTTAGTATGTACAAAATATATATATATATAATATGAATAAATACATAAAGAAATAAAATAAAATAGTCAATTAAATTTTATATAGTGAGTCAGTCAACAGTAAGTGGATTCTAACATTTAAATAAAAAATAAAAAAGCAGAGTAAGTGGATTCTAACATGCCTCAGACAAAATAAGTAAATAAATACATGAATAAAAAATAAATAAAGTAGTCAATTTAAATAACATAAAAAAGTAAAAAAAAAAAATATATATATATATATATATATTTATATTTATTTATGTATATGTATAGACACAGTATATATTGTTAGTACATAGTGAGTCAGTCAACAGTAAGTGGATTCAAAAATGCTTGGGGTAAACATACTGTAGATCTATACTCAGACAAATAAAATAAAATTTAAAAAATAGTAAATTTAAATAAAAATAAAAAATTGTTTAAAAAAGTGCCTAACATGGCAGGAACAAACATAGATCTATACTCAAACAAAATTAATAAATAAATACATAAATAAATAAATATAATAAAATAGTAAATTTAATTTTATATAGTGAGTCAGTCAACAGTAAGTGGATTCTAACATTTTAAAAAATTCTAACATGCCAGGGATGAACAGATCTGTACTTAGACAAAAGAAATAAACACATAAATAAAATAAAATAGGCAATTTAAATGGGAAAAAAATTATATATATATATATATATATATATATATATATATATATATATATATATACATACATACATACATACATACACATACAGTGTATATGTATGTGTATATCTATCTATATATATATATATATATATATATAGTAGTACTTAGTGAGTCAGTCAACAGTAAATGGATTCAAAAATGCTTGGGGCAAACATACTGTAGATTTATACTCAGACAAAAAAAAAAATGTAAAAAATTGTAAATTTAAATAAAAAATAAATAAATAAATAGTTTAAAAAAGTGCCTAACATGCCAGGAACAAACAGATCTATACTCAAACAAAATGAATAAATAAATACATAAATAAATAAATATTAAAAAATAGTCAATTTAATCTTATATAATGAGTCAGTCAACAGTAAGTGGATTCTAACATTTAAAAAAATTCTAACATGCCAGGGATGAACAGATCTATACTCAGACAAAATAAATAAATACATAAATAAAAGAAAATGTCAATTCAAATGGAAAATATATATATATATATATATATATATATATATATATATATATATATATATATATACATACATACATCCACATACAGTGTATACCTGTATGTATGTGTGTGTGTATATCTATCTATCTATCTATCTATCTATATATATATATATATATATATATATATATATATATATATATATATAATAGTACTTAGTGAGTCAGTCAACAGTAAATTGATTCAAAAATGGTGGGGCAAACATAGATCTATATTGAAATAGCATAGACAAATAAAAAAAAATAAAAAAATTGTAAAAAAAGAAAACAATGACTTACATGTTGGAGACAAATACAAATAAAAATACATAAATATATAAATAAATAAAATAAAATAGTCAATTTAATTTTATATAGTGAGTCAGTCAATAGTAAGTGGATTCTAACATGCTTGGGACAAGCACAGATCTACAGTATAGTGCAGCCATTCTCAACCAGGGTTCCTCCAGAGGTTGCTAGGGGTTCCTTGAGCTGTGGCTGATGAACCACCTATTTGATGATGCCTACAGAGTTCAAGGTTCAGCACCACATAGCAAAGCCAGCAGCATGACACCAAATATCTCTTTAGCTGTCTTTAAGGGGGGCATTCTTCCTATTGACCACCAATATAAGGAGCATTGTTCCTATATTGAGCCCTGATGATTTGGGTTTAGTAAGGGTTCCTCGAGACATGAAAATTATTTTTGGGGTTCCTCTAGGGTTAAAAGGTTAAGAAAGCCTGGTATACTATATACTAACATATATAAATATAAATAAAATATATATCAGACTTGATGGGCCATGTGGTCTTTTTTCTGCCGCTCCCCCTCTATGTGTCTCTAATGGCCTCACATTCGCCATGCAGTGGATGGAACCTATAAAAGTAATCTTGGTTTTTGGATGGAATTTTTGGGCCGCCTTCCACCAATCGCTGAAAAAAGAAATTGCCACTTTTTGCGAAAAGACGAAATCTGAGAACCAACCGCCAAAGCAAGATCCCGGCCAACACCAGTGGGGGGGAGGGGCGGAATCCTCCGTATTTGCCGGAACGATCGCTGTGTACATGTGACCCATTTTCCCGCGCTCCTGTGGGAGGAGTAACGTTGGCAGGCGAATGTTATACAGCCGGCATTTCCCGCTGTAGGGACTTGAAATCCCGATAAAGATCATCGAAACGCATGGGATTGCTAAACTGATTCATTAAACTTTTATAAATTGTTCAAACAAATGAATTGCTTCATGAATCTTTGATGAACGGTTCAAACTCCTGCCATCGACTCATTAATGTTTTACAAGTGGTTACTAGAAAGCAATTTACAACAAAGTAACATATTAATTAGGAGCCGCGTTCGGGGGGCGTCGCTGCCGAGGTCGATCTTTAGGTTCATATTTATTTGCTAAAAAAATTTATTTTGGTTATTAACTTTGTATCTTTTTTTTTTTGAGGGGGGTTTTGCTTCAGCTGCAAGCTACCTCTATCTTGGTTGGGGCTCATTCACACGAGCGGTGACTTCTGAAGAGCGATTCGCAGTGATTGAGGGAGGGGGGCAGTAAAAATAGGCAGCTAAGCTATGGTGGAATAGGCTAGTGTGAATTTAGCCTTGGATATACATACATTTTAAAGAGTGACCCTAGGTTCACATCTGTGCCGTGGTTGATGCGGTTTTTAGGTGCATTTTGCGTTTTTAACCACTTCAACACCGGACATTTTCACCCCCTTCCTTCCCAGACCGATTTTTAGTTTTCAGCGCTGTCGCAATTTGAATGACAATTGCGCGGTCATGCAACACTGTATCCAAATGAGTGTGTTTTTTTTTTCCCATCTTTATATAAAAATATCACTATCGTGTTGATGGGGGAGGGGAGGAACTAGGGAAGGCAAAAAACAAGCAGAAAAAAACACTTCAGCTCCGGAAGATTTACCCCCCTTCCTGACCAGGCCATTTTTTGCGATTCGGCACTGCTTTACTTTAACTGACAATTGCGCGGTCGTGCGACGCTGTACCCAAACAGAACTGACGTCCTTTCTTCTCCACAAATAGAGATTTCTTTTGGTGGTATTTGATCACCACTGCGGTTTTTATTTTTTTACGCTATAAACAAAAGAAGAGCGACAATTTAGAAAAAAAAAAAACACACTATTTTTTACTTTTTGCTATAATAAACGCCAATGTTTTTAGTTATCTGGCCTGTGCGACACACCCTTCTCTCTCATCCACTTCATGGGAAATACACCTCTATATAATATGGAGACATATTTTTGCGCAATTTTGAAATGGCATAATAATGTTTTGTATACTGTTAAATGTTCTAAATATATATATATATATATATATATATATATATATATTTTATATACTTCCCTAGAATTAAAAATCCCCCTGAAGAAGACCAGAAATCCAAAGGGGCGAAATGCATTGGGGTTTCATGTGGATAGCAATGTTTGCAGACGATGTTTTCCTCGGGGGGGGGGGGCTCTTGCCATGGGCGATGTTTTTGTTGCTGTTTGCGTCACATACCAGAGCTTTTTCTTTTTATTCAATTTATTATATATTTGTATCAACCCTTATCAGTTTTTTGACTAATTAAAAACTTTTATATCATCGTTACCTTTGTACTCACTGCTGCTTAAAATGCCCCTGGGGGAACTTTCCATTTTTTCCTATAATAAATATCACAATTTAAAAAAAAAAAACAATTTTTTTCTTCAGTTTAGGCCGATTTTTGGTAAAAATAAATAAATCGCAATAAGCGTATATTGATTGGTTTGCGCAAAAGTTATAGCGTCTACAAAATGGGGGATAGAATTATGACATTTTTTTTATTTTTTTACTAGTAATGGCGGCGATCTGCGATTTTTTTTGTGGCTGCGACATTGCGACGGACACTTTTGACACATTTTTGGGACCATTGTCATTTATACAGCGATCAGAGCTATAAAAATGCACTGATTACTGTGTAATGTGACTGGCAGGGAAGGGGTTATACACTAGGGGGGGCGATCAAGGGGTTAAATATGTTCCCTAGGGAATGATTCTAACTGTTGGGGGCGGGGACTCACAAGGGGAGAGGAGAGAGATCGGTGTTCCTCTGTACTGGGAACACACCATCGGTCTCCTCACCTCTGGAACAGGACGTGGATCTCTGTGTTTACACCCCATCATTACACACACACAGATCCACGGTCCTGCCGTGATCGCGGGCACGCGCCCCTAGATGGCCGAAAAGCCCAGGACGTCATATGACGTCCACCCAGGATGGGAGATCCCTCCTGCGGACGTCATTTTACAATGGGCGGGTATTGAAGTGGTTAGGCACTTATACACCTTCCTGCCCAAGCCAATTTTGAGCTTTCAGCACTGTCGCAATTTGAATGACAATTGCGCGGTCGTGCTACACTGTACCCAAACAATTTTTTTATAATTTTGTTCCCACAAATAGAGCTTTCTTTCGGTGGTATTTGATCACCTCTGCGATTTTTATTTTTTGCACAACAAATAAAAAAAGAGCAAACATTTTGAAAAAAACTAAGTTTATCTTTGTTTCTGTCAATTTTTTTTGTAAATAAGTACCTTTTCTACTTCAATGACGGGCACTGATAAGGCGGCACTGATGGGCACCGATGAGGTGGCACCAATGAGGTGGCACTGATGAGGCGGCACTGATGATGGGCACTGATAGGCGGCACTGATGGGCACTGATAGGCGGCACTGATGGGCACTGATATGTGGCACTGGTATGCGGCACCGATAGGCACTCATAGGCGGCACTGATGGGCACTCATAGGCGGCACTGATGGGCACTTATAGGCGGCACTGATGAGCGCTTATGGGTGGCACTGATAGGTGGCACAGACGGGCACTGATAGGTGGGCACGGATGGGCACTGATAGGTGGCACTGATGGACACTGGTAGGTGGCACTGTTGACACTTGTAGGTGGCACTGTTGACACTGGTAGGTGGCATTGCTGGGCATTGCACATTGTGGTGTGCCAGTCAGTGCCCATTTGTGGGCACTGATTGGCATACGTTTTTTGAGAAATTTTACATGTGGATGGCCATGGGGTACTTACCTGGCCATCCACATGCTTTGGGGTTCCTGGGGGGCTTCCCTGGTGGTCCTTGGGGGCTTCCCTGGTGGTCCAGTGTGGGTATCCGAGGGGGGGCTGCGCTGATAAACAATCAGCGCGAACCCCCCCTGTCAGGAGAGCCGCCGATCGGCTCTCCTCTACTCGCGTCTGTCAGACGCGAGTGAGGAAGAGCCGATCAACGGCTCTTCCTGTTTACATCGTGATCAGCCGTGATTGGACGCGGCTGATCACGTGGTAAAAAGCCTCCGCCAGAGGCTCTTTACCGAGATCAGTGTAGCGGTGGGTCAGACTGACACACCGCTCCACCGAGCGCCGCGAATCGCGCCCCCCCGGGCGCGCGGCGGCTGTTATCCTGCAGGACGTCATATGACGTCCAGTGTGGATAACACAACCACTTCCCGGACTTCAGTCTGCTATTGACTGGGCGGGAAGTGGTTAAACATGTGCTTTTCACGTTTTTTTTTTTTTACTGTTTAACAAACCGAGAAGCCAGCCGCCGCGTCCATAAATCCCTTTCCCGCCGAGCGTACGCATATATGCGTCCTTGGCTTTCGGGGGTTATACCGGGATGATGCCCGCAGCTGCAAGCATCATCCCGGTACCGTTGTTTAGAGCCGGTGATTGGCTATCCAGGCATAACAACCGATGCGGCTAAAAGCCGCTCGGTTGTTATACCGGAGGAGCGGGAGGGGACACCCCCCCCCTCCCGCCGGCTCTGACCGGGCCTCCCGTCCCACCGGGAGACCCGATCCGCGATCCGCCGCCTCCAGTGCCTAGCCCCAGACTGGAAGGAAGCCGTACACGGCTTAGATTCAGTCTCCGCAATGTAACCACGGAAGCGACGTCATGACGTCACTTCCGGGTTACTCGGCTGCCAATGGTGCCGGATTTTAAAAAAATACACGGTATTCAAAATCGCCGTCTTCGGCGATCTGAATACTTTGAAGTGCAAAGGAGGGATTTGGGGTCTTTTAGACCTCCCCCGATCCCTCCATAAAGAGTACCTGTCACCACCTATTACTGTCACAAGGGATGTTTACATTCCTTATGACAGCAACAAAAGTGATCAAAAACATATATATTTTTTTTAAAAACACAATTTAATATTATAAAAATAAATAAAAGAAATAATAAAAAAAAAAAAAAGTTTTAAAGCACCCTCTTCCCGCGAGCTCGCGCAGTAAAGAAAACGCATACTGAAGTCGCGTCCACATATGTAAACGGTGTTCAAATCACACATGTGAGGTATCGCCGCGATCGTCAGAGCGAGAGCGATAATTCTAGCACCAGACCTCCTCTGTAACTCTAACCTGGTAACCGTAAAAAAAAGTTCAAAGCGTCGCCTATGGAGATTTTTAGGTACCGTAGTTTGTCGCCATTCCACGAGTGTGTGCAATTATAAAGCATGACATGTTTGGTGTCTGTTTACTCGGCGTAACATCATCTTTCACATTATACAAAAAAAAAATTGGGCTAACTTTACTTTTAATTTTTTTTTTTAATTCATGAAAGTAAATTTTTCCCAAAAAGTTGCGTTTAAAACACCGCTGCACAAATACCGTGTGACATAAAATATTGCAACCATCGCCATTTTATTCTCTAGATTCTCTGCTAAAAAAAAATATATATATATATATATATATATATATATAATGTTTGGGGGTTCTAAGTAATTTTCAAGCAAAAAAATACGCATTTTAACTTGTAAACACCAAGTGTCAGAAATAGGCTTAGGCATGAAAGGGTTAACAACCGATGAGCTTATTCTGAAACATGGAAGTCCCCTGGTCCCGCCCCCTTGTCCTGCCCCCTGATCCCGCCCCCCCATGTGAATGAGTATGAGGGACAAAATACCCCTTTTCATTCACTGGGGGGGGGGGGGGGAAATGGAGTGTAAAAAAATCGCAGAGGGCAGTTTTTGACAAGTCCAGACACTTCAAGACCAGGCAGAATTCTGACATCTGTTGTCAGCAAGTTTACATCTGTATTTTTTGCTAGAAAATTACTTAGAACCCCCAAACATTATATATTTATAAGCAAAGACCCTAGAGAATAAAATGGCGGTGGTTGCGATATTTTATGTCGCACTGTATTTGAGAAGTGATCTTTCAATTTCAAACTGAATTTTTTGGGGAAAAATACACCTCAATAAATAAAATAAAAACTCTGCAGTGATTGTAACAAACTTTTTGTAGCAGATTCCGACCTTTTGTTATTCGGAAGAAATAGCCGTTTGTTTCCCTGTGTCCATGTGCACAGTGAATGTGAATGGGAGTGACTTTATCATTATCAATCAGCTGCTGCACCTGCAGGGCTCTAATGAGGAAAGTGACAGGGTCTGCATCCCTTTAGATGTGATTTCCCTTTTGGGGGGGGGGGGGTCTCACCAGAAATGACATTTGTGTTGCAGGGGATGCCCAAAATCTGACTTGTATCTTAGTGCAGACTTCTGGGGAAAATCAGAGAGCCAATCACACAAGCAGGAAATTACATTTCTGGGGGGGTTCTGTATACCATCTGTGGCCATATTGCATTACAGCGGCTGCAGATTGAAAATTGAAAGGTAATTGTTAATAACATTCAATTCCAATATGACTTGTGTAGCAATTGTTTGTGTGTATATGTGTATGTATATATATATATATATATATATATATAATATATTTTTTTACTTATTTACAGTATATACTCGAGTATAAGCCGAGTTTTTCAGCACATATTTTTGGTGCTGAAAATGCCCCCCTCGACTTATACTCGAGTCACCTTTTTGCACCTGATCTCCCGGAATTTGGGGACCCGGTACCTGCCGGCCGTAGGTCCCCTGGACCCCAAACTTGGCACACATGTAGCCCCACACTTAATCTACAAGTGTGCAAAGTTTACTGTCCAGGGGACCTACAGGCCCGGGGAGCACCGATTCCATAGCCGGGCACCCCTTCCATAGACTCCCATGTTAAACTGTAATTTCTCCGGTGAATTTGGGGACTCGGTACCAGCCCGCCGTAGGTCCCCTGGACCCCAAGCTTGGCACACATGTAGCCCCACTCTTCCTTTACAAGTGTGCAAAGTTTACTGTCTGGGTGATCTACGGCCGGGGAGCACCGATTTTTCAAAGCCGGGCACCCCTTCCATAGACTCCCATGTTAAACTGTAATTTCTCCGGTGATTTTGGGGACCCGGTACCAGCCGGCCGTAGGTCCCCTGGACCCCAAGTTAGGCACACATGTAGCTACAAGTGTGCAAAGTTTACTGTCCGGAGGACCTACGGGCCGGGGAGCACCGATTTTTCAAACCCGGGCACCCCTTCCATAGACTTCCATGTTAAACGGTAATTTCTCCGGTGACTTTGGGGACCTGGTACCGGCCGGCCGTAGGTCCCCTGGACCCCAAGCTTGGCACACATGTAGCCCCACTCTTCCTCTCCAAGTGTGCAAAGTTTACTGTCTGGGTGATCTACGGCCGGGGAGCACCGATTTTTCAAAGCCGGGCACCCCTTCCATAGACTCCCATGTTAAACTGTAATTTCTCCGGTGATTTTGGGGACCCGGTACCAGCCGGCCGTAGGTCCCCTGGACCCCAAGCTTGGCACACATGTAGCCCCACTCTTCCTCTCCAAGTGTGCAAAGTTTACTGTCTGGGTGATCTACGGCCGGGGAGCACCGATTTTTCAAACCCGGGCACCCCTTCCATAGACTCCCATGTTAAACGGTAATTTCTCCAGTGACTTTGGGGACCCAGTACCGGCCTTGGCACAGATGTAGCCTCATTTCTCCTCTATAATTGTGCTATGTTTTTTGTCTGGGGGACCTACGGCCGGGGAGCAGCGATTTTTCAAAACCGGGCACCACTTCCATAGACTCCTATGTTAAACGTCAGTCTAGTCATGGGCACAGTGAGGCACAGTGAGGCACAGTGAGGCATGCAGATGGACACCCTAGGCTTATACTCGAGTCAATACGTTTTCCCAATTTTTTGTGGTAAAATTAGGTGCCTCGGCTTATATTCGGGTCGGCTTATATTCGAGTATATACGGTATTTATTTATTTTTTGCTATATTTTCCCATGAATGTGGAGTTACCCTTTAAATATATTTTTTTCCCTCTCCCCGCACTGTTCCCTTTGAGGCTCCATTGACATCTGTGTGTTGTGGAGGCTTCGCAGCTGCGTCTTTGACATGCATGTAAAACGCAGGTAAGAGTGCAACACGCATACAACACAACATGCAGACGTCACCCCCAAAATGCACAATTTTGACCAGAGCCGAAAGGAGCAAAAAAATAAAAATAAAAACACAACCGCTGTGCGGCACAACCAAGCAGGAAGTAGCGGTGAGCGCCGGTGACCTCCAATTGACTCGGAGGTTAAAGCGATATTAACCCCAAAAGCAAACATTTATTGTATTGCAGATTACCAGTTCTTAGATGTGTGACGGCGGCATTTGTTTTCTTTTTTTATGATTTCTTTCTTTTATTTGCACCTTGGGATCCAGCCAAGTGAGCACAAGCTCTCCAGCAGAATGTATCAGTTACAGGGATGAGACAAACCATTTACCACTGACAGGGGTACTTACAATGATCAGCTTTTATGTATTGATGTAAAACTTGCAACCCGAAAGGATACTGTAACTGCTTGAAAAGTGTGAGTTGGAGTTTGGCTTTAATTTGTTAGTGTATCTAAAATTCAAAATCTACGATACTTAAAAATCTCTATAGGCGGTATTTTTTTTTTTTTTACAGGTTACCAGTTTGGAGTTACAGAGGAGGTCTAGGGCTAGAATTATTGCTCTCGCTCTAATGATCGCGGCGATACCTCACATGTGTGGTGCAAAGACCATTTACATATGTGGGCGTGGCTTATTTAGTGTATCTAAAATTCAAAATCTACGATACTTAAAAATCTCTATAGGCCGTATTTTTTTTATTTTTTTTACAGGTTACCAGTTTGGAGTTACAGAGGAGGTCTAGGGCTAGAATTATTGCTCTCGCTCTAACGATCGCGGCGATACCTCACATGTGTGGTGCGAACACCATTTACATATGTGGGTGTGGCTTATGTTCACTTCTGCGCGTGAGCACAGAGGGATGGGACGCTTTAAAAAAAAAAAAAAATTGTATTTGTTTATTTTTTTACACTGTCCCTTTAGTTCTTTTATTCCTATTACAAGGAATGTAAACATTTCCTGTAATAGAAAAGTAAGGGGTGACTGACCCTCCTTATAATGAGATCTATTACACCCCAAATATCTCCTCTACCTTTGAAAAGAAAAAGATCAAAAAAAAAAAAAATTGATTTTTTTTTGCTTTAAAAAAAACAAAAAAAAACAGATAAAAAAACAAAAATGTTTCCTGACAGACTCCATGGCAGACTACGTGTGGGTTAACCCCGCCTCCTCTCCACAGCTATAGGACCCCTTACCCATAAATTTGAGCTCACCTCCACAGACAGGTGTTCCTTTTTTATCCTCCTCACATGGACCCTTCATTATGCAATTCAGGTGCGATGTCCAGGATGTAGATTGCTCGGATGGATCGGTACTGCTTGCGGTGCACCCAGGGCCCAGCTATGAGCGGGCGAGTGGTTTCAGGGCTGGAAAATACCCCTATGGTGGAAGGGATGTGGCCCCAGAGTACCGGATCGGATGTCGCAGGAATCCTCGGCTGGCAAGGTCTGAAGATTTTATTCACCTCTTCTTTCATGGCAGACAAGTTTGTGTATGTTGTTTTGTTTTCCCTTGTGTTATTTCGTGTGTGTTGCGGCTTGTGGAACGCTTCTGCGTTCCAGGACGCCATATCTCTTCCTGGTTCCCGGTCCGCCGCGCATCTGCGCATGCGCCAAGCCGCGGTGAAACCAAGGCTTGGTTTTCGCGCATGCGCATTGCGGCGGAGGGGTCAGGGGCCGCGCAGGCGCAGTGGGTCTGGTCTCATCGGCGCATGCGCGCAGCGGGACCGGCCGTGACATCATTCCGGCGGTTTATTTAAACCGCTGAAGAGCCCTATACAGGTGGGATAACCTGTGAGCATAGATCGGCAGCCTCCCGGAGCCTCAAGACTGCTAGGACGGGGTAAGCACTTCTATTGCAATGTAATGCCTGTTTTGTTTAAGTGTCTCTTAAAGGGACAGTTTAAAAAAAAAAAAAAAAAAACTTTCTTTTTCTTATGCTTCCTTGCATTGATTTGCTTATCCTTAGTCTAGGTAGTGTAGTACTCCTGTGTCTCCCTCGTAATGGACTCATCTTCACCGCTGTGTGGCCAGCCCTCCCACACAAGGTATGTGTGGAGTGGGTAGGGGGTTGGTGTCTTTTATGCTGCTGGTGGTTGCTAACGGTTACATCCTGCCCACCTCCCCTCCCCCTCCCTCTGTCTGTATTATCTCTTACAGCCCGGCAACTTCAGTTCATCGGTCACAAGAAAGGGACCTTGCCAGGCCGCATCATCACGCATCATCCAGGTCTAGACGCGACACTACGTCTAGGACCCATCATCATAGGGGACGTTCACATACCCCCTCTAGACATAGGAGATGTTCCCATTCCTCCTCTAGTCACCGCCACCGCAATGATCGCTCTGATCACAGAGCCTGTTGGGGATGCATCACCAGAATCCCGGAGGGCAAATCGCTATGCGACCCATGTTATGCCCGAGCGGTTGGTGAGAAATAGACCGAAAATCAAAACCTTGAGTCTCTTGTGAAACGTGTGGTACAGCAATCTATGAAAGAAATAGTTGCCCCCCCACACAAGGAGCCAGTCCACCACCTTGTCTGGCTCCTTGGCTGACGAGGCCCAGGAGGATCCCGGCCAATTCCAGCCCCATGATTCCTCCCATTATTCCTCGCGAGACGAGATGGAGGGAGATGATTCTGTGATTCCTCCCATGATTCCTCGCAAGACGAGATGGAGGGAGATGATTCTGTGATTCCTCCCATTATTCCTCGCAAGACGAGATGGAGGGAGATGATTCTGTGATTCCTCCCATGATTCCTCGCAAGACGAGATGGAGGGAGATGATTCTACGGTGGGATTCGACTACGCTTTAGTCTCTCCGCTGATCAAGGCAGTGAAGGAAACTTTGAAGTTGGAGGATACCACTGCCCCCCCAGAAAAACAAAGGAAATTGTTTAAACAACTGGGGAAAGAACGCTCCAATTTCCCACTTCCCTCTGAGCTGAAAGGAGTGTTTGAGGAAGAATGGAGCAAGGGAGATAAGAAGGTTTCCATGCTAAGCAAAACCTCTAGACTGTATCCCTTTAAATCGGAGGATGTCAAGCATCTGGAGAATGCTCCCCTCGTAGATGCAGCAGTAATGCGCTTAGCGAAGCATGTCACCCTCCCGCTAGATGACACCGTATCATTTAAAGATGGTCTGGATCGGAAGATCGACCAGGACCTCAAAAGAATATATAGCCTGGCCGGAACGGCATGCAAACCAGCTTTAGCCCTTGCAGTGACCTCCAAAGCAATGGAGGCCTGGGTGGAAAATGTAGACTCCGTTCTGAAAGGTGTCTCGGAGGAATTGGCACAAAGTTCAGCAGTGCAAGAACTTAAACTGGCTATTGCCTTTTTGGGAGAAGCTTCAATTGATCTCATCCGCTTGATGGCTAGATCCTTGCTATCTTCGGTCACAGCCAAACGAACACTATGGTTGCGCCCCTGGCTTGTTGATCCTGCCTCAAAGCAGGCATGGTGCAAAATTCCTTTTGAAGGAGCTTCCTTGTTTGGAAATAAGCTAGATAACGCTATTTAAAAGGCTACAGGCGGAAAGTCGGGATTCCTCCCTCAGGACAAACGTCCGTTTAACCAAAGAAGGCCTCAGCGGAAACGCAGCACAGAGCGTTCAAGAGAGGCATGCTCCTATAGGCCCGGACGGGATTTTAGGAGAAGCTGGAACTGGAATAGGCAGATATCTTTCCAAAAAATCTGGCAAGAAACAGACACCCGGTGGGCGCGAGCCAACCAAGTCCTTTTGAGATTGGGCCCGCCCAAGCGGGTCGGGTAGGGGGCTCGCCTACGTTTCTGCCGGCACATCTGGGTGACCTTGATCTCAGATTATTGGACCATCAAAACAGTCTCAACAGATCACGCATGGTCCTTCACCAAGGTCCCTCCATGCAGACCAGTGTAATCTTCACTGCCTCAATCAGAAGAAAAACAACAAGTTCTTCTTTCATATGTGAATGCCCTGAAAGATCAAGGAGCAGTGGTGCCCGTCCCAAAGGACGAGGAATTCCAGGGGGTATACTTCCCCCTCTTCCTAGTACAAAAGAAGAACGGCTCTTGGCGTCCAGTTATAGATCTCACTTTCCTGAACAGGTACATAAAGCACGAGAAATTCAAGATGGAATCACTCTCATCCATCCAAAAAGTCGTTCAACCAGGCGACTGGTTGATCTCAATAGATGTTAAGGACGCATATTTTCATGTTCCCGTGGCAGAAGAATTCCACAAATACCTTCGATTTCAGGTCGAACGAGAGCACTTACAATTTATTTGTCTTCCATTCGGACTAACGACCTCTCCAAGGGTCTTTTCCAAGGTACTGTTGGTAATTGTGTCTCTTATCAGAATACAGGGTGTGCGTCTGTATCATTACCTGGACGAGCTGCTACTACTGTCCCAAGACAAGCAGCAGCTGCTGATCCACAAAGATCAAGTGATCTCTACATTGATAGAGTTCAGATGGCTCCTAAACCGAGAGAAAAGTCAGCCAGAACCGACCCAACGCCTAACCTACCTAGGAGCTCAATTCGACACAGTACTGAATACCATCTCTCTTCCGGAAGAAAAAATCCGGTCATTCGGGTAAGAATATCTTTAGCCCTAGACTACTCTCACCTAAGGGCGTCACAGGGCCTGAAGATAATCGGCACGATGGTGGCCACGTTCCCCATGGTCAAATGGGCAATGTGGAGGCTTCGGCCTTTTCAATCAGGATTCCTTCAGTAATGGAAGACAGACGATCGCAATCAGCTGATCAGGACTACTCAGTCAATGAGGAACAGTCTTCTCTGGTGGCTTCAACACAAAAACTTGTTAACATGCCACTCCCTTGCTCCCATCCAATGGATGACTGTTTCAACCGATGCCAGCAATGCGGGCTGGGGAGCACATTGTGGGGCAGAACTGGCTCAGGGCAAATGGGATGCCCATCTTCACATTCCAGGGTCAAACGTTCTGGAATTGCGTGCGGCATGGTGCGCCCTTCAAGCCTCCTCCCACCTTCTGAAAGGGAAGTCGGTCCTACTGAAAATGGACAATACCACCGCTGTGGCATATGTGAAGAGACAAGGGGGCACTTGGAGCTCTGCCCTTCTCCAAGAGGTCGAGCCCATTATGACCTGGGCTCAGAGGAATCTGCTCAACTTAACAGCAGTCTTCATCCCAGGGGAACAGAACATTCAAGCGGACTTTCTGTCACGCAGCAACCTAGACAACAACGAATGGTCACTGCATACACAGACATTCAAGTGGATCCTATCGTTGGGAATCGATCCAGAAATGGATCTGTTTGCATCCCCCTGCAATCACAAGGTAGACAGATACTACACTCGAGGTCGGTGCAGTCAAGCCTTCGGAGTAGATGCATTAACAAGCCAACGGAAATTCAACAAGTCATATGCCTTCCCTCCACCTCCAATCATGCAAAAATTTCCTGCAGCGGCTCCAATTGGAGAAAGGCGAAGTGATAACAATAGCACCATACTGGCCGAACAGGCCATGGTTTCCTCTCCTGAATCTGATGAGCTTCAGGGACCCGCAAGAGTCTCTTGGGTGTGCTTTAGGGGTAATCTCTACCCTTATGAGCTCCAGAAAGCCTAACATGAACAAAACCTACAACAGAATCTGGACCAGGTTTGTCAGCTTCATGACTTCTGCTGGAAAATCTTTCAGAAATCCTGGAGTTCAAGACGTTTTTGGGTTTTCTACAATCAGGCTTGGATCTTCCTTTGTACTCTGAGGGAACTGATTGACAAGTTTCAGCCTTTTCGGCATTTTCAGGAACATCATGGGCAACTCATCCCCTGGTTCAACAATCCTTTCAAGGGGCTTCGAGAATCAGGCCTCAGAGGAAACCTAGATTTCCCAAATGGGATCTTCCGCTCGTCCTTGATGCTCTTTCAGCACTCAACAACAAGGATCTTTCTATTAAGGACTTATCAATCAAACTGGCCTTTCTAGTGGCCATTACTTCAGCCAAAAGGGTTTCAGAAATAAGCTTCCTGGGTTGTCAAGAACCCTTTTTGACTTTCTTCCCGGACTGAGTGGTCCTTATTCCCATGCTTGGGTCTAAACCAAAAGTCAAGTCAGTTTTTCACGAGAATCAGGAAATAGTCCTTCCTACTTTCAATTCTCCAGAATCAGCAGATGTTCATCCCTTGGATGTAGGTGAGACTCTGAAAGAATACTTGCGAGTTACTTCATCTTTTAGAAGCTCGAACTACCTGTTCTTGTTACACACTGGTAGCAACAAAGGAAAGAGGGCTTCCTCCAGAACAATAGCAGCCTGGATCGTCCAATCTATTCAACAGGCTTACAGGGCAAAGGGCTTGGCTCCTCCAGAGGCGTGACGGCTCATTCCACCAGAGGCATGGCAGCCTCATGGGCAGCAGCTCGACACGTGGCTCCTGAAGTGATATGCAGGGCAGCCTCGTGGTCTTCTATTCATACATTTATGTCTCATTATTGTATTGAGCCTGCTTCCCTTTCCTCTGTTAATTTTGGTCGAAAAATCCTGTCAGTTGACGGGAAAGATTAAAATATTTTTTTTGAGCAAGCATACCCTCCCGTGTGGTTTGGCTAGTTATTTCCCACACGTAGTCTGCCATGGAGTCTGTCAGGAAAACGGAAAATGTATTACCAAATACTTACCGTAATTTTCCTTTCCTGATAGACTCCATGGCAGACAGAGTTCCCACCCATGAATTAAAAATATGAGAGTTGAAATTTGAGTCGGCTAGTTACGGAACACCTGTCTGTGGAGGTGAGCTCAAATTTATGTGTAAGGGGTCCTATAGCTGTGGAGAGGAGGCGGGGTTAACCCACACGTAGTCTGCCATGGAGTCTATCAGGAAAGGAAAATTACGGTAAGTATTTGGTAATAAATTTTCCGTTTTACTTCCCCCCTAGACTGGAAGTGATGTCATGATGTTGCTCCAGTCCTCCAAGATCATAGAGGTGATCAGAGAAGATCTGGTCTTTGTTCACCTCTATGGCCAGTCATGCGAGCCACCGGATCGTTTCCTGGACTCACCAGTAACAACGGTAAGCCAGAGAAACGCGCGGGGGGGGGACCCCTCTTGCTGCTTCTGAAAGCCAGGGGCAGTGCTTCCATTAAAGTCGTCCCCTCTATCAATCGCCCCCCCCCCCCCATCCATGCGTCCGGCCCCTTGCAGGACGCTGGATGCATGAATTCCAATGGCGGGGGGGGTCTCTAATAGGCTTCAAAATAGGGTGGGCTCAGGACACAGAGAATGCAACCTGAGCCCAACCAGGAAGCGGGTTTTGAGACCCGTCACCCGATTGGCTGAAAGGACAGGTGATCCTATTGGATGCCTAGGAGGAGGGGAGGAGACGCACGCTGGAAGCCGCCGTGGTAGTTGTTTGCCGCCCCCAAAAAAAACCCACCAGCCGCCACTGCTGAAAGCAATCCAGCTGCTAATTAGAACCAGAACGCTTTCATGAGAAAGAGAATACCTGGGTTACGGCTCATGGCTTCATTCATAACCCCAGGAGACCACAAGCCACAACGTATATATATATATATATATATATATATACACCGTATGTATTGGCATCGGTAAGTGAATACAGGAGGTGTGTTACTGGCCGAAACACCAGGTGAAAAAAAAGAGGGGAAAATAGCCGAAAAAAGAAAACGAATGCAGCCGCCACATCTAACGATTGGTAAGCGGGAATGTAGGACATTTCTGGTTTGGGGTTTAATGCCGCTTTAATATACACTGCACACATTGCACAAAAAAAAGGTCGTTAAAAATTAAAATACTAATAAGATAAAAAGAAAAAGAAGAAGTTCATCGCCCTTTGTTTCCCCTCCCCCAACACATGGAAATTTTCCTTTTTAATTTACAGCTCAGATGTGAAACATTCTGACAATTAATTATAAGATGGAAACACCCCGAGTCATAACATATGTTCTCTAATTATTTTTCTACCAATTATTTGCACAGAAAACACACAAAAAAAGATACATCACAATATCAGGGAAAAATATATGAATATAAAGAATATACAAAATGTATTTAGATACACAGTGTATAGTGAGCCAGTCAACGGTAAGTGGATTCAAACATGCTTGGGACAAACAGAGATCTATACTCAAGCAAAAAAAATAAAAAAAACTTAGAAAAATAGTAAATAAAAAAAAATTATATATATTTGCACAGAAAACACACAACAAAATATACATCACAACATCAGGGAAAAATATATGAATATAAAGAATATACTATACCTCGCCGGAAAGACGTCTGTGCATACTAGCTCGTTATGCCTTTTTCCTTACAGGTGTAAAAAAAAAAAAGGGTCAGCGGGTTTACTATTCGCTTTAATATTCACTAATGTCTTCCTGCTTCTCCTCCCGGCCAATCAGGAAGTGGGTCCTAGGACCCGATGGGCTGAGAGTCCTAAGACCCGATTGGCCGGGAGGAGACGCGACCTGGATGGGGGAAGTGCGGGGCTGGCGGGCAAGCGGGCCAGCTAAGCGGCGATCGATTGAGCGATGGGAGGGGGGAAGTGAGGGGGCCGGGTTTGTTTGCCCCACCCAAAAAAAAATAATTGAGCACCAGCCGCCTCTGACTTTTACAATAATAAATAAAAGCTGAACAATATAATCACCCCTGGCAGCGGTAAATGGTTTGTCTCATCTCTGGGTGACTGATAGATCTGCAGGATAGCTTGTTCTTTTTAAAAACAACAGACTTGCTGGCCAGATCACCAGGTGTAAATAAAAGGTAAGAAAGCCTAAAAAAATAGAAAACGAATGCAGTCATCACAGCTGTATTATAATGAATGTTTGCTTTTGGGTGTGACATCGCTATAAAGCTGGAGTTTAACCAGTCAGCGGCCGCCCCATGAAGAAATCCTGCGGCAGGGCGGCCGCTCTGTGCAAGATCACGTTTCTAGTACGTGGCCTGACACTTCCGGGTCTGGGGGCGCGCGCCAGCAAACCCCGCTCTCGCTGTGATTGGACACAGAGGGAGCCAATCAGCAGGTCCTGGCGGAACCGATGTCTGCCGGGTCCCGCCAATCGTTCCGGAGATTGGCAGAATGGTGTAAACAAGGCAGATTGCCGTTCTTTGAGGGGGGAAGGTAGAGATCCTGTGTTTCTGCTGAAAAGGAACACAGATCTCTGCCTTCTCACAGTGAGGCCCCTTTCACACTGAGGCGTTGAAAAAATGCAAAATAATTATGAGTTTTTATACCGCGTTTTGCGGTAAAAAGGATTATTTGGTATCCCACAATCCTGCACTCTACTGCGGTCATGTGACCTTCCCACAGCTTCTGGGTGTTTTTTACCGCGTTTTTACCGCGATACTCATTCATTTTTACCGTGTTTTTACCGCGTTCGCTGTAAAAATAGCGCTAACGCATATGCGTTTTTACCGCGTTTTTACTGCGTTTTGCGGTAAAAAGGATTATTTGGTATCCCACAATCCTGCACTCTACTGCGGTCATGTGACCTTCCCACAGCTTCTGGGTGTTTTTTACCGCGTTTTTACCGCGATACTCATTCATTTTTAATGGGGATAGGCGTTTTTACAGCGCTATTTTATGCACCCCAAAGATGCTCCAAAAAAAGCTGTTTGCAGGATTTTTTCCAATGCACAGCCAGCACAACGCCTCAGGGCTTTCACATTGAGAATGATGGGGGCGGGATTATTATTTCAGGCGTTTTTACAGCGCTGTTTTTACCGCAAAAAACGCGGTAAAAACGCCTCAGTGTGAAAGGGGCCTAAATGCACCTCCCCCACACAGGTAGGAAGCACTACCTAGGGACACATTTAACCCTTTGATCGCCCCCCTGATGTTAACCCCTCCTCTACATCTGTACAGTGACAGTCTATATTTTTAGCACCGATCACTGTATTAGTGTCACACAAAAAAAATCTAAATTGTCAGTTAGTGTCAGAACGTTCGCCGCAATATCGCAGTCCCTGCTATAAGATCGCCGCCATTGTCAGTTAAAAAAAAAAATCCATAAGAATATCTCGTAGTTTGTAGACGCGATAACTTTTGCGCAAACCAATCAATATTCGCTTATTGGGATTTTTTTTACCAAAAACATGTAACAGAATACATATCGGCCTAAACTGATTTTTTTTTTTTTTTTTTTATCGTATTGGATGTTTTATAGCAGAAAATAAAAAAATATTGTTTTTTTTTTAAAACTGACGCTTCTTTTTTGTTTATAGCGCAAAAAAAAAAAAAGAAAAAACGCAGAGGTGATCACATACCACCAAAAGAAATCTCTGTTTGTGGGGAAGAAAGGACGTCCATTCTGTTTGGGTACCGCGTCACACAACCGCGCAATTGTCGGTTAAAGTAAAGCAGTGCCAAATCGCAAAAAATGGCCTGGTCAGGAAGGGGGGTAAATCTTCCGGAGCGGAAGTGTTTTTTTCTGCTTGTTTTTTGCCTTCCCTAGTTCCTCCCCTCCCCCATCAACATGATAATGATATTTTTATATAAGGATGTATTGGGGAAAAAAAAAAAACCACACTGGATCAAGAGATGAAGGGCACCCACATTCCCCCAAAAAAATGATGATAGGGAAGAACTGGAAGAGGGGGGGGGGGGGTTAATGGTGCCACGGGTATACACAAGAGATATTATTCAATAAAAATGGAAATATTTTATTAATATCCAAATGTTAAAAAGAGTGAACAATGTTGACTCTCATAAATAGAGAAATGCCTAAAATTATCACAACACAATAAAGAACAATAATATGCATATAAAGCTATATAGAGCTATAGAAATGCCTGTTTGGCTCAACATGTTTCGCTATATTGCTTCATCAGGAGCTGTAAGGCATATATTGGCTACAGAAAAATATAGAAGAAAAAAATATAAGATCACAAACATAAACGACAATTTATTCTTGTGAAACAAAAAACACAAAACAATTTATTACATTTTATTACAGCTCCTGAAGAAGCAATATAGTGAAACATGTTGACTCTCATAAATAGAGAAATGCCTAAAATTATCACAACACAATAAAGAACAATAATATGCATATGAAGCTATATAGAGCTATAGAAATGCCTGTTTGGCTCAACATGTTTCGCTATATGGCTTCATCAGGAGCTGTAAGGCATATATTGGCTACAGAAAAATATAGAAGAAAAAAATATAAGATCACAAACATAAACGACAATTTATTCTTGTGAAACAAAAAACACAAAACAATTTATTACATTTTATTACAGCTCCTGAAGAAGCAATATAGTGAAACATGTTGACTCTCATAAATAGAGAAATGCCTAAAATTATCACAACACAATAAAGAACAATAATATGCATATAAAGCTATATAGAGCTATAGAAATGCCTGTTTGGCTCAACATGTTTCGCTATATTGCTTCATCAGGAGCTGTAAGGCATATATTGGCTACAGAAAAATATAGAAGAAAAAAATATAAGATCACAAACATAAACGACAATTTATTCTTGTGAAACAAAAAACACAAAACAATGTATTACATTTTATTACAGCTCCTGAAGAAGCAATATAGTGAAACATGTTGACTCTCATAAATAGAGAAATGCCTAAAATTATCACAACACAATAAAGAACAATAATATGCATATAAAGCTATATAGAGTTATAGAAATGCCTGTTTGGCTCAACATGTTTCGCTATATTGCTTCATCAGGAGCTGTAAGGCATATATTGGCTACAGAAAAATATAGAAGAAAAAAATATAAGATCACAAACATAAACGACAATTTATTCTTGTGAAACAAAAAACACAAAACAATTTATTACATTTTATTACAGCTCCTGAAGAAGCAATATAGCGAAACATGTTGACTCTCATAAATAGAGAAATGCCTAAAATTATCACAACACAATAAAGAACAATAATATGCATATAAAGCTATATAGAGTTATAGAAATGCCTGTTTGGCTCAACATGTTTCGCTATATTGCTTCATCAGGAGCTGTAAGGCATATATTGGCTACAGAAAAATATAGAAGAAAAAAATATAAGATCACAAACATAAACGACAATTTATTCTTGTGAAACAAAAAACACAAAACTATTTATTACATTTTATTACAGCTCCTGAAGAAGCAATATAGCGAAACATGTTGACTCTCATAAATAGAGAAATGCCTAAAATTATCACAACACAATAAAGAACAATAATATGCATATAAAGCTATATAGAGCTATAGAAATGCCTGTTTGGCTCAACATGTTTCGCTATATTGCTTCATCAGGAGCTGTAAGGCATATATTGGCTACAGAAAAATATAGAAGAAAAAATATAAGATCACAAACATAAACGACAATTTATTCTTGTGAAACAAAAAACACAAAACAATTTATTACATTTTATTACAGCTCCTGAAGAAGCAATATAGCGAAACATGTTGACTCTCATAAATAGAGAAATGCCTAAAATTATCACAACACAATAAAGAACAATAATATGCATATAAAGCTATATAGAGCTATAGAAATGCCTGTTTGGCTCAACATGTTTCGCTATATTGCTTCATCAGGAGCTGTAAGGCATATATTGGCTACAGAAAAATATAGAAGAAAAAAATATAAGATCACAAACATAAACGACAATTTATTCTTGTGAAACAAAAAACCCAAAACAATTTATTACATTTTATTACAGCTCCTGAAGAAGCAATATAGCGAAACATGTTGACTCTCATAAATAGAGAAATGCCTAAAATTATCACAACACAATAAAGAACAATAATATGCATATAAAGCTATATAGAGCTATAGAAATGCCTGTTTGGCTCAACATGTTTCGCTATATTGCTTCATCAGGAGCTGTAAGGCATATATTGGCTACAGAAAAATATAGAAGAAAAAAATATAAGATCACAAACATAAACGACAATTTATTCTTGTGAAACAAAAAACACAAAACAATTTATTACATTTTATTACAGCTCCTGAAGAAGCAATATAGCGAAACATGTTGACTCTCATAAATAGAGAAATGCCTAAAATTATCACAACACAATAAAGAACAATAATATGCATATAAAGCTATATAGAGCTATAGAAATGCCTGTTTGGCTCAACATGTTTCGCTATATTGCTTCATCAGGAGCTGTAAGGCATATATTGGCTACAGAAAAATATAGAAGAAAAAAATATAAGATCACAAACATAAACGACAATTTATTCTTGTGAAACAAAAAACAGAAAACAATTTATTACATTTTATTACAGCTCCTGAAGAAGCAATATAGCGAAACATGTTGACTCTCATAAATAGAGAAATGCCTAAAATTATCACAACACAATAAAGAACAATAATATGCATATAAAGCTATATAGAGCTATAGAAATGCCTGTTTGGCTCAACATGTTTCGCTATATTGCTTCATCAGGAGCTGTAAGGCATATATTGGCTACAGAAAAATATAGAAGAAAAAATATAAGATCACAAACATAAACGACAATTTATTCTTGTGAAACAAAAAACACAAAACAATTTATTACATTTTATTACAGCTCCTGAAGAAGCAATATAGCGAAACATGTTGACTCTCATAAATAGAGAAATGCCTAAAATTATCACAACACAATAAAGAACAATAATATGCATATAAAGCTATATAGAGCTATAGAAATGCCTGTTTGGCTCAACATGTTTCGCTATATTGCTTCATCAGGAGCTGTAAGGCATATATTGGCTACAGAAAAATATAGAAGAAAAAAATATAAGATCACAAACATAAACGACAATTTATTCTTGTGAAACAAAAAACCCAAAACAATTTATTACATTTTATTACAGCTCCTGAAGAAGCAATATAGCGAAACATGTTGACTCTCATAAATAGAGAAATGCCTAAAATTATCACAACACAATAAAGAACAATAATATGCATATAAAGCTATATAGAGCTATAGAAATGCCTGTTTGGCTCAACATGTTTCGCTATATTGCTTCATCAGGAGCTGTAAGGCATATATTGGCTACAGAAAAATATAGAAGAAAAAAATATAAGATCACAAACATAAACGACAATTTATTCTTGTGAAACAAAAAACACAAAACAATTTATTACATTTTATTACAGCTCCTGAAGAAGCAATATAGCGAAACATGTTGACTCTCATAAATAGAGAAATGCCTAAAATTATCACAACACAATAAAGAACAATAATATGCATATAAAGCTATATAGAGCTATAGAAATGCCTGTTTGGCTCAACATGTTTCGCTATATTGCTTCATCAGGAGCTGTAAGGCATATATTGGCTACAGAAAAATATAGAAGAAAAAAATATAAGATCACAAACATAAACGACAATTTATTCTTGTGAAACAAAAAACCCAAAACAATTTATTACATTTTATTACAGCTCCTGAAGAAGCAATATAGCGAAACATGTTGACTCTCATAAATAGAGAAATGCCTAAAATTATCACAACACAATAAAGAACAATAATATGCATATAAAGCTATATAGAGCTATAGAAATGCCTGTTTGGCTCAACATGTTTCGCTATATTGCTTCATCAGGAGCTGTAATGAAATGTAATAAATTGTTGTTTATGTTTGATATCATATATTTTTTTTCTTCTGAATTTTTCTGTAGCCAATATATGCTTTACAGCACCTGATGAAGCAATATAGCGAAACATGTTGAGCCAAACAGGCATTTATATAGATCTATATAGCTTTATACACATAATATTGTTCTTTATTATGTTGTGATAATTTTATGCATTTCTCTATTTTTGAGAGTCAACATGTTTCGCTATATTGCTTCTTCAGGAGCTGTAATAAAATGTAATAAAAATGTTTTTTTTTTTTTTTGTTTGTTTCACAAGAATAAATTGTTGTTTATTTTTGAGATCTTATATTTTTTTCTTCTGTATTTTTCTGTAGCCAATATATGCCTTACAGCTCCTGATGAAGCAATATAGGGAAACATGTTGAGCCAAACAGGCATTTCTATATAGCTTTATATGCATATTATTGTTAATTGATAATTTTATGCATTTCTCTATTTTCGAGAGTCAACATTGTTCACTCTTTTTAACATTTCAATATTAATAAAATATTTACATTTTTATTGAGAAATATCTCTTGTGTATACCCGTGGCACCATTTCCAGTTCTTCCCGATCATAGATGTTTTTTTTTTATATGAAGCCTTTCTATATTCAGACTCTTCTCTGTGGTTCCCCCCCATGCAGTTCATAGATGGTCGGAGCAGCTATACATGGCTCCCTGAAAATAGTAGACTCGCTAGGTAACGCCCAACCTGTGATGCTGAGCCTTTATGTTTGAGAGAACTATAATCCAAAGAATGAAAGGGGTAAGGGATGGGAAGGAAAGGGCTAGATAATGCTGGGCGTCTTCCAGCCAGGAGATGAGGCCGCGTTCTATCTGACTTGCTGCAGCTTCTAATGCACACTGTGAGCAGCTCACAGTGTGCAGAGAAATCATAGGAAGCCCGTTCAGTCCAGGGGGGGGGGGGAGGAGCTGGCACACCTGTGCAAGACTGAAGCGGAGGCCGCTTTAAATGCTGTAGTGATGAATTGCGATGTTTTGAGTCACGACGGGACGATTTATGTGTGACATTCCTGAGCCCTCTGGCGCTGTACGGTTATTTATTTTTTTTCCCCCCAGACGTCCATTCCGACAAAGTGCGAGTGCCAGACGCCGGTGAGCAACAAAGCCTCTCCAGCCATGTCAGGACGCGGACAATGGAGGAGGGGTGCTGGGAGGAATGATTAGTCCCGGTACCTCCGATGACTCACCTCGCTCGCTCCGTCCTCATTTTCCAACCTTCCACCAGGATTTGGGCTCCTTTCAAACATTTTCTCTTTACATTGCGGAGCGGCGGCCTGCGGCGTAATGGTAGTACGCTTTGTGTTTCCACCGCGCCTGCCGAGTTGGCCAGCGAAGCCTGACGTGTCAGCTCCCAGCCCCGCCTCCGTCCTCTGTGTTTACTGCCTCCGAATTTTCTGTTCCCAAATATAAGATTTGTAAAGCGGGAAAAAAAAAAATCTACAAGAACGGGTTACTGTATGCCGAGCGACAATTAATATTGTTCGCCACTATTCCACGCGGCAAAGTTGCCTTATTGACAAAGTTAAAATCTATCAGATGTGAACGAGGAAACTATTTGATATCGGTGCGGTGATGGAAGATTTTTCAGCTGTACAAGGATATTCCCGCATTATTTGGGTTATTCCCATGTTCTCTTGGCTGGTTGTAGTTTCTGTGTCACGTACCTTGGTTGAAGGCTGAGTGACAAGAGCCAGTAGCAAGCTGAGGTCAGTACCAGGGAAGCAGACAGTGAAATCCAGTAGCAAGCCGAGGTCAGTACCAGGGAAGCAGACAGTGAGATCCAGTAGCAAGCTGAGGTCAGTACCAGGGAAGCAGACAGTGAAATCCAGTAGCAAGCCGAGGTCAGTACCAGGGAAGCAGACAGTGAGATCCAGTAGCAAGCTGAGGTCAGTACCAGGGAAGCAGACAGTGAGATCCAGTAGCAAGCCAAGGTCAGTATCAGGGAAGCAGACAGTGAGATCCAGTAGCAAGCTGAGGTCAGTACCAGGGAAGCAGACAGTGAAATCCAGTAGCAAGCCAAGGTCAGTATCAGGGAAGCAGACAGTGAGATCCAGTAGCAAGCCAAGGTCAGTATCAGGGAAGCAGACAGTGAGATCCAGTAGCAAGCTGAGGTCAGTACCAGGGAAGCAGACAGTGAAATCCAGTAGCAAGCCAAGGTCAGTATCAGGGAAGCAGACAGTGAGATCCAGTAGCAAGCTGAGGTCAGTATCAGGGAAGCAGACAGTGAGATCCAGTAGCAAGCCGAGGTCAGTATCAGGGAAGCAGACAGTGAGATCCAGTAGCAAGCCAAGGTCAGTATCAGGGAAGCAGACAGTGTGATCCAGTAGCAAGCTGAGGTCAGTACCAGGGAAGCAGACAGTGAAATCCAGTAGCAAGCCGAGGTCAGTACCAGGGAAGCAGACAGTGAGATCCAGTAGCAAGCCGAGGTCAGTATCAGGGAAGCAGACAGTGAGATCCAGTAGCAAGCCGAGGTCAGTATCAGGGAAGCAGACAGTGAGATCCAGTAGCAAGCCAAGGTCAGTATCAGGGAAGCAGACAGTGTGATCCAGTAGCAAGCTGAGGTCAGTACCAGGGAAGCAGACAGTGAAATCCAGTAGCAAACCGAGGTCAGTACCAGGGAAGCAGACAGTGAGATCCAGTAGCAAGCCGAGGTCAGTACCAGGGAAGCAAACACTACCTTTATACCTTTAGGCCAAAAAGTTGAATTTTGTTCTCATCTGACCCGAGCACCTTCTTCCACACGTTTGCTGTGTCCCCCCCCCCCCCCCCCCCCCACATGGCTTCTTGAAAACTGCAAACGGGACTTATGTCTTTCTTCTTGTCACTCTTCCATAAAGGGCAGATTTGTGGAGAAGCACGACTAATAGTTGTCCTGCGGACAGATTCTCCCCCCTGAGCTGTGGATGCTGTTTGTTCACTAAGGTTCTTTAACAAACCTCTGAGGGCTTCACAGAACAGCTGTATTTATACTGAGATTAAATGACACACAGGTGGACTCTATTTACTAATTAGGTGACTTCTGAAGGCAATTGGTTCCACTAAGATTTTAGTTATCAGAGTAAAGGGGGCTGAATACAAATGCCCCCCTCCTCCCCCCCCACACTTTTCACATATTTATTTGTATCATTTATAATTTTCCTTCCACTTCACAATTATGTGACACTTTGTGTTGGTCCATCACATAAAATCCCAATAAAATACATTTACGTTTTTGGTTGTAACATGACAACATGTGGGAAATTTCAAGGGGTGTGAATACTTTTTCAAGGCATTTCTTCCCGTGTTCTCTTGGCTGGCTGCAGTTTCTATTTGATTTATATTCTTTCCGTGTTCTCTCGGAAGACAGTCTACTTTCTCCACTGTAGGTGACTCTCAACTGCAGTGCATTGTTGAGGGGGGAGGAAGAGGAACGTGATTCCTCTATGGTTTTCTGGGTCACTGGGGAATCTATCTGATTGGATGATGCCAGCCCACGTGACTCTGGTAGCCATGTTGGGTCAGGCAGAGTCTATTTAACCACTTGGCGCCCACGCTATAGCCGAATGACGTCCGCAGCGCGGACCCCAATTGCCGGGAGGCCGTCAATAAACGTCCTCCCCTTCGCACGCTCCTCGCGCGCCCCTGCAGGGCGCGCGCGGCGCACGCTGTGATCACCCGAGTCAATGAGACTCGGGTGATCACAGAACCGAGTAAGGGGCCAATCCCAGCTCTCTACCACAAGATCAGCTGTCAGCCAATGACAGCTGATCGCGTGATGTGAACAAAGCTCGGTAATCGTTTTTTTTCCCTCCTCACGCTGACAGCGTCAGGAGAAAAAAAAAGCCTATCATCGGCTCAGGTGCAAGGGACATCGGTCCCGAAGAGGAAGGAGGCACATCTGCCTAATCTGTGCCAATCTGTACCCCCTGCCAGTGTCCACAGTGTCCACCAGTGCCACCTATCAATGCCCACAAGTGCCACCTATCAATGCCCACCATTGGTGCCAATCAGTGCCACATCAGTGCGACCTAGCAGTGCTGCCTGTCATTTTAACCTACCAGTGCCGATCAGTGCCCATTATTGCCACCTATCAGTGCCCATCACTGCCACCTATCAGTGCCCATCACTGCCAGCTATCAGTGCCACCTATTAGAGCCACTTCTCAGTGCACACGAGTGCCACCTATCAATGCCCTTCAGTGCCACCCATCAGTGCCACCTCTCAGTGTCACCTCTCAGTGCCCATCAGTGCAGCCCATCAGTGTAGCCCATCAGTGCAGCCCATCAGTGCCCATCAGTGCAGCCCATCGGTGCCCATCAGTGCAGCCCATCGGTGCCCATCAGTGTAGCCCATCAGTGCCCATCAGTGCAGCCTCATCAGTGCAGCCTCATCAGTGCAGCCTCATCAGTGTGCATCAATGAAGGAGAAAAATTACCTGTTTGCAAAATTTTATAACAAAATATAAAAAAATATATATATTTTTTTAAAAATCAGTCTTTTAAATTTTTTTTAACAAAAAATAAAAACCGCAGAGGTGATCAAATACCACCAAAAGAAAGCTCTACTTGGGGGAAAAAAAATGATAAAATTTCATTTGAGTACAGCGTTATATGACCGCGCAATTGTCATTCAAAGTGCGTCAGCGCTTGAAGCTGAAAATTGGTCTGGGCAGGAGGGGGGTTTAGGTGCCCAGTAAGCGAGTGGTTAAGACCCTGGCACCCAGGCTTGGGGCGCATCTTGCGAGTGGGAAGTGTGGGGGAAGGTCACCCATCTTGTCAGGGACAGTATTACCAGGAGGGAGAGGCTCCAGACCAGGAGGGAAAGGGCAGGGACACTCTATCCTACCTGGAAACCTTCCCCTTTGGGGCGAACATATTCCATCCCCCGAGACGGGAACTGTCGGTGCATCCGAGACCTGCGGTTACATTCTGTGAGTGCGTCCAGTCAGGTTGTCTTCCCGCTGGGTAGTTGCGCTTTGTTATAATGTAACTTCAACACAGTTCTGTTACCGCATCTGGACCGCCGAACCGCGCCGCGTCTCCCCGCGTGTATATTTTGACCCTTCTTCTCTTGGCTGTATTTTCTATATGATGGAGATTTCTTCCCACTTGCTCTGCACTTCACCAAGTTTTTTCCTTCTCACCCCCATAGACTAGACATGAGCGCCGTCAATAAACTCGTTTCGTTTCTTTCCGTTCCGTTTCGTATTAGAAGAAAATTCTTAATTCGTGTCCGAAATTCAATTTGGATTCGTTTCGTACGAAATACGATTTTTTTTTAGATTCGTTAACTTTTCGTAACAATTACCAACATTCGTTATGATGAATTTAAAAAGCAAAAAATACCTTTCTCAATATGGCAGTCGTCTGACTCATTATGAGGGGCTCCCACCATCCCTGTGCTGTGCTCATTATGAGGGCCCCCCCCCCATCCCTGTGCTGTGCTCATTATGAGGGGCTCCCTCCATCCCTGTGCTGTGCTCATTATGAGGGGCTCCCACCATCCCTGTGCTGTGCTCATTATGAGGGGCTCCCTCCATCCCTGTGCTGTGCTCATTATGAGGGGCTCCCTCCATCCCTGTGCTGTGCTCATTATGAGGGCCCCCCCCATCCCTGTGCTGTGCTCATTATGAGGGGCTCCCACCATCCCTGTGCTGTGCTCATTATGAGGGGCTCCCACCATCCCTGTGCTGTGCTCATTATGAGGAGCTCCCACCATCCCTGTGCTGTGCTCATTATGAGGGGCTCCCCCCATCCCTGTGCTGTGCTCATTATGAGGGCCCCCCATCCCTGTGCTGTGCTCATTATGAGGGGCTCCCTCCATCCCTGTGCTGTGCTTATTATGAGGGGCTCCCACCATCCCTGTGCTGTGCTCATTATGAGGGGCTCCCACCATCCCTGTGCTGTGCTCATTATGAGGGGCTCCCCCCATCCCTGTGCTGTGCTCATTATGAGGGGCTCCCCCCATCCCTGTGCTGTGCCCATTATGAGGGGCTCCCTCCATCCCTGTGCTGTGCTCATTATGAGGGGCTCCCATCATCCCTGTGCTGTGCTCATTATGAGGGGCTCCCCCCATCCCTGTGCTGTGCTCATTATGAGGGGCTCCCCCCATCCCTGTGCTGTGCTCATTATGAGGGGCTCCCACCATCCCTGTGCTGTGCTCATTATGAGGGGCTCCCACCATCCCTGTGCTGTGCTCATTATGAGGGGCTCCCCCCATCCCTGTGCTGTGCTCATTATGAGGGGCTCCCACCATCCCTGTGCTGTGCTCATTATGAGGGGCTCCCCCCATCCCTGTGCTGTGCTCATTATGAGGAGCTCCCCCCATCCCTGTGATGTGCTCATTATGAGGGGCTCCCCCCATCCCTGTGCTGTGCTCATTATGAGGAGCTCCCCCCATCCCTGTGCTGTGCTCATTATGAGGAGCTCCCACCATCCCTGTGCTGTGCTCATTATGAAGGGCTCCCACCATCCCTGTGCTGTGCCCATTATGAGGGGCTCCCCCCATCCCTGTGCTGTGCTCATTATGAGGGGCTCCCACCATCCTTGTGCTGTGCTCATTATGAGGGGCTCCCTCCATCCCTGTGCTGTGCTCATTTTCTTGTTCATACATCACGGGACACAGAGCAGCATAGTCATTACTATGTGGGTTATATAGAATTACCTTCAGGTGCTGGCACTGGCAACTTCCAAAACCGGAAGTACCCTCCCCTATATAAGCCCCTCCCATCCGGGAGTACCTCAGTTTTTTGCCAGTGTCTAAGGTGTTGGCCAAGGTTAACATGTATTCATCTGGGCTTGTGTACAGGTTCTCTGGGCCTTAGCAAGCTATTCCGGATCCGACCAAAAAAGCTTCATAGCTAAACGGTCGGTACCCGGGCCTTGCAGCAGAAGAGCAAGGTTTTGCCTGTAATGCCTCTCTTAGGAGGGCTGGACCCTGGGATCCAGAGCTCTGGTCATACCCAAAACCAAGAGGCTATCTGTGCAGGGTGCTATACAGGTCCAGGGGAGTGGAATCCTTGGGAACCCGGTCCCTGAAGGTCTAGTACAATGCCTGCCGTGAGAGGTGAAGTTTGGGCTTCTGTGGACCAAACAAAGTCCTGCGGCGGGGAAAAGGTAAGTGGGGGCCCCTCAGGAACTTGGTTCTATTGAGGGGACCCCCAAGCCTAATATGTCTTTCTGCCTGTTACCTAAAGGGTATTCCCGCTAATAGCTGTATATGCCTAAGAAATCCTAGAAATGTTTTTTCATAAGGGAAGTTTTAAAAAAACTGTAAACCTAGAAATGTTTTTTCATAAAGGAGGTTTTAAAAAAAAAAAAAAAGACAAAGGTGCGGTACCTGTGTTTGTCCACTAGAGGCCGCTGTGGAACGTCTTTTTTCTTGGGACTATTCCTTCCATGGTGAAAGTCCAGGCAGATGAGTGAGCTCTCTATCAGGGAAGCTGCATTCCTCTGTCATGCTGCCAAGTAGTTTCCTTCCATCCCCGAGTCCTGGTGAAACAGGGACCCTGGCTCCTCTCCCTACATGGCGCCAAGAGCGCACACGTGCACGCGCGCGCGCGCACACATGCTTTCCTTTTATAAGGTTTAGCTTCAAAAAAGGGGGCGGAGCCTGGCGGATGACGCGCTCTGTGCGCCCAGCGCTTCTGCGCATGTGCGGGCGTCCCAGCAAGATAAAAGGACTCAGTCCACGCTGCTTGCTATGGACACAGAGCATAAAAAGGAGCTGGTAGCATGGTATAGGGGCTTACAGCGGGCGGTTGATACAGGCATCCCCAGAAAGACGCATTAGTAGACACCCACTGATGTACATAGCAGCAAATTGCATTAGACTATTTCAGTAAAGGGGTGTATTGCGGCTGGAATACCTCAGCTTTGAACTAAGGAATATGCCGCCTAAAAAACTCCGAGATATACCTCTCAGGAAGTGTAGGGGGTCTCCATCGGGCTCTGAGGATCTGGAGCAGTCATCTGCACCCTCCTCCCCTGAGAAATCAGAGGTTAATACCCATAAGGAACCCCCGGGAGTGCCAGGTACTGCGGCTGTCCTCAGTCCACCTGCTCCTGCATATATAACAGAGGAGGTTTTTGCCTCAACTCTGGAGGGATTGGAGCAGAGATTGGCAGCATTGATCGCTTCTTCTCTACAGGAAAGAAAGCGCGCCAGATCTCCATCACCTCCATTAGAGTGCCTGTTGGCAGAGCAACAGTCCCAGGAAGGGACCGACCTACCTGAAGGGGATCAGGAGGAGGTTAGCTCTGTTTTTGAGGAATCGACAGTAGATGAACCATTTTCAGCATCACAGACTGAAAGATTGTGGGTCCAGACCCTAACTGACATGGTTCGATCTGCATTTAAAATGCCTCTTGTTGAACCATCAACTACTGCTGTCTCCTCATTGGGGTCGCTAAAAGCTCCCCAGGTTAATTGCTCCTTTCCAATACATCCATTATTGGAAGGACTTATATACCAGGACTGGGAACATCCTGATAAACTATTTGTTCCGCCTAAAAGGTTTCCGGTGATCTATTCCATGGAGGAAAAGTTCACCCAGAGATGGAATGTTCCTACGGTGGATGCAGCCATCTCTTCTGTGAACAAATCACTGACATGTCCAGTAGATAATGTTCAAATGTTCAAAGATCCAGTGGATAAAAAATTGGAATCTTTATTAAAATCTGCTTTTTCCACAGCAGGGGCTGTTACACAGCCAGCAGTGGCAGCTATTGGGGTCTGCCAAGCTTTAAAGGATCAAATGAAAATGGTCCTGAGGGATTTGCCAGACCAGCAGGCCCAGGCTCTGGCTGATCTGCCTAGAGCATTATGCTTTGCGGTTGACGCCATCAAGGATTCTATCCATCAGGCCTCCCGCCTCACGCTGTCTTTGGTACATATGCGTAGGCTTCTGTGGCTCAAAAACTGGTCTGCTGAAGCTCCCTGTAAGAAGCTCTTAGTTAGCTTCCCATTTCATGGGGAACGCCTTTTTGGCGAAGACCTGGATAAGTATATCCAGAAGATTTCCAGTGGTAAAAGTACTCTCTTACCGAGTAAAAAGAGGTCTAGGGGTCCATCTTTTAAGAGGACTACCTCTCCTATCCCTGCGACGTCTGCTACTAAGCAGTTCCGACGGCCTCCTCGGTCAAACTCAGGAGGTAAAAATCAGGGACAGCCACAGGGTAATAAAAAGCCCTGGATCCGAAGAGGTACTAAACCAGCCTCCAAATCAAGCCTATGAAGGGCTGCCCCCACTCAAACGGGTGGGGGGAAGACTTCAGTTGTTCGCAGAGACCTGGCGGGAGACGATCAAAGACAGATGGGTGCTCTCCGCAGTAACTCTGGGATACAAGTTGGAGTTAAAAGAGTCTCCTCCTTCCCATTTTATGTGGTCAGGCATGCCAAGAGACCCTCTGAAAAGAGGGTCTCTCCTATTGGCGTTAGAACAACTATTGCTCCAAGGAGTAATTATGGAGGTTCCTATGGAAGAGTGGGGGTTGGGTTTCTACTCAAACCTTTTCACAGTCCCGAAGCCAAACGGGGACATAAGACCCATATTGGACCTAAAGAGTCTAAACAAATTTCTAAACGTCCGGTCTTTCCGGATGGAGTCGATCCGATCGGTCACCGCTGCCCTACAAGGGGAGGAATGGTTAGCCTCGATCGACATCAAAGATGCTTACTTGCATGTTCCCATCTTTCCAGGTCATCAAAAATTCCTACGCTTTGCAGTAGAAGGGCGCCATTTTCAGTTCAGAGCCTTACCATTCGGTCTGGCCACAGCACCACGAGTGTTCACAAAAATTCTGGCCCCACTGTTGGCCGATCTAAGAACACGGGGTGTAACGATAATGGCATACCTAGACGACCTGTTGTTGATGGACCACTCAGTTGCCAAGCTAGAAGTGGTAATTGTCGATACAATCAAGTATCTAGAGTCTCACGGTTGGGTCATCAACCTGGACAAGTCAGCCCTACAGCCAGTGAAAAACCTGGTATATCTAGGGCTACGGCTGGATTCAGACCAGAGGAAGATTTTCTTACCTCTAGACAAGGTATCCTCTTTGAGGGCCTTGGTCCGTCTGCTTTGTGCAAAAAGACAGCCGTCCATACGCCTGTGCATGAGGCTGCTAGGAAAGATGGTAGCATCATTCGAAGCTGTGCCATACGCCCAATTCCACTCAAGGAATTTACAAAGGGCCATATTGTCAGCCTGGAACGGAAAAGTTCAGGCTCTAGACTTCCCGATGGCTTTGTCCCCTTCCGTTCGGAAGAGTCTCTGCTGGTGGTTGATCCCCCAGAATCTCCAGAAGGGAAAACCCTTCAGCCCGATATCTTGGAAGGTGGTCACTACAGATGCCAGCCTTATAGGCTGGGGGGCAGTACTGGAGCAATGGTCTCTCCAGGGCAGATGGTCAAATGTAGTAAAAACCCTGCCCATCAATCTCTTAGAGATACGAGCAGCCCGGTACGCCCTAGTAGCCTGGACATCCAGACTCCAAGGGTCCCCTGTCAGAATTCAATCAGACAATGCCACAGCAGTGGCATATATCAATCATCAGGGAGGCACCAGGAGTCGTGCAGCCCAGAGGGAAGTAAGTCACATCCTGGAATGGGCAGAAAAGCATGTCCCATGTATATCAGCTGTCTTCATTCCAGGGGTGGAGAATTGGAAGGCGGACTTTCTGAGTCGCCAACAGTTATGCCCAGGGGAATGGTCCCTTCATCCCGAGGTCTTCCGAGCAATATGTCAGCGGTGGGGAACACCGGATGTAGATCTGCTAGCATCCAGATTCAACGCAAAGGTGGACAGATTTGTCTCCCGGACAAGGGATCCCCTCGCTTGCGGCTCGGATGCTCTGGTGTTCCCTTGGGATCAGTTCAGACTGATATATGCATTCCCTCCGCTACAATTGTTGCCTCGACTCCTTCGCAGAGTCAGGTTGGAGAAGAAGCCGGTGATCCTGGTGGCTCCAGCGTGGCCCCGAAGGGCCTGGTACGCGGAGATCATCAAAATGTCTGTGGGGAGTCCTTGGACCCTTCCACGTCGTCCGGACCTGCTTTCGCAAGGACCGATATACCACCCTTCCTTACTAACTCTAAGTTTAACGGCCTGGCTATTGAATCCCACATCCTAAAGAAGAGAGGTCTCTCTAACTCTGTGGTATCAACTATAATCAATGCCAGGAAGCCTGTATCCAGGCAGATCTACTATAGAGTTTGGAAGGCGTACATCACTTGGTGCGAGGCCAGAAAATGGCATCCACGTAAGTACGTTATAGGCAGAATTCTGGACTTCCTGCAGTGGGCTGTAGACAGGAAGTTTGCCTTAAGTACTATCAAGGGCCAGGTTTCGGCCTTGTCAATACTATTTCAAAGGCCCCTGGCTATGCATTCACTTGTCAAATCCTTTATGCAAGGTGTGACTCGTATTATTCCACCGATTAAGGCTCCCATATGCCCATGGGATCTAAATTTGGTTCTGTCGGTTCTGCAGAAGCAGCCATTTGAACCTTTGCGGCACATTTCCTTGGTTCTACTCACCAGGAAATTGATATTTTTAGTAGCCATATGCTCGGCTAGAAGAGTGTCGGAATTAGCCGCCATGTCCTGTAAAGAGCCATATCTGGTTATCCATAAGGACAGAGTAGTATTACGTCCTCACCCAGCCTTTCTTCCTAAGGTGGTATCGAGGTTTCACTTGAACCAAGATGTGGTTCTTCCTTCTTTTTTCCCCAAACCTACTTCGGTAGAGGAAAAGTTATTGCATTCTTTGGATGTAGTAAGAGCAGTTAAAGCTTATCTAAAAGCCACTGCTCAGATTCGTAGAACGGATTCTTTGTTTATTCTGCCGGAAGGCCCCAGAAAGGGTCAGGCAGCATCAAAATCTACTTTAGCCAAGTGGATTCGACAGGTCATAATACAAGCCTATGGCTTGAGAAGGAGACCGCCTCCGTTCAAAGTTAGGGCGCACTCCACGAGAGCAGTTGGAACTTCATGGGCAGTGCATCACCAGGCCTCCCTGGCGCAAATTTGTAAGGCCGCAACATGGTCTTCGGTACACACGTTTACTAGGTTCTACCAGGTGGACGTTAGAAGTCAGGAGGATGTCGCCTTTGGGCGCAGTGTGTTGCAGGCCGCAAAAGATCCTCATGTCTGATGGCGCCCAGCTTATGTATGGTGTATCCCCCCCCTCATTGGGCATTGCTTTGGGACGTCCCACATAGTAATGACTATGCTGCTCTGTGTCCCGTGATGTATGAACAAGAAAATAGGATTTTTAAAACAGCTTATCTGTAAAATCCTTTTCTTGGAGTACATCACGGGACACAGAGCTCCCACCCCTCTTTTGGGGACACGTATTGCTTTGCTACAAAACTGAGGTACTCCCGGATGGGAGGGGCTTATATAGGGGAGGGTACTTCCTGTTTTGGAAGTTGCCAGTGCCAGCACCTGAAGGTAATTCTATATAACCCATTAGTAATGACTATGCTGCTCTGTGTCCCGTGATGTACTCCAAGAAAAGGATTTTACAGATAAGCTGTTTTAAAAATCCTACTATGAGGGGCTCCCCCATCCCTGTGCTGTGCTCATTATGAGGGGCTCCCTCCATCCCTGTGCTGTGCTCATTATGAGGGGCTCCCTCCATCCCTGTGCTGTGCTCATTATGAGGGGCTCCCTCCATCCCTGTGCTGTGCTCATTATGAGGGGCTCCCTCCATCCCTGTGCTGTGATGACTTCCTGTGATTTTAACTTCATCATAACGAATCATCGTAATTATTATGACAATGATAAAACGATATTAAGGAACATTCTTATTTTGTCCAATTCTGAATCTCCCATTGACTACCAGGACCAGTCTGAGCCGTCTCTCCCACTCCCCAATCGAAATTCGTCAACGAAATTTCGAATTTCGTATAAAATTCGTAAGAATAGAAATTCGTATTTTGGATGCTTCCCAATGTAGGAATTTTACGGAAATTCGTACGAAACGAATCGCACATGTCTACCACAGAGCCACTTCGGCTGCCTCCTGGGGACTTCCTGTATCGCCGTTCCTTTTTTTTATGTCCCCACCGCAGTGAAACAAATTCCCTCATCGACTGAAATGTAATTGTCTTCCCGTGTGCCGAGTGGAGGTGGTACGCCATAAATCCTTCTCTCCTCTTTGTAGAGTACATGGAAAGCTTAGAGAAATTTGGGTGGAATCAATAGAAATTCAATAAGCCGGTTTCAGACAAAAACCAAAACAAAACCTTCTATTGAGATGTATCATGGGAAGACGATTCGTTTCCACTTGTCTGTTATTGTATGTTATTACGCCGAGCCTCACTTTGCTGTACCTCAGTGTCATGCCTCGTACACACGACCTGTTTTTCCGACGGGAAAACTGCTATGAGAGCTTTTCATCGGGAATCCCGGCCGTGTGTATGCTCCATCGCAGTTTTTCCAACGAAAAACTGCCGGACAAAAGAAGAGAGCGGGAAATCCTGTCTGGCAGTGGTTCTCAACCTGGGGGTCGAATTATGATTTGCCAGGGGTCACCGTATCCTGGGCTGTTCCTGAAGCCCGCACCGCTCTCCCAACCTTTTTGCGGCCACCCAGAAGGCCTGTGGCCACCCAGCTGGGCTGTTCCTGAAGCCCGCGGCCGCCCACCCACCCATCCTCTTTGCAGCCACCCATTTAGTTCACGGCATGGCTGGGGGCAGAGACAAGAGGTCAGCTGACTGGTGAGGAATGTGAAGTGGGAGGGGCTGGAGGAGACCCTGTCTCCTTATTTCGGCATTGGTGTCACTGCTACGAGACACCACAAAGTCAGAGACACAGTGAAGCCGGAGACACAGTGAGTAACACGACCTGTAATTAGAGTTGCCATTAAAAGTCCCCACTACAGTTCTCAGATCAGCAGATGACCTTCATCAAGAGCACCTAAGTTGGCTGATCAGAACTCCCCCCCAGCACTGTCACTGATCCCAACTCCCCGCCAACACTGCCATTTATCCCATTTCCCCCCCACCAAGGAGTAAGAGAAGGAATAAAAATGGAGAATACATGGAAGGGGGAGGAACAAAGAAAAAGGGAGAGAAAGAATAAGAGAACAAGAAACACAGCTAGAGAGAGGGGTGGGGGGGGGGGACAAGAAATTAGGATAGAGAGAGATATAAAAGGGAAAGAAAGGAGAACAAAGAGAAAGAGTGGAACATCCTCAAATGTACCATAAAGGGTTTTAATACTGTACAAGTGGAAGGGACTCGGGGAGCGCTAAATGTCCGTGGGTTATTAGGGGCGCAAATTACTTGCCTTGCCTTGGGTGCTGACAACCCACGCTACAAAAATAATTTTCCTGTTGGTGGTCCCCACAACTTGGGAAATTTTATCAAGGAGTCTCGGCACTAGAAGGTGGAGAACCACTGCTGTATGGTTTTCCGACGGGCAGAAAACCGCGCATGCTCAGAATCAAGTATGAGTTGGGAGCGCTCGTTCTGGTAAAACTAGCGTTGGTAATGGAGATCGCACATTCGTCACGCTGTAACGGACTGAAAAGCACGAGGCTGAAAAGCGCGAATCGTCTCTCCCCAAACTTTTACTAAACACGAGATCAGCAAAAGCAGCCCAAAGGGTGGCGCCATCCGAATGGAACTTCCCCTTTATAGTGCCGTCCTACGTGTTGTACGTCACCGCGCTTTGGACGGGTGTACTTTGGCCTGAACGTGTGTATGCAAGGCAGGCTGAGAGGAATTCTGTCGGGAAAACCGTCGGATTTTTATTCCGTCTAAAAAAACGGTCGTGTGTACGAGGCATCAGAGGTTAGATTTGTAGCTCCACAAAAGCAGAAAAAGGTTAACCTTGAAGGCCGCTGCCGATTGATTGCACCTTGGGCCCTGGATTGTTTTCATTTTAGGAGCCCCTACTTACCAGGTGCTGCTTACATAATTCAAGCAACGGCTTACACCGCATCCAATTCGCATAACATTTTAAAATACATTTATTTTAATGAGGCTGGTTCACATATGTGCGATGAATTCGCACTGCGCATTGCCTAAAAAACGTGTTGCGGTGCAAATTGTCTGCACATTATCTTCTATGGGAACGCATCAGATGTGTTCCGTTCTGAACAGGAATTCTCTCCCTGCTCACTACACTTCCCCCCCTCCCCCTCCCCTCTCCCAGGTCAGCAAATCCGCAGCTACAACGCAGACGACCCGCTGAACAGCTCTGTTTTCTCTTCGCAGAGAAAACAGAGCTGGAAATCGCACCACACAAGTGTGAACCCAGCCTAACGGCAGCAGGTTGAAGGTCTGAAAAATTGCCAAAAAGTAACTGCCGGTGAGTTCGATTTGTAAACCCAAAAATGCAATAGCCAAAATATGTTTGTTACATTTTTTTCACTTATATAGAAGCATTTTATTCTTCTGTTTCTGCTTTTAAAAAAAAAAATCAAACACATGGCGATCCCGCCAAAAGAGCATTTATGACGTCAGGTGCCGATGTTGGATGAGAAGACCTGCCTCACCATCGGTGTTCTAATTATTTTTATAAATTCTTTATTTCTATATCTTTTTCTTTCCCCATAGACAATATCGATAACATAATATCAACCATATCACAAAACATATTACATAATATGCATCAATTATATTTTCTTAACCAAAAACAAAATATTGATTGTCTATTTCTCTACTTACCCTTCCCTCCCTCCCATTCTCTATATCGCAATCATCTACTCCTAACCCCTTTCATCACTGAAAGAAAAAAAAAATTTTTTAGCCTCTCCCCATCTCTGCCCACTGGACTCATTCTCTATCTTCTCCAAATAATTTTTTTCCCTCTTCTGATTTTACAAATTCTTCCCATGGTGTCCATATCTCATTAATTTGTTCCGTTCTTCCTAATGTGTTGGGCCATAAATTTTCCATTATCCAAACTCGTCTTATTTTTCCCAACCACATAGAAATGGGGGGTGTTCGAGTTTCTTTCCAGCTTTTGGCTGCATTCACCATGTGACATATTATTGAATTTTTATATCTTTTCATTGGGATTTGAGAACTTTGTAGCAAAAAGAAGGCTGGATCATCCGGAACCTGATATTCCGTAAACATTTGTGTTATTCTCTGCACCTCCGACCAAAACCGTCTAATCACTGGACACTGCCAGAAAATATGAAAAATAGTCCCCCGTTCGCCACAGTTTCTCCAACATCTATCTGACTCTTCGACCCCTTTCACACTGGGGCGGGCAGGTGCGGTGGCGGTATAGCAGCGCGATTTTCAGCGCTGCTATACCGTCGTTCTTACCGCGGTATGCGGTCGCTAGGGGGGTTAATTTAACCCCCGCTAGCGGCCGAAAAAGGGTTAATACCGCCCGCAAACCGCGGCTATTGCCGCGGTTTGCGGGCGGTATTACCGCGCTGTCCCATTGATTTCAATGGGAGACCGCGGTAAAGGAGCGGTGAACACACCGCTCCTTTACCGCTGTAAAGAAGCGGCTAGCAGGACTTTTGGAGCGGTCCTGCTAGCGCACCGCTTCAGTGTGAAAGCCTTCGGGCTTTCACATTGAAGACACAGGGCAGGATTTTTTCATGCGGTATAACAGCGCTATTATTAGCGCTAAACTGCATGAAAAACGCCCCAGTGTGAAAGGGGCCTTCCGGAAAAAAATTATTTAGAACTGCTGGTGTACAGTACCATCGTGTTAACAATTTATAGTTAGATTCCTGTATTTTGGTACATCTAGAAGTACTCAACGCCAGTTGTTCTATTTTCTTACTCTGTATTAATGAGAAGCTTTGATTCAAGTCTCTCTCCCATTTGCTCAAACTTTTTATTTTATACTCCTCTGGAGGTGTTACCAGGAGAGCATATATTTTGGATATAACATGGGAGATTGGTTCCTTTTCTTCCCAATATGTCTCAAATCTTGTGCATGGTCTACAATATTTCTCCATTGGGCCAAGGGATACCAAGAAATGTCTCACTTGTCGTGCCTGCCAGGCCGACATTTCAAATTGGCCACCCTGTTGAGTCATATTTTCTATTGTTGGCCAATTATCTAGATTCGTAAAATGTGATACTTGATATAATCCTCTGTCTCTAAGTCCCTGAAAGCCTCTTACTGCAAATCCTGGAGGAAACATTGGGTTCCCCAGGACTGGTGTCAAAGGTGACTGTTCTGTAGTTATTCTGGAGTTCCGGCTTATCTTATATCCCATTTGAAGTGTGGGTCCTATTATAGGGTATATTTTCAATGAGGAAGGTAGGGATGCATAACACCAGATGGCTCTATTCAGTGGAATAATACTTATCTGTTGTTCACTTCTGATCCATAATTTATATTCTGTATGCCTACACCAATCAATAATCCTGCCTAATTGCGCTGCCTGATAGTACTTGTACATATCTGGGGCTGCAATTCCACCCCGCTCCTTCGGTATTGTTAATAAGCTTCTATTAATCCTAGGTCGTCTGCAGGCCCAGATAAATTTTGAAAATTCTATCCCTATCTGATTAAAGTAAGACCTAGGGATATATATAGGTAATGCCTGAAACAAATACAGAAACCTAGGAACTATATTCATCTTTAAGATATTGCTCCTCCCAAACCAGCAATGCATGCCCTTATTCCATTTCTTTAACAGTATTCTGACAGTCACTAGTAATGGTCGGAAGTTCAGATCAAAAATTTTCGTTAATTTGAGGGGATCTGTGTCCCCAAATAATTCAGTGCCGTTGTCGTCCATCTGAATTTAAAGTTCTGTTGGAGAGTTCTACTTAAGTGTCCCTGCATCGCCACTCCCATAGCCTCCGATTTACTATAGTTTATCCTGAAGCCAGACAATGCTCAATACTGTTCTACTTCCTTCAGTAGATTAGGCAATGATATTTGCGGAGAAGCTAATGAAAACAATAAGTCATCAGCATAGGCCGATACCTTATATTCTTCTCCTCCTATTATTATTCTTACAATGTCTGGGTTCTGTCTGGTCTTATTCAGAAAAGGTTCTAGTGTCGGTGTTCTAATTCATCCCAAAGGTGTTCAGTAGGGTTGAGGTCCAAAGGCATTCAGTAGGGTTGAGGTCCAAAGGTGTTTAGTAGGGTTGAGGTCCAAAGGTGTTTATTAGGGTTGAGGTCCAAAGTCATTCAGTAGGGTTGAGGTCCAAGGGTGTTTAGTAAGGTGGAGGTCCAAAGACGTTAAGTAGGGTTGAGGTCCAAAGGCGTTCAGGAGGATTGAGGTCCAAAGAAGTTCAGTAAGGTTGAGGTCCAAAGTCATTCAGTAGGGTTGAGGTCCAAATGAGTTCAGTAGGGTTGAGGTCTAAAGGTGTTTAGTAAGGTGGAGGTAAAAGTCATTCAGTAAGGTCGAGGTTCAAAGGTGTTCAGTAAGAATGAGGTCAGGGCTCGCTCCGTACAATACACTTGAGTTCCTCCACACCATACTGGTCACACCATGTCTTTATGGAGGTGTTGGTTGGGAAGACCTGGATCATTCCAATTCATCCCAAAGGTGTTCAGTGGGATTGAGGTCAGGGCTCTGTACAATACACTTGAGTTCCTCCACACCAAACTGGTCACATTATGTCTTTATGGAGGTGGCTTTGTACACAGAAGGCCTGGCTTTCAATTGGTGTTCCAGTTCATCCCAAAGGTGTTCAGTAGGGTTGAGGTCAGGGTTCATGGTCTGGTCATGGTGGAACAGAAAAGGGTCTTCACCAAACTGTTACCACAAGGTTGGAAGAGCACAATTGTCTAGTAGGGTTTAGTAGGGTTGAGGTCCAAAGACATTCAGTAGGGTTGAGGTCCAAAGGTGTTTAGTAGGGTTGAGGTCCAAAGACGTTCAGTAGGGTTGAGGTCTAAAGGCATTCAGTAGGGTTGAGGTCTAAAGGCATTCAGTAGGGTTGAGGTCCAAAGGTGTTTAGTAGGGTTGAGGTCCAAAGACGTTCAGTAGGGTTGAGGTCCAAAGACATTCAGTAGGGTTGAGATCCAAAGGTATTTAGTAGCGTTGAGGTCCAAAGACGTTCAGTAGGGTTGAGGTCCAAAGACGTTCAGTAGGGTTGAGGTCCAAAGGCATTCAGTAGGGTTGAGGTCCAAAGACATTCAGTAGGGTTGAGGTCCAAAGTTGTTAGGTAGGGTTGAGGTCCAAAGACGTTCAGTAGGGTTGAGGTCCAAAGGCGTTCAGTAGGGTTGAGGTCCAAAGGTGTTTACTAGGGTTGAGGTCCAAAGACATTCAGTAGGGTTGAGGTCCAAAGGCATTCAGTAGGGTTGAAGTCCAAAGGTGTTTAGTAGGGTTGAAGTCCAAAGGTGTTTAGTAGGGATGGGCCCGGTGCTCGATTCGAACCCATGTTCGAATCGAGCATCGGGCGTTCGCTCGCTCGTCGAGCCCAGAACTATTTGGGCCGTTCGCATCACATTCGTGTGATGCGAGCGGCCCCGCAATGCATTGCGGCCGGCGCGGCCGGCGCAGTGCATTGCTGGCTGATGATTGGCCAAGCATGCACTGTGACCCCGCATGCTTGGCCAATCACAGCGCCCGAAACTCGGAGAGCAATAATTGGCTACAGGCAGGACGCCTGTAGCCAATTACAGCTCAGGGGCTTTAGTACACGCCCCACCATTTAAAAGGCCGCCAAGCCATCGGCCCCGGTCACATGAGTTCCGGCTTTAGGAGAGATTAGTCTGCTGATTCTGTCTTTGCTTGATACTGAAAGATTTGCTCTTCTTTGCTAAACCATTGGCTATTTCTTTGCTAAACCATTGCTACCTAAGTCATTGATCGTTCATTGCTGCTGATTGCACAGTTAGTGTGTTATTAGCTGCTGCTGGGGATTAGTCTGGTGCGTGCTTACTGTTAGTACAGTATTGCAGTAGTACCAACCGCAGTGCTGTTAGCACAGCATTGCACCCCAACAGCACCCATAGGACTTCTAGTGTGTTAGTGGCAGCAAACAGAGCTCCTATATTTTCTTCTCAGCAGCACCCATAGGACTTCTAGTGTGTTAGTGGCAGCAAACAGAGCTCCTATATTTTCTTCTCAGCAGCACCCATAGGACTTCTAGTGTGTTAGTGGCATCACACAGAGCTCCTATATTTTCTTCTCAGCAGCACCCATAGGACTTCTAGTGTGTTAGTGGCAGCAAACAGAGCTCCTATATTTTCTTCTCAGCAGCACCCATAGGACTTCTAGTGTGTTAGTGGCATCACACAGAGTTCCTATATTTTCATCTCAGCAGCACCCATAGGTGTACCTATAGTGTGTTAGTGTCAGCACCCATAGGACCTACAGTGTGTTGTGAGCACACATAGGAGTTCTATTTTTTATACTATATACACTACCGACTACAATGGCTGGAAGACCGCCAAGGAGAGGCAGAGCGTGCCGAGGCAAGAACACAGGGCAGGCAGGCTCTGTTTCTAGAGACAACAGTGCTGGCCGTGGACGTGGTCGTGCATCGTCATCAGCACGTGGCCATGGGACACGCTTGTCTTTGTTTTCGGCAGCTGGACATGTGGAGCCGCATCATGCCGAAGGCTTGGTAGAATGGATGACCAAGCCCTCCTCATCCTCCTCATCCTCTCTCACCCAGGCTCAGGGTACTGGCAGAGCAGCTGCCAACGCGTACTCAATGGCATCATCAGCCACCCCTTCCCTAGACCCACCATGTCCTCCTGAGGAGTCCCCCGAACTGTTTGAGCACAGTGTTGGGTACATGCTCCAGGAGGATGCCCAACGATTCGAAGGCTCGGATGATGATACCCAGCTTGAGGAAGTCAGTAGTGTGCGCGCAGAGAGAGGGGATGCTGAAGGACAGCAATCTGGCAGTAGTGTTCCACCAGCTGCAGCTTACTGCCAGGTTTGCTCTAGTGGTGAAGAGGGAGGGGATGATGAGGTCACTGACTCCACGTGGGTGCCTGAAGGGAGAGAGGAGGAGGAGGAGGAGGATGCAGCGTCACATATCCAACGAGGCAGGATGCCCCCTGGAGGCCAGCTAGAGGCCAGCACAGCAACTGTACCACACCGCAGAGCTCCGCCTGTGCAGGGCGCTGCCTCTGCACGTTATCACAAAAGTTCTTTGGTGTGGGCCTTTTTTGAGACGAGTGCATCAGATCGCACCACTGCTATTTGCAATATTTGTCTCAAGCGTATCTCGCGTGGCCAAAACATCAGCCGCTTGGGCACCACAAGCATGAGCAGACATATGTCGACCTGCCATGCAGCTCGTTGGCAAGCACACATAAAAGACCCACACCAAAGAACAAAGCGGACCTCTCCTTGCTCCTCATCAGCTGGGATCTCCATCCCCACTATATCTTCAGTCCTCTCTGAAAGCTGCTCTGAGAGGACTGAAGGTGTAGAATTAGGTGTGTCACAACCAAGTACTTGCAGTACACCGACGTCCGATTGTAGCAGGCAAATTTCCCTGCCCCAGCTGCTGGACCGTCGAAAGAAGTTCACTCCCAGCCATCCACATGCCCAGCGGTTGAATGCTAGCTTGGCTAAATTGCTAGCACTTCAACTGCTGCCTTTTCAGTTGATAGACTCGGCCCCCTTCCGTGAGTTTGTTCAATGTGCGGTTCCTCAGTGGCAGGTTCCCAAACGCCACTTTTTCTCACGGAAGGCGATTCCGTCTCTCTACTGGCATGTGGAAGGCAATGTCCATGCCTCGCTGGACAGGGCGGTCAGCGGTAAGGTGCATATTACCGCTGACTCATGGTCCAGCAGGCATGGACAGGGACGTTATCTTTCTTTCACGGCCCATTGGGTCACTCTATTGGTAGCTGGGAGGGATGCAGGACAAGGTGCAGTAGTGTTGGAGGTTGTTCCGCCACCACGCCTCCAAAATGCTACTACTGGTTGTGACACACCTCTCTCCTCCACCCCCTCCTCTTCTTCTTCCTCCATGTCCTCTTCAAGTGCTCTGTCCTCGGAACCAGCGATGCTCCGTAGGCGTACAAGGGGCTACGCGAGTACGCAGGCAAAAAGATGCCATGCCGTGCTTGCGCTGGTGTGTTTGGGGGACAGGAGCCACACTGGGCCAGAGGTTCTGGCAGCTCTGCAGGGGCAGGCCGAGAGGTGGTTGACGCCACGCCAGCTTAAGCCAGGAATGGTCGTTTCTGATAATGGCACCAACCTCCTCTCCGCCCTGCGACAGGGGCAGCTCACCCATGTGCCCTGTATGGCTCACGTCCTCAACCTGGTGGTGCAGCGGTTCTTGGGCAGGTTCCCAGGCTTACAGGATGTCCTGAGGCAGGCCAGGAAAGTCTGTGTGCATTTCCGCCGATCTTATAATGCCAGTGCTCGGCTGACTGAGCTGCAAAAGGAGCTGAACCTGCCCAAAAACCGCCTAATATGTGACATGCCCACCAGGTGGAACTCAACGTTGGCCATGCTGCAGCGACTGCACACGCAGCAGAGGGCCATCAATGAGTACCTTTGCGACTACGGCACCAGGACAGGGTCAGGGGAGCTTGGCTTTTTTTCCCCACGCCAGTGGAGCATGATCAGGGATGCATGCACTGTCCTCTCACCATTTGAGGAGGCCACGAGGATGGTGAGCAGTGACAGTGCATGCATCAGTGACACTGTACCTCTTGTCCACCTGTTGGAGCATACGCTGCGTGGGATAATGGACAGGGCACTTGAGGCAGAACAGAGGCAGGAAGAGGAGGACTTCCTTGTCTCTCAAGGCCCCCTTTATCCAGACAATGTTCCTTCTGTCCCACCCATCACACAGGAAGAGGAGGAGGAGGAGGAGGAGGATTGTGTGAGCATGGAGGTGGAGCCTGGCACTCAGCATCAGCAGCAGCAGTCTTTTAGGGATGATGTACAGTCCCAACAAACCAGTGGACTTGTACGTGGCTGGGAGGAGGTGGCTGGCGATCATGTCATCCTCAGTGACCCAGAAGACTCCGGACCGAATGCCTCAGCTAACCTACGCTGCATGGCCTCCCTGATCCTGCAAAGCCTGCGGAAGGATCCTCGTGTTCTTCGGATCAAGGAGAGTGACCATTACTGGCTGGCCACTCTCCTTGATCCACGGTACAAGGGTAAGGTTGCGGACCTTATCTTGCCGTCGCAGAGGGAGCAGAGGATGAGACATCTCAGGGAGGCCTTGCAGAAAGGTCTGTGCAACGCATTCCCAGAAACTGGGAGGTTACAAACTCCTGGTCCTGGACGACGAGTTGCTGAGGCTTCGGTCAGTAGCAGAAGGAGCGGTGGGGAAGGTGGACGTCTGACCGATGCGTTCAGACAATTTTTTAGTCCGCAGCCCCAAGGTATGATCGGTTCCAGCAACCATCGCCAGCGTCTGATATACATGGTGCAGGAATACCTAGGGGCAAGGTCAGACTTGGACACCTTTCCCACCGAAAATCCTCTGGCTTACTGGGTCCTGAGGATGGATCACTGGCCAGAGCTTGCACAGTATGCAATTGAGCTACTGGCCTGTCCTGCATCCAGCGTTCTTTCCGAACGCACATTCAGTGCTGCTGGAGGATTTGTCACCGATCATAGGGTGCGCCTGTCCACCGACTCGGTTGATCGACTGACCTTCATAAAAATGAATCAGTCTTGGATCACCACCAGCTACCAGACACCTGAAGCGGATATAACGGAATAATTTATAATGTCACATCCCTTCAAGACTGCCTATGCTGATGCTGAGTGACTGTCCTGTTATGTTCACTGACTATCCTCTTCCTCCTCCTCAATGATCCATGCCACCACACCAGTGCCTAAGGCACAATTTTTCAGCCCCTGTATAACAGGGGCGTGTAATTACAATTTTTTAAAAAGATGCTTCGCAACAGGTGTGACTGCTGTGCTCAGAGTACAGTATCTGTGAGGGGTTGCAGTGTTGTGGCACCAGCACCAGTGCCTAAGGCACAATTTTTCAGCCCCTGTTGGGGCGTGTAATTACAATTTTTAGGCAATGCTTTGCAACAGGTCTCATTGCTGTGCTCAGAGTACAGTATCTGTGAGGGGTTGCAGTGTTGTGGCACCAGCACCAGTGCCTAAGGCACAATTTTTCAGCCCCTGTATAACAGGGGCGTGTAATTACAATTTTTTAAAAAGATGCTTCGCAACAGGTGTGACTGCTGTGCTCCAAGTACAGTATCTGTGAGGGGTTGCAGTGTTGTGGCACCAGCACCAATGCCTAAGGCACAATTTTTCAGCCCCTGTTTAACAGGGGCGTGTAATTACAAATCTTGATCTAATAGTTCACAGCAGGGCCCATTCCTGCGCCTACCAAGAGTAACTATGAGGGCCTACAGTCTTGTGGCAACACCGTCCACCACCACCACCACCACCACCAAAGGCCCAATTTTTCTGCCCTGTTCAACAGGTGCATGCAATTACAAATCTTGATCTAATAACTCACAGCAGGGCCCATTCCTGCACCCACCAAGAGTAACTGTGAGGGCTTACAGTCTTGTGGCAACACCGTCCACCACCACCACCACCACCACCAAAGGCCCAATTTTTCTGCCCGGTTCAACAGGTGCATGCAAGTACAAATCTTGATCTATTAACTCACAGCAGGGCCCATTCCTGTGCCCACCAGTCTTGTGGCTACACCAATATCTAATAGGGCAAATTTCTGCAGAGTATATACGGCAGGCCCCTACTTTCAAACATCCAACTTACAAACGACTCCTACTTGCAAACGGCAAGAGAAAACAGGAAGTGAGAGGAAATCTACCCCTAGGAAGGAAAATTCTATCCTGTTAGATTTAATTTGGGAAAAAGGTATCTCCTCTCTACTGATGCTTTATCACCAATCCTTGTTTCAATTAAAACCCCACTTTTCCAAAAACATTTGTCATTGGGACGGAAAGTGAGGTGACATGTTCTGAACAGATGTGCAAAGACAGCAAATGTTACAGGGGTGATAACCCCTCCCTATGTTCTCCAAAAAGCTTAAAAATTGATTTTTTTGGGATGTAGCTACACTTCATAATGTACCTGTTCAGATTCTACTTAAGAACAAACCTACAGTCCATGTCTTGTTTGCACCACCTATATACTGCTGTTCAGAGTATATAGGGTTGTAGGTATAGGGTTTTATTTTGGGTGCGGGGTCCCCCTTAGTATCCATACAAGACCCAAAGGGGCTGGGGTGGGGGGGGGGGGGGTGATGGGGTAGCCATGCCATTTTTCTCAAGGATTTTCAGCCATATGGCGGCCAGGACAAGACATGACATTAAAGCCGCAAGTGGTTTTAAATGGCTTCTTTTTTTCCTTTACAAATGTCATTTTGTGCAAGGACAGTTCTAAACACGGGAAACACGTGGCACTTCACAGGCATACTTTAGACACCCCCCAGGTACCATATTTAAAGGAAAATTTCACTTTTTTTTTTTTCACTTTATGCATCATTAAAATGACTGCTCCCGAAAAAACTTTAGTTTTTAAAATTTCTTTTTGCATTGATATATGTCCCCTGGGGCAGGACCCGGGTCCCCAAACCTGTTTTATAACATTAACATGCATATTGGCCGTTGTAATTAGCAATTTTGATTTAGAACGTTCGCGTCCATTATAACGAATAGGGTTCGAAAATTCGCACGAACTTTCGGTCCGTTCGAAGGTTCTGGTGAGAACCGAACCCGGGGGTGTTCGGCTCATCCCTAGTGTTTAGTAGGGTTGAGGTCCAAAGACGTTCAGTAGGGTTGAGGTACAAAGACGTTCAGTAGGGTTGAGGTCCAAAGACGTTCAGTAGGGTTGAGGTCCAAGGGCATTCAGTAGGGTTGAGGTCCAAAGGTGTTTAGTAGGGTTAAAGTCCAAAGGTGTTTAGTAGGATTGAGGTCCAAAGTCATTCAGTAGGGTTGAGGTCCAAAGGTGTTTAGTAGGGTTGAGGTCCAAAGGTGTTTAGTAGGGTTGAGGTACAAAGGTGTTTAGTTGGATTAAGGTCCAAAGTCATTCAGTAGGGTTGAGGTCCAAAGGTGTTTAGTAGGGTTGAGGTCCAAAGACGTTCAGTAGGGTTGAGGTCCAAGGGCATTCAATAGGGTTGAGGTCCAAAGACGTTCAGTAGAGTTGAGGTCCAGAGGCATTCAGTAGGGTTGAGGTCCAAAAGGCATTCAGTAGGGTTGAGGTCCAAAGGCATTCAGTAGGGTTGAGGTCCAAGGGTATTTAGTAGGGTTGAGGTCCAAAGACGTTCAGTAGGGTTGAGGTCCAAAGACGTTCAGTAGGGTTGAGGTCCAAAGGCATTCAGTAGGGTTGAGTTCCAAAGGCATTCAGTAGGGTTGAGGTCCAAAGACGTTCAGTAGGGTTGAGGTCCAAAGACGTTCAGTAGGGTTGAGGTCCAAAGGTGTTTAGTAGGGTTGAGGTCCAAAGGTGTTTAGTAATATTGAGGTCCAAAGTCATTCAGCAGGGTTGAGGTCCAAAGGAGTTCAGTAGGGTTGAGGTCCAAAGACGTTCAGTAGGGTTGAGGTCCAAGGGCATTCAGTAGGGTTGAGGTCCAAAGGTGTTTAGTAGGGTTGAGGTCCAAAGGTGTTTAGTAGTATTGAGGTCCAAAGTCATTCAGTAGGGTTGAGGTCCAAAGGAGTTCAGTAGGGTTGAGGTCCAAGGGCATTCAGTAGGGTTGAGGTCCAAAGGTGTTTAGTAGTATTGAGGTCCAAAGTCATTCAGTAGGGTTGAGGTCCAAAGGAGTTCAGTAGGGTTGAGGTCCAAAGACGTCCAGTAGGGTTGAGGTCAGGGCTCTGTGCAGGACACTTGAGTTCTGGTCAAACCATGTCTTTATGGAGCTGGCTTTGTATACAACCAAGCAATTCGTTGGATGTTAAATACAAAACTTTCTGTAGACCTCACAGCAGTTTGACATCCTTGGTATTAAAGATGGGGCGTGTGGGGTGATGGACCCCCTGCAGCGGGGCAGACAGCAGATTTAACATTTCATTCAGAGGGGCTGAAATAGATTTTCCAAAGAAAAACAAAAAAACAGATGTCCGATCGAATTGAGGCTTAAAAGCCAAAGATCTCCCCATCGTCCCTCGTTGATCCTCTTATGGGATTAATGAAACACTGAGGCTTCAGAAATAAAATGTCACATAAAATAAATACCCAAAACAAACTTCTAAAGAAAATGCAACATGAAACTTCTGCTTGGACTGCAGATCATCGTTGGTTTTAACCCCTGCGCTGCCTTGTCACCATGGCGTGGTGGCGTGGTGGCGTGGTGTGGGAGTTGCACGCTAGAAACATGTTTATAGAAAGTCGCGTGTTATTAACATATTTCACACGAAAACAATGGTTTCCCACAAGAGAAATCGTTTGCCCTAAACTTCAATGGAACCCCAAAACCAAATCCCCACCCTCTAAGCAGGGCTTTTCTTTTCTCAGCAGGAACTCGGGGGGAACGTAGTTCCGGCACCTCTGGCACTGAATGTATGCAGAGGCAAGGGGTGCTGGGGTGTTCTGGAGGGTCTATTGTTGCTGGCGGCTGGGGTATCTATTGTCCCTGGAGGGGATCTATTGTTGCAGGGTGACTATTGTTACTGGGAGGGATCTACTATTGAGGGAGGAGTTTATTGATGCTGGCTGCTGGGAGATCTATTGTTGCTGAGGAAAATCTATTGTTGCTGGGGGAAGGTATTGTTTTTGGAGATGGTCTGTTGTTGCTGGGGGACCTATTGTTGCTGAGGAAAATCTATTGTTGCTGGGGGATCTATTGCTCCTCTATTGTTTTGCTGCTTTCCTTGTTATCATTAACACATTCCATAAGAATGACGTAGCACCACAAAATTATACTTGGTTCTGTATTTTCCAAAAGGGGCGGTACTGGGAGGCGGGTAAGGGGCGGAGAAAAGGGGTGACTCAGAAGAGGGAGGTACCTACTATTTTCAGCAGGAATGCGGGGGAATGCAGTTCCGCCACCTCCAGCACTAAATGTATGTAATGGCAAAGGGTGCTAGGGTGTGCTGAAGGGTCTATTTATGCTGGCTACTGGGGGATTTATTGTCACTGAGGGCGCCTATTGTTTCTAGGGAGGTCTTTTGCCGATGCTGGGGGGATTTTATGTTCCTGGGGGGGTCAATTGTTGATGGGAGAGATCTACTGTTGAGGGAGGGGTCTGTGGTAGCTGGCTGCTAGAAGATCTATTGTTGCTGGTAAGGGTCTATTGTTGCTGGGAGGATTCTATAGTTGGCGGGGGATTTATTGTTACTGTGAGATCTATAATTGCTAAAGGGTGTCTATTGTTGCTGGGGGTATCTTTTATTGCTGCAATGGATCTATTGTTGAAGAGGGGATATTGTTTCTGGTAGTGGTCTATAGTTGTGGGGGTATCTTTTGTTGCTGGGAGGAATCTATTGTTGCTGGGGGTATCTATTGTTGCTGGGGAGGGGTCTATTGTTGCTGGGGTTATATATTGTTGCAGGGAGGCATCTATTGTTGCTGGGGGATACATAGGTGCTAGGAGGGATCTATTGTTGCTGTGAATCTATAGTTGCTGGGAGGGATTTATTGTTATTGGGGGGTCTTTTGTTGCTGGGAGGGTCTATTGTCACTGATGGGGGGTCAAAAGTTGCTGGATGTATCTATTGATGCTGGGAGGGAATTATTGTGGGGGGGTCTATTGTTGCTGGTGGGGGCCTATTTTTGCTGGGGGATCTATTGTTGCTGTGGATCTGTTGTTGCCGGGGGGGTCTCCTGTTGCTGTGAGGATCTATTGTTGCTGTGAGGGCTCTTATGTTGCTTGAAGGGTCTGTTGTTGCTGGGGGAATCTATTGTTTCTGGAAGGGTCTATTGTTGATTGAGGGAATCTATTGTTGCTGGAAGGATCTATTGTTTCTGTGAGATCTATTGTTGCTCGTATGGGTCTCTTGCTGTTAAGGGTATCTATTGTTGCTGAGAGAGATCTGTTTGTTTTGGGGGTATCCTGATGCTGCAGGGATCTATTGTTGCTGGGTGAGCCATATGCACTGGGAGGGATTTATTGTTGTTCCGAGATCTATTGTTGCTGCGAGGGCTCTGCTGTTGCTGTCGGGGGATCCATTGCTGCTGGAGGGGTTTATTGTTGATTGAGGGAATCTATTGTTGATTGAGGGAATCTATTGTTGCTGGAAGGGTCTATTGTTGATTAAGGGGAACTATTGTTGCTGGAAGGGTCTATTGTTGATTAGCGGAACTATTGTTGCTAGAAGGATCTATTGTTTCTGTGAGATCTATTGTTGCTGGCGGGGGTCCCTTGCTGTTAGAGGTATCTATTGTTGCTGGGAGAGATCTGTTATTTCTGGGGGTCTCCTGTTGTTGCGGGGATCTATTGTTGCTGGGTGAGCCATATGTGCTGGGAGGGATTTATTGTTGCTGGGAGATCTATTGTTTCGGCGAGGGCTCTGCTATTGCTGTCAGGGAATCCATTGTTGCTGGAAGTGTCTATTGTTGCTGGAAGGGTCTATTGTTGATGGAGGGGATCTATTGTTTCTAGAAGGGTCTATTGTTGATGGAGGGGGTCTATTGTTTCTGTAAGAGTCTATTATTGCTGGAAGGGTCTATTGTTGATGGAGGTAGTCTATTGTTGCTGGAAGGGTCTATTGTTTATGGAGGGGGTCTATTGTTGCTGGAAGGGTCTATTGTGGATGGAGGAGGGTCTTATGTTGATGGCCTCAGGGGACCTATGTCCCTTTCATTAGTGAATTCCATATACATTTCTTAGCACTAAAAATTATACTTAGTTCTGTATTCTCTAAAAGGGACAGTGCTTGGAGGTGGGAAGTTGGTGGAATTAAGGGACGGTGCTCGGAGGTGGGTATGGGGTGAAACCAAGGGACGGTGCTCAGAGGTGGGAAGGGGTGGAACCAAGGGACGGTGCTCAGAGGTGGGAAGGGGTGGAACCAAGGGACGGTGCTCAGAGGTGGGAAGGGGTGGAACCAAGGGACGGTGCTCAGAGGTGGGAAGGGGTGGAACCAAGGGACGGTGCTCAGAGGTGGGAAGGGGTGGAACCAAGGGACGGTGCTCGGAGGGGGGTATGGGGTGAAACCAAGGGACGGTGCTCGGAGGTGGGTAGGGGGTGGAACCAAGTGATGGTGCTCGGAGGTGGGTAGGGGGTGGAACCAAGTGATGGGGCTCGGAGGTGGGTAGGGGGTGGAACCAAGGGACGGTGCTCAGAGGTGGGAAGGGGTGGAACCAAGGGACGGTGCTCGGAGGTGGGTAGGGGGTGGATCCAACCGACGGTGCTCGGAGGTGGGTAGGGGCTGGAACCAAGGGACGGTGCTCGGAGGTGGGTATGGGGTGGAACCAAGGGACGGTGCTCGGAGGTGGGTAGGGGGTGGATCCAACCGACGGTGCTCGGAGGTGGGTAGGGGCTGGAACCAAGGGAAGGTGCTCAGAGGTGGGTAAGGGCTGGAACCAAGGGACAGTGCTCGGAGGTAAGTAGGGGTAAAACCAAGGGATGGTGCTCGAAGGTGGGTAGGGGTGGAACCAAGGGACAGTGCTCGGAGGTGGGTAGGGGGTAGAATTAAGGAATGGTGCTCGGAGGTGGGTAGGGGGTGGAACCAAGTGATGGTGCTCGGAGGTGGAACCAAGGGACGGTGTTCAGAGGTGGGTAGGGGGTGGTACCAAGGGACGGTGCTCAGAGGTGGGTAAGGGCTGGAACCAAGTGATGGTGCTCGGAGGTGGAACCAAGGGACGGTGCTGGGAGGTGGGTAGGGGGTGGAACCAAGGGACAGTGCTCAGAGGTGGGTAGGGGGTGGAACCAAGGGACTGTGCTCGGAGGAGGGTAGGGGGTGGTACCAAGGGACGGTGCTCAGAGGTGGGTAGAACCAAGGGAAGGTGCTCAGAGGTGGGTAGGGGTGGTACCAAGGGACGTGCTCTGGGGTGGGTAGGGGGTGGAACCAAGTGATGGTGCTCAGAGGTGGGTAGGGGGTGGAACCAAGGGACTGTGCTCGGAGGTGGGTAGGGGGTGGAACCAAGGGACGGTGCTCAGAGGTGGGTAGGGGGTGGAACCAAGGGACGGTGCTCAGAGGTGGGTAGGGGGTGGAACCAAGGGACTGTGCTCGGAGGTGGGTAGGGGGTGGAACCAAGGGACGGTGCTCAGAGGTGGGTAGGGGGTGGAACCAAGGGACGGTGCTCGGAGGTGGGTAGGGGGTGGAACCAAGGGACGGTGCTCAGAGGTGGGTAGGGGGTGGAACCAAGGGACGGTGCTCAGAGGTGGGTAGGGGGTGGAACCAAGGGACGGTGCTCAGAGGTGGGTAGGGGGTGGAGACAAGAAAGGGGGAGTATCTGCACCTATTCTCTGAGAAAAGCCCTGCTTCCATCCATATCTTTCCGTCTTTCTAGAACTGTATATTGTGTTCCTGGAAGTCCTCCTCGGAGAGACGAAAGGAGGAATCCTCTGCAGAGGCAGAGATGTTGCGCTCTCGGAATTTGCATCCTTCGATGGAACAATATTTGTCTTGTAAAGCATTACCTGCTGTTCCCACTTGTTTTTCGCGGCTCATGATCATTTGTAACGCAGAGAAGCGGCAACGGGAACATGACTTCGGTATCATTGCGCAATTTTATATCTTAACTAGATGACAAATAAAACCCGTCCGCCGCTCCGTCTTCCCCCTCTGCGTCTTACGGGGGGGAATAATTATTAAGCGTTTTCAGGCGCGGCGTCACCGCCGTTATCTATCTATCTATTAGGTGCCGATTAGAGGGGGGGGGGGGAGGGGGACCTGACAGATGGAATAAAATATATATGTGTGTCACCGGCACAGACGAGCGCCATTGGACGTGCTGAGCGGTATTTGTACCTGGAAAGTGTCGGGAGATGGCGGGGAAACGTTCTTGGATAGATCTGAGTCCTGCAGCGGGCCGGGGACAGAACATCTGCCAGCTGGTTCAGAACCGGAGCCAACGTTGTACTCGGCATGCAGAACACGCGCGGCACTTCCCTTGTACTCAGCATTGCAAGGCAGCCGCTTCTCACAGTGTGCTCCATGCTACAGCCATTCTCTCATATTCTATTATAATCTGCAGCAGTCTCTGGTAACACGGCAGCAATCCACAGCAGTCTCTGGTAACACGGCAGCAATCCACAGCAGTCTCTGGTAACATGGCAGCAATCTGTAGCAGTCTCTGGTAACATGGCAGCAATCTGTAGCAGTCTCTGGTAATATGGCAGCAATCTGTAGCAGTCTCTGGTAATATGACAGCAATCTGTAGCAGTCTCTGGTAATATGGCAGCAATCTGTAGAAGTCTCTGGTAACATGGCAGCAATCTGTAGCAGTCTCTGGTAACATGGCAGCAATCTGTAGCAGTCTCTGGTAACATGGCAGCAATCTGTAGCAGTCTCTGGTAACATGGCAGCAATCTGTAGCAGTCTCTGGTAATATGGCAGCAATCTGTAGCAGTCTCTGGTAACATGGCAGCAATCTGCATCAGTCTCTGGTAACATGGCAGCAATCTGTAGCAGTCTCTGGTAACATGGCAGCAATCTGCATCAGTCTCTGGTAACATGGCAGCAATCTGTAGCAGTCTCTGGTAATATGGCAGCAATCTGCATCAGTCTCTGGTAACATGGCAGCAATCTGCATCAGTCTCTGGTAACATGGCAGCAATCTGTAGCAGTCTCTGGTAATATGGCAGCAATCTGTAGCAGTCTCTGGTTACATGGCAGCAATCTGTAGCAGTCTCTGGTAACATGGCAGCAATCTGTAGCAGTCTCTGGTAACATGGCAGCAATCTGTAGCAGTCTCTGGTAACATGGCAGCAATCTGTAGCAGTCTCTGGTAACATGGCAGCAATCTGTAGCAGTCTCTGGTAATATGGCAGCAATCTACATCAGTCTCTGGTAACATGGCAGCAATCTGTAGAAGTCTCTGGTAATATGGCAGCAATCTGTAGCAGTCTCTGGTAATATGGCAGCAATCTGCATCAGTCTCTGGTAACATGGCAGCAATCTGTAGCAGTCTCTGGTAACATGGCAGCAATCTGCATCAGTCTCTGGTAACATGGCAGCAATCTGTAGCAGTCTCTGGTTACATGGCAGCAATCTGCATCAGTCTCTGGTAACATGGCAGCAATCTGTAGAAGTCTCTGGTAACATGGCAGCAATCTGTAGCAGTCTCTGGTAACATGGCAGCAATCTGTAGCAGTCTCTGGTAACATGGCAGCAATCTGTAGCAGTCTCTGGTAACATGGCAGCAATCTGTAGCAGTCTCTGGTAATATGGCAGCAATCTGCATCAGTCTCTGGTAACATGGCAGCAATCTGTAGCAGTCTCTGGTAACATGGCAGCAATCTGCATCAGTCTCTGGTAACATGGCAGCAATCTGTAGCAGTCTCTGGTAACATGGCAGCAATCTGCATCAGTCTCTGGTAACATGGCAGCAATCTGCATCAGTCTCTGGTAACATGGCAGCAATCTGTAGAAGTCTCTGGTAACATGGCAGCAATCTGTAGCAGTCTCTGGTAACATGGCAGCAATCTGTAGCAGTCTCTGGTAACATGGCAGCAATCTGTAGCAGTCTCTGGTAACATGGCAGCAATCTGTAGCAGTCTCTGGTAATATGGCAGCAATCTGCATCAGTCTCTGGTAACATGGCAGCAATCTGTAGAAGTCTCTGGTAATATGGCAGCAATCTGTAGCAGTCTCTGGTAATATGGCAGCAATCTGCATCAGTCTCTGGTAACATGGCAGCAAACTGTAGCAGTCTCTGATAACATGGCAGCAATCTGCATCAGTCTCTGGTAACATGGCAGCAATCTGTAGCAGTCTCTGGTTACATGGCAGCAATCTGCATCAGTCTCTGGTAACATGGCAGCAATCTGTAGAAGTCTCTGGTAACATGGCAGCAATCTGTAGCAGTCTCTGGTAACATGGCAGCAATCTGTAGCAGTCTCTGGTAACATGGCAGCAATCTGTAGCAGTCTCTGGTAACATGGCAGCAATCTGTAGCAGTCTCTGGTAATATGGCAGCAATCTGCATCAGTCTCTGGTAACATGGCAGCAATCTGTAGAAGTCTCTGGTAATATGGCAGCAATCTGTAGCAGTCTCTGGTTACATGGCAGCAATCTGTAGCAGTCTCTGGTAACATGGCAGCAATCTGTAGAAGTCTCTGGTAACATGGCAGCAATCTGTAGAACTCTCTGGTAATATGGCAGCAATCTGTAGCAGTCTCTGGTTACATGGCAGCAATCTGTAGCAGTCTCTGGTAACATGGCAGCAATCTGTGGCAGTCTCTGGTAACATGGCAGCAATCTGTAGCAGTCTCTGGTAACATGGCAGCAATCTGCAGCAGTCTCTGGTTATATGACAGCAATCTGTAGAAGTCTCTGGGAACATGGCAGCAATCTGTAGCAGTCTCTGGGAACATGGCAGCAATCTGCAGCAGTCTCTAGTAACATGGCAGCAATCTGTAGAAGTCTCTGGGAACATGGCAGCAATATGTAGCAGTCTCTAGTAACATGGCAGCAATCTGTAGAAGTCTCTGGTAACATGGCAGCAATCTGTAGCAGTCTCTGGTAACATGGCAGCAATCTGTAGCAGTCTCTGGTAATATGGCAGCAATCTGTAGCAGTCTCTGGTAACATGGCAGCAATCTGTAGCAGTCTCTGGTAACATGGCAGCAATCTGTAGCAGTCTCTGGTAACATGGCAGCAATCTGCATCAGTCTCTGGTAATATGGCAGCAATCTGTAGCAGTCTCTGGTAACATGGCAGCAATCTGTAGAAGTCTCTGGTAACATGGCAGCAATCTGTAGAACTCTCTGGTAATATGGCAGCAATCTGCATCAGTCTCTGGTAACATGGCAGCAATCTGTAGAAGTCTCTGGTAATATGGCAGCAATCTGTAGCAGTCTCTGGTTACATGGCAGCAATCTGTAGCAGTCTCTGGTAACATGGCAGCAATCTGTAGAAGTCTCTGGTAACATGGCAGCAATCTGTAGCAGTCTCTGGTAACATGGCAGCAATCTGTAGAAGTTTCTGGTAATAAGGCAGCAATCTGTAGCAGTCTCTGGTAACATGGCAGCAATCTGTAGCAGTCTCTAGTAACATGGCAGCAATCTGTAGAAGTCTCTGGTAATATGGCAGCAATCTGCATCAGTCTCTGGTAACATGGCAGCAATCTGTAGAAGTCTCTGGTAATATGGCAGCAATCTGTAGCAGTCTCTGGTTACATGGCCGCAATCTGTAGCAGTCTCTGGTAACATGGCAGCAATCTGTAGAAGTCTCTGGTAACATGGCAGCAATCTGTAGCAGTCTCTGGTAACATGGCAGCAATCTGCAGCAGTCTCTGGTTATATGGCAGCAATCTGTAGAAGTCTCTGGTAACATGGCAGCAATCTGTAGCAGTCTCTAGTAACATGGCAGCAATCTGTAGAAGTCTCTGGTAATATGGCAGCAATCTGTAGCAGTCTCTGGTAACATGGCAGCAATCTGTAGCAGTCTCTGGTAACATGGCAGCAATCTGTAGCAGTCTCTGGTAATATGGCAGCAATCTTCAGCAGTCTCTGGTAACATGGCAGCAATCTGCAGCAGTCTCTGGTAATATGGCGGCAATCTGTAGCAGTCTCTGGTAACATGGCAGCAATCTGTATCAGTCTCTGGTAACATGGCAGAAATCTGTAGCAGTCTCTGGTAACATGGCAGCAATCTGTAGAAGTCTCTGGTAGTATGGCAGCAATCTGTAGCAGTCTCTGGTAACATGGCAGCAATCTGTAGCAGTCTCTGGTAACATGGCAGAAATCTGTAGCAGTCTCTGGCTTTATTCTGTTGCCATGAACAATAGAAATTACTGGACTGATAATAAGTTCTTTGGAGCTCTCATCCTTTATCACATTTCTCAGACTGTTTTGGGGACACGCGTCTCAGGGTACCCCAGCTTACAGTGAGCTGTCCACCTGAGTCCCGTCTTCAAGCCCAACCCCTTTTCCCAGGACCTCAGTTCAGAGCTCCACTTACATTCCATTAATAGGAAACTCCCTACCCACAGCTTCCTTCTAGGTGTGCAGAACTCAGTATAGGGGGTGTAGTAAACCTTGATGTAGTATTTCTATGGATTTCCTAGGGATGCCTATAATCCTACCTTAATGTCTGGCCAACATCTGTGCCAACTCTAGGAGAAGGTGGGTGAGGATTCTGAGGAACCGGCCTGGAATCTGTGGACTGTTCCTACATAAAATTGAGTTTTCTATGACATGACAGTTTTTTTTATACCTTGTGTGGCAGTTCTATATACTGTACTTTATATGGAGGTCGTCCTCTAAGGGTCTTCTTTCTCTTCCAGAATATGGAGAAGGTCCTCGTCCCATCAGTCACTCTGATTGTTGGCTGTGGTGTTTCCTCGCTCACCCTTCTGCTTCTCATCATCATCTATGTGTCGGTATGGAGGTGAGTTACAGTGTCTTATCCTGGGTGTTGTTTGACTCTCAGACTTACTCAACCTTTACTATGGAAAAACCCTTACAGTTGGCCAACTTCTGACCTTCACTTGACATCCTTCTGACTAACAGTTAAATTCCTTCTGATCTCCAGTTAACTTCCTTATAACTAGCAGTTGACTTCCTTATAACCTTCAGTTGACCTCCTTCTGACCTTCAGTTGACCTCCTTACAACTATTAGTTGACTTCCTTCTGACTTGCAGTTGACCTCCTTATAACTAGCAGTTAACTTCCTTATAACCTTCAGTTGACCTCCTTCTGATCTTCAGCTGACCTCCTTATAACGAGCAGTTGACCTCCTTATAACTAGCAGCTGACCTCCTTATAACTAGCAGTTAACTTCCTTCTGACTTGCAGTTGACCTTATAACTAGCGGTTGACTTCCTTATAACCATCAGTTGACCTCCTTCTGATCTTCAATTGACCTCCTTATAACTCTCAGTTGACTTCCTTCTGACCTTAAGTTGACCACCTTCTAAATAACAGTTCCTCCTGACTTACAGTTGGCCTCCTTCTGATCTTCAGTTGACCTCCTTATAACTAGCAGTTGACTTCCTTCTGATCTTCAGTTGACCTCCTTCTGATCTTCAGTTGACCTCCTTATAACTAGCAGTTGACTTCCTTATAACCTTCAGTTGTCCTCCTTCTGATCTTCAGTTGACCTCCTTATAACTAGCAGTTGACTTCCTTATAACCTTCAGTTGTCCTCCTTATAACTAGCAGTTGACCTCCTTATAACTAGCAGTTGACCTCCTTATAACTAGCAGTTGACTTTCTTATAACCTTCAGTTGACCTCCTTCTGATCTTCAGTTGACCTCCTTATAACTAGCAGTTGACTTCCGTCTGACCTTCAGTTGACCTCCTTCTAAATAACAGTTCCTCCTGACTTACAGTTGACCTCCTTCTGATCTTCAGTTGACCTCCTTATAACTAGCAGTTGACTTCCTCCTGACTTACAGTTGGCCTCCTTCTGACTTGCAGTTTATCTCCTTCTGAGTTCCAGTAGATCTCCTTTTGCCTAGCAGTTCACCTTCTTTTGACTTACAGTGGATCTCCTCCTGACTTGCAGGTGACCTCATTATGACGTCCTCCTTACATGCAGTGGACCTCCTGACTTACAGTTGACCTCCTTCTGACTTGCAGGTGACCTCATTATGACCTCATTATGACCTCCTCCTTACATGCAGTGGACCTCCTGACTTACAGTTGAGCAGGAGGCAGCAGGGAGCCCCAATGTAATTCTCATCTAGGCGAGTAATTAGGAAGTTCAAAAAGGTCTAAACTTTTCTGAACATGAGTAAACCTTCTCCAATTGTGTAAGAGGGTGGGAGAAGGAACTAGGAGAGAAAACATTATTTTAATAGGTGAGGGTGCTTTAAATCAATCATCAGAAGTGCTGACCACTGAGCCACTGTGCTGCCACCAGTGGTGGGTATATCTGCTTTGCAGCACTGGGGTTCTTGGTTCAAGTCCTGACAAGGACACTATCTCCATGAAGCTTGCATGTTCTCCCTATGCTTGCCTTGGTTTCCTCCAGATACTCTGATTTCCTTCCACACCCTAAATACATGCCGGTAGGTATATTGGCCTTAGTATGCATGTATGAGAAAAAGAGGCTTCAGGGGTAGGTACCCTGGGCACTCCAGCTGTTGTGAAACAAATTCCCAGAAGGCACTGCAAGACTCTGACACGGTTCCCAGAGACAGAGGCATGATGGGATTTGTAGTTTCACCACAGCTGGAGTGCCGAGGTTGCCCACCCCTGGATTAGGTTCTAAGCTCTTTGAAGGCCGGGCTCTATAACTTGATTGAACTATAGGAAAAATTGTTGTTGGGACTTTGTATGAGGCCATGACTAACCAGTACATAGGTCCCCATCCCCGACAGTAGACAGAGGAGAGGAAAAGGGGGGAGTAGGAAGCCATGGGACTTTATATGAAACACAACATTACGGTAGATTGAATCATTGAGAAGTAGAAATAGTAGTATTTATTAAAACCCACAATTGAGCATTTTCGTAACAATTACGAACATTCGTTATGATGAATTTAAAAAGCAAAATATACCTTTCTTAATATGGCAGTCGTTGACTCATTATGAGGAGCTCCCACCATCCCTGTGCTGAGCTCATTATGAGGGGCTCCCATTATCCCTGTGCTGAGCTCATTATGAGGGGCTCCCACCATCCCTGTGCTGAGCTCATTATGAGGAGCTCCCATTATCCCTGTGCTGAGCTCATTATGAGGGGCTCCCACCATCCCTGTGCTGTGCTCATTATGAGGGGCTCCCACCATCCCTGTGCTGTGCTCATTATGAGGGGCTCCCCCCATCCCTGTGCTGTGCTCATTATGAGGGGCCCCATCATCCCTGTGCTGGGCTCATTATGAGGGGCTCCCTCCATCCCTGTGCTGTGCTCATTATGAGGGGCTCCCACCATCCCTGTGCTGTGCTCATTATGAGGGGCTCCCACCATCCCTGTGCTGTGCTCATTATGAGGGGCTCCCCCCATCCCTGTGCTGTGCTCATTATGAGGGGCTCCCACCATCCCTGTGCTGTGCTCATTATGAGGGGCTCCCACCATCCCTGTGCTGTGCTCATTATGAGGAGCTCCCCCCATCCCTGTGCTGTGCTCATTATGAGGGGCTCCCACCATCCCTGTGCTGTGCTCATTATGAGGGGCGCCCATCATCCCTGTGCTGTGCTCATTATGAGGGGCTCCCCCCATCCCTGTGCTGTGCTCATTATGAGGGTCTCCCACCATCCCTATGCTGTGCTCATTATGAGGGGCTCCCACCATCCTTGTGCTCATTATGAGGGGCTCCCACCATCCCTGTGCTGTGCTCATTATGAAGGGCTCCCACCATCCCTGTGCTGTGCTCATTATGAGGGGCTCCCACCATCCTTGTGCTCATTATGAGGGGCTCCCACCATCCCTGTGCTGTGCTCATTATGAGGGGCTCCCACCATCCCTGTGCTGTGCTCATTATGAGGGGCTCCCACCATCCTTGTGCTCATTATGAGGGGCTCCCACCATCCCTGTGCTGTGCTCATTATGAGGGGCTCCCACCATCCCTGTGCTGTGCTCATTATGAGGAGCTCCCACCATCCCTGTGCTGTGCTCATTATGAGGGGCTCCCACCATCCCTGTGCTGTGCTCATTATGAGGGGCTCCCACCATCCCTGTGCTCATTATGAGGAGCTCCCCCCATCCCTGTGCTGTGCTCATTATGAGGGGCTCCCACCATCCCTGTGCTGTGCTCATTATGAGGGGCTCCCCCCATCCCTGTGCTGTGCTCATTATGAGGGGCTCCCACCATCCCTGTGCTGTGCTCATTATGAGAGGCTCCCACCATCCCTGTGCTGTGCTCATTATGAGGAGCTCCCCCCATCCCTGTGCTCATTATGAGGGGCTCCCATCATCCCTGTGCTGTGTTCATTATGAGGGGCTCCCACCATCCCTGTGCTGTTCTCATTATGAGGGGCTCTCACCATCCCTGTGCTGTGCTCATTATGAGGGGCTCCCCCCATCCCTGTGCTGTGCTCATTATGAGGGGCTCCCCCCATCCCTGTGCTCATTATGAGGGGCTCCCATCATCCCTGTGCTGTGCTCTGTATGAGGAGCTCCCCCCATCCCTGTGCTGTGCTCATTATGAGGGGCTCCCATGATCCCTGTGCTGTGCTCATTATGAGGGGCTCCCACCATCCCTGCGCTGTGCTCATTATGAGGGGCTCCCCCCATCCCTGTGCTGTGCTCATTATGAGGGGCTCCCCCCATCCCTGCGCTGTGCTCATTATGAGGGGCTCCCCCCATCCCTGTGCTGTGCTCATTATGAGGGGCTCCCCCCATCCCTGCGCTGTGCTCATTATGAGGGGCTCCCCCCATCCCTGTGCTGTGCTCATTATGAGGGGCTCCCCCCATCCCTGTGCTGTGATGACTTCCTGGGTTTTTAACTTCATCCTAACGAATAATGGTAATTATTATGACAATAATAAAACGATATTAATGAACATTCTTATTTTGTCCAATTCTGAATCTCCCACCGGCTACCAGGACCAGTCTGAGCCGTCTCTCCCTCTCCCGAAATTTCGTATTTCGTATAAAATTCGTAAGAATAGAAATTCGTATTTCGGATGCTTCCGAATGTACGAATTTTCGATTCGTAGGAAACAAATCGCACACGTCTAACAGGTAGTATAAATACGGTAATTAGTTACTGATTCAAGCGAGTCAAACCCATAGTAGACACATGATTGCTGTGGTATGGCATCAAATAAGAAAGGCTTGACGCGTTTCGTGGACTGTTTCCACTCATCAGGAGCAGCTATACAATAGGCTACCTATAATGAATATATATTAATAATCAATGGTAATTGATTATAATAGGAAGATAGAGGACAAAAATACTATGGTCCTTACACTCTTACCTATGGGTAGAATTTGAAGGAATGTAGATCATGGTAATGATAGTAGGAGGTAGTTGGGGGGTGGGGAACATCTGGCTTATCACCAATCACGTGCAACAATGTTTATCATGTTATCAATTTTCTGTTCTGTGATGTACCAATCATGCATATTATAAGTTTGTACTACACATTGATTTACTATTGATGCCATGGATCGCACTCATGCTCAATTGTGGTTTTTAATAAATACTACAAATTTCTACTTCTCAATGATTCACAATCTTCCGTAATGTTGTGTTTCATATAAAGTCCCATGGCTTCCTACTCCCCCCTTTTCCTCTCCTTGATTGAACTCTATGAATGTCTCTAATGAACAAGCTAACAATAATCGTATTCCCATCTATGTTTTTAGGTACATCCGGTCGGAGCGCTCCGTCATTTTGATCAACTTCTGCTTGTCCATCATTTCCTCCAACGCCTTAATACTTGTTGGGCAAACGCAGACCAGGAACAAGGTATGATCTATAGATGGGAAGGGAAATGGCAGGTTTTCGGAAGATGACGTGTATCTCGGAAGGGTCGCGTTTTAGGCAAACTTGAGCCTTGCTAATGGAGGATAAAAGAAGTTCATTTTAAGGGCCTCCTTCACACATTGGACCACGCGGTACTGCCGCCCACTGAATGATGCGTTTATATAGAATGGCACTTTAATGCCTCCGTATAGCTGCTGCCAACGGTCATGCACTGCAGGGGGCCACAACAGAGTGTCCAAAAAAATGAGTATCCTTCATGCAAAGCTCAGGAGGGAGGGAGATGCGATTGGTTGTTGCATCATCGGAGGAAGGGAGTGAGTTGTGATTGGTTGTTGCATCATCGGAGGAAGGGAGTGAGTTGTGATTGGTTGTTGCATCATCGGAGGAAGGGAGTGAGTTGTGATTGGTTGTTGCATCATCGGAGGAAGGGAGTGAGTTGTGATTGGTTGTTGCGTCTTAAGAGGAAGGGAGTGAGTTGTGATTGGTTGTTGCATCAAAGGATGAAGATATTAAGTTGTGATTGATTGTTGCATCGTCGGAGGAAGAGAGTGAGTTGTGATTAGTTTGTTGCATCATCAGAGAAAATGCGCTGCGATTAGCTGATGCATCACTGGAAGGGAGTGAGTTGCAATTGGCTGTTGTGTATTTAGAGGAAGGGAGTGAGTTGTGATTGGTTGTTGCATCATCTGAGAGAATGCGCTGCGATTGGCTGATGCATCATTGGAAGGGAGTGAGTTGCAATGGGCTGATGCATCAAAGGAGGAAGGGATTAAGTTGTGATGGATTGTTGTGTTATTGTTGGAAGGGATTAGGTTGTGATTGGCTACGACTTGGTGGAAGGATGGAACTCACCTTCTTGGTTGTTGCATCACCGGAGAGAATGTGCTGTGATTGGTTGATGCATCATTGAAGTAGGGAGAGTGATTTGTGATTAGTTGATGCATCATCGGAGGGAGTGAGTTGTGATTGGTTGTTGCATCTTTATAGGAAGGGAGTGAGTTGTGATTGGTTGTTGCATCTTTATAGGAAGGGAGTGAGTTGTGATTGGTTGTTGCATCTTTATAGGAAGGGAGTGAGTTGTGATTGGTTGTTGCATCTTTATAGGAAGGGAGTGAGTTTTGATTGGCTGTTGCATCAAAGGAGGAAGAGATTAATTTGTGATTGATTGTTGTGTCATTGTTGGAAGAGGGATTAGGTTGTGATTGGCTATGACTTGGTGGAAGGATAGAACTCACCTTAGTTGTTGCATCACCGGAGAGAATGCACTGTGATTGGTTGATGCGTCATTGGAGTAGGGAGAGTGATTTGTGATTAGTTGATGCATCATCGGAGGGAGTGAGTTGTGATTGGTTGTTGCATCCTTAGAGGAAGGGAGTGAGTTGTGATTGGTTGTTGCATCCTTAGAGGAAGGGAGTGAGTTGTGATTGGTTGTTGCATCCTTAGAGGAAGGGAGTGAGTTGTGATTGGTTGTTGCATCATTGGAGGAAGAGTTTAAGTTGCGAATGGGTTGTTGCATCCTTGAAGGAAAGGATTAGGTTGTGATTGGTTGTTGCTGCATCATTGGAGGAAGGGGGTGAGCTGTGATTGGTTGCTGCATCATTAGAGGAAGAGATTAGGTTGTGATTGGTTGTTGCATGATCGGAGGAAGGGAGTTAGCTTCGATTGGTTCCTGCATCATTAGTATAAGAGATTAGGTTGTGATTGATTGTTGCTGCATCATCGAAGGAAGGGAGGGAGCTGCGATTGGTTGCTGCATTATTGGAGGAAGAGATTAGGTTGTGATTGATTGTTGCATGATCGGAGGAAGGGAGCGAGTTGTGATTGGTTGTTGCATCATTGAAGGAAGGGATTAGGTTGTGATTGATTGTTGCTGCATCATCGGAGGAAGGGAGTGAGCTGTGATTGGGTGCTGCATCATTAGAGGAAGAGATTAGGCTGTGATTGGTTGCTGCATCTTTGTAGGAAGGAAGTGAGCTGCGATTGGTTGCTGCATCATAGGAGTGAGGGGTGTAAGATGTGATTGGTTGTTGCATCTTAGGAGGAAGGGAGTTAGTTACAATTGGTTGCTCAGTCATTGGAGAAAGGGAGTGAGTTTCAAAATCCCAAATACTTGGAAGCGCCTGGTATGTTTGTTTTTGCTTTGGGGGGCCAAATGGACCCTCATGAGCCCAGCACAGATTTACTTTAAAGGAAAGGTTGCACACAAAAAAAAAAAAAGATTTGGATTTTTTTATTTAATTTTACCTACCTTGGACCTCCACCCTCTTGTGCCTCTTCCTCACCCGTCTCCTTAGGCCTCACTGGAAGAGTCAATCATAGAGTTACCCCCTCCCCACTCTTTGATGGACCCCATATATGGGGTGTCCTTTGGTGGCTGGGTATGGCACGGTAATCCGTCCCCACGCTGTACACCTCTACCATTCTCCTGAAGGACAAGCGACCTGCGAAACGCGTAGAGAGCCCAGCTATATTTCCCACCCAATAAGAGAATTGTGTCCTATCCTATTTAAGACTGTGTATAGAGAAGGAGGTAATTGGGGGTCATGCGGTTAGAGGATAAAATTGTAAAGAATTTATTCATATTGACACTTTTTTTTTATGGTTATTCTTTTATTTTATGTTTCATAAAATGTTGAGTTTTAGTGATTTGTTTGATGTTGCGCAGCTCACAAGTCCACCTTTGTAATCGTTTTTCCAATTTATTGTGTTCTCTGATGTTATTATCCGATAAGAATGCTGATCCAGTGAAGTCACCGCGCCTCACACAGATCAGTAGACGGCTTGTCCTGCGTTTAGCACGGCGCGGTTTGCTTTTCGATTGTCTGTTAAGCCCTTCTTGCCCGCGAGCGCTGACCCAGAATTCCCAGCTGCACATCGCAGGGAGCGCCGTGTCAGACGTGAGCGGCCTTCATCCTTTCTCTGAGGCGCCCCCCTCCCTTATCTCCCCCCACCACATGTGCGCTCCACTCGCGTGTTCTGACGTCCTCCGTCCATCACGCCAATTCACAGCGGATGCGTTTACAGCGAATACTCCTAATTAGTCAGAGCGGCAATAAACCCGAGATGGCCGAATCCATTCCCGAGAGCCGCGGCCCGTCACCGCTTTGCCGTGTCTGTAATTAATGCAAACACTAACAATTATCCGCGCCGTATAATTCCCACAGCTGAGCGCGTCTTACTTGTTGTTTGGTGAAGGCGAGAAGGACCTGTGATTGGCTGACGTGGTCCTCGCCTTGGTCATCTATAAATATAGGTAGGATGGTCAACGCCAAGGTTGCCAACTTTCAGTAAATTTCCGAACAGTTTGTAAAATCCATGAATGTCGGTGAATGTCGGTGAATGTCGGTGAATGTCGGTTACCTACACACAGCCTACAGGTCTGTCATGGACATCCAAGGACAAATGCAAAAAGTACAGATTTTATAAACTGTTTGTAAATTTTTTGAAAGTCGGCAACCCTGATCAACATGCCGCCCTTCGAGGTGTCACCAGAACAGGAAACGGGGAAAATCTTCCAAAGTACAAACTTGTTGTGTGGCAGCGCCGGATCTAGACTGACCTGGGGGTGCAGAAATAAAGTCAGGGGACACCCCATCATCACAAATTAGATTCCCCCATCACAGGAGAACCTTCTGTCCCCCCCCCCCCCCAAATAATCCTGCCTTCAAATCTTCACCATTGATGATTAACTACTTCTAGTATTACTGGGGGAGAGCAGCACAGGGCGACAGCAACAAACATTCATCAGAGGGAGATAGAGAGATACAAAGTAACATTGTTTATAAACATGGATTAGATGGGAGATAGAGAGATACAAAGTAACATTGTTTATAAACATTGATCAGACAGGAGATAGAGAGATACAAAGTAACATTGTTTATAAACATTGATCAGACAGGAGATAGAGAGATACAAAATAACATTGTTTATAAACATTGATCAGATGGGAGATAGAGAGATACAAAGTAACATTGTTTATAAACATTGATCAGACGGGAGATAGAGAGACACAAAGTAACATTGTTTATAAACATTGATCAGATAGGAGATAGAGAGATACAAAGTAACATTGTTTATAATCATTGATCAGACAGGAGATAGAGAGATACAAAGTGACATTGTTTATAAACATTGATCAGACGGGAGATAGAGAAATACAAACTAACATTGTTTATAGACATTGATCAGACAGGAGATAGAGAGATACAAAGTAACATTGTTTATAGACATTGATCAGGCAGGACATACAGAGATACAAAGTAACATTGTTTATAAACATTGATCAGACAGGAGATAGAGAGATACAAAGTAACATTGTTTATAAACATTGATCAGACAGGAGATAGAGAGAGATACAAAGTAACATTGTTTATAAACATTGATCAGATGGGAGATAGAGAGATACAAAGTAACATTGTTTATAGACATTGATCAGACAGGAGATAGAGAGATACAAAGTAACATTGTTTATAAACATTGATCAGACGGAAGATAGAGAGATACAAAGTAACATTGTTTATAAACATTTATCAGACAGGAGATAGAGAGATACAAAGTGACATTGTTTATAAACATTGATCAGACAGGAGATAGAGTGATGCAAGTATGTTTCGCCCTGTGAATGTGCGTGGGGCGAAACACGTTGGGTGTGGCCTGGATGGAGCTTTCTATACACAGGGTTTTGTAGTGACGTGCGGCTTATAGGACTCTTCTTTATCGGTATCCACAGAGCTGGGGCGAGCTCCATTGTTGCTCTCTCGTTGTATCGGTACACGGAGGCCTTAGATGTACTCTGTGCTGTGATAGTGGGAGACAACGCACATCGTATAGAATGCGACCGTCGCTTGAATTGTATCTCTAGGCAAACATTTTGGTCTCATTTTGGACAGAGGGGGAAGGGAAAGGTCCCTTGTCATATAGAAGAACAGAGGACAAGTTACTAAGTAGCGATACAATAAGTATCTTTCTTCACTTAGAAGGTTTGCTGTGTGGTGAAGTCTGATATTTAGGGGTCTTCTCTGTATAGACTGAAATATATACCGTTTTTTATCAGTTATTATTTATAATCTAATTAGTGTATATTACAGAGTTCTATTTTATTCCATAGTTTTCATCTCACAGGGGAGACTTCCACCTTGTTAATGATGTTTTTAATGAACATATTATATAATTTAACATCGATTTTAATTGAGTCTCTAAATTTTAAACCATCTTTTCCATTTTTAATGAGATCTGTGTTCTTTATGTATTTTAATTATATATAATGTATTTCATTAATATAATCGGTCATGATTTGTGTTTTATAAATATTTCTGAGTTTTCTTTGCATGTGTATTGCTACATTTTACTATGATTGGATTAGTGTGAGGTTTTGTGTTTCTATGACCTTTTTTTTTGTATTTGTGTTATAGTCCTGAAAAAGGGGGAGGGGAATCTTTAACGGCCGAAACGCGCTGGGTATAAATGGCGGTCGTTGCAATACTTTATGTCACACCGTATTTGCGCAGCGGTCAATTTTTTGGGTAAAAAAAAAACTTTTTTTTTTTATAAAAAATAAGAAAACAGTTAAGTTAGCCCATTTTTTTTTTTTTTTATATTCTGAAAGATAATGTTACGCCGAGTAAATTGATACCCAACATATACCGTATATACTCGAGTATAAGCCGACCCGAATATAAGCCGAGGCACCTAATTTTACCACAAAAACTGGGAAAACGTATTGACTCGAGTATAAGCCGAGGGTTTCCATCTGCATGCCTCACTGTGCCTCACTGTGCCCATCCCTCACTGTGCCCATCCCTCACTGTGCCCATGCCTCACTGTGCCCATCCCTCACTGTGCCCATGCCTCACTGTGCCCATCCCTCACTGTGCCCATCCCTCACTGTGCCTCACTGTGCCCATCCCTCACTGTGCCCATCCCTCACTGTGCCCATGCCTCACTGTGCCCATCCCTCACTGTGCCCATCCCTCACTGTGCCCATGCCTCACTGTGTCTATACATCACTGTGCCCATCCCTCACTGTGTCCATGCCTCACTGTGCCCATGAGTAGACTGATGTTTAACATGGGAGTCTATGGAAGGGGTGCCCCGGGTTTGAAAAATCGGTGCTCCCCGGCCGTAGGTCCCCCAGACAACAAACTTTGCACACTTGTAGAGGAGAGATAGGGCTACATGTTTGCCAAATTCTGGGGTCCAGGGGACATACAACCGGCCGGTACCGGGTCCCCAAAATCACCAGAGAAATTACCATTTAACATGGGAGTCTATGGAAGGGGTGTCCCCGGCTTTGAAAAATCTGTGGATTTTACTACGATTGGATTAGTGTGAGGTTTTGTGTTTCTATGACCTTTTTTTTTGTATTTGTGTTATAGTCCTGAAAAGGGGGGAGGGGGGAATCTTTAACGGCCGAAACGCGCTGGGTATTTTATTTCTATTTATTTATTTATTTATTTTTGTTATGAACAAACACCAATATTAAAGGATTTGGGATGTTTAATTCTTTGGTCTAGTCCAGTGATGGAGAACCTTGTCACCCCCCAGATGTTTTGGAACTACATTTCCCATGATGCTCCACTACACTGCAGAGTGCATGAGATATCATGGGAGATGTAGTTCCAAAACATCTTGGGGTGCCGAGGTTCTCCATCACTGGTCTAGACGGCTTTTTGTACAAGATTTTAATTGCTGACTGTGACCCCACCAGGAAGATTCGCCCTCCCTTTTTGTCCTGGTGACCACCGAGACAGAAAATCGATGGGAAATCCAAAAATGTGCAATTGTCCTCCATAATAACGGAAATCTTATACACAGGGGCACCAGAGACAATTAGGAAGGGATTTTCATCACTTCCTGTTGTATTTTAATTTTGGCAAAAGATTATATTTCAATAATAAATAAAAAAATACCTGATGGGTTCCAACTATGTTCTCTACTCTATTAACCCCTTCAGCCCCCGGACCATTTTGGCTGGTTAAAGACCGGGCCCCTTTTTGCGATTCGGCACTGCGTCGCTTTAACTGACAATTGCGCGGTCGTGTGACGTGGCTCCCAAACAAAATTGACGTCCTTTTTTTCCCCACAAATAGAGCTTTCTTTTGGTGGTATTTGATCACCTCGGCGGTTTTTATTTTTTGCGCTATAAACAAAAATAGAGCGACAATTTTGAAAAAAAAATGCAATATTTTTTACTTTTTCCTATAATAAATATCCCCAAAAAATATATATAAAAAAAAACCATTTTTTTTCCTCAGTTTAGTCCGATACGTATTCTTTTACATATTTTTGGTTAAAAAAAAAAATCGCAATAAGCGTTTATTGATTGGTTTGCGCAAATGTTATAGCATTTTACAAAATAGGGGATAGTTTTATGGCATTTTTATTAATTTTTGTTTTTTTACTAGTAATGGCGGCGATCGGCAATTTTTATCGTGACTGCGACATTATGGCGGACACATCGGACACTTTTGACACATTTTTGGGACCATTGTAATTTTTACAGCGATCAGTGCAATAAAAATGCACTGATTACTCTGAAAATTACACTGGCAGTGAAGGGGTTAACCACTAGGTGGCGCTGTAGGGGTTAAGTGTACCCTGATGAGTGTTTCTAACTGTAGGGGGGATGGGCTCTGTGTCACATGACACTGATCTTCGCTCCAAGTACACAAAGCCGAGATCCGTGTCATTGTCACTAGGCAGAGCGGGGAGATGCTTGTTTACACAAGCATCTCCCCGCTCTACACCTCCGTGAGACGATCACGGGGATCCCCGCGGCGATCCGCGGGACCCGCGGTCTGACTCACGGGAATGACAGCAGGGTCGCGAGTGCGCCGCCGGTGGCGAGCGCGCGACCACACGGACAGGCATTTAAAGGGGACGTACAGGTACGTTCATATGCCTGTCCGTGCCATTCTGCTGACGTATATCTACAGGAGGCGGTCGGCAAGCGGTTAAGGACCGAGCCTCATTTTCAAACTTGTTATTTACAAGTTAAAATCTTTTTTTTTTTGCTAAAAAATTACTTAGAACCCCCCAAACTTTTCTTTTTTTTTTTTCAGACACCCTAGAGAATAAAATAGTGGTCGTTGCAATACTTTGTCACACCGTATTTGTTCAGCGTTCAATTTTTGGGGAAAAAAATAGATTTTTTTGAATAAAAAAATAGATTTTTTGAATATAAAAATAAGTAAAAAGCAAAGTTAGCCCAATTTTTTTTATTTATTTTTTATACTCTGAAAGATAATGTTACGCCGAGTAAATTGATACCCAACATATACTTCAAAATTGCGCCTGATTGTGGAATGGCGACAAACTTTGACCCTTAAAAATCTCCTTAGACGAGGTTTAAAAGAATTATTTCTACAGCTTACCAGTTTTGAGTTACAGAGGAGGTCTAGGGCTAGAATTATTGCTCTCGCTCTATCGATCGCGGCGATACCTCACATGTGTGGTTTGAACACCGTTTACATATGCAGGCGCGACTTACGTATGCGTTCACTTCTGCGCACGAGCACGGCGGGACGGGGCGCTTTAAATTTTTTATTTTTTTGGTCTTCTTTATTTTACTTTTTGTTTTTTGTTTTTTACACTGTCCCTTTTAAAAAAATGTTTTTTGATCGCTTTTATTTCTATTATAAGGGATGTAAACATCCCTTGTAATAGAAAAAAAAAAAAGCATGACAGGACCTCTATAATGTGAGATCTGGGGGGTCAAAAAGACTTCACATCTTAGATTTACACTAAAATGTAATTAAAAAAAAAATCAAAATTATTATTTTTTTCAATAAAAAAAGGCTGTTGGGCAGAAGTGATATTTAAAGTTGCTTCCGTCATCCAACGTCATTGAGTTTAGTGGGGGATCATCATTCCTTCACTCTACGCCATGCCTGGCAGGGGAAAGGATCGGATCGTCTCCGCCGCTACCGGCGGGTCCGGTAAGCGGCTGAGATGACGAAACACGGTGGGAGGGGCACCTCTCCCGCCACCGATAAAAGTGATCTTGTAGTGAATCCGCCACCACGGAGACCACTTTTATCCTAAAGAGGACCGTCCGCCGTTTCAGAAAATACCGGGGTTATGGCAACTATCTGCTGCCATAACCACAGTATTCTACGTCAAAATAGTAACGTACAGCCGCGGCTTTTTGCAGTGAATGGTTAAAAAAAAAGACTGGCAAAGATACATTTTCAAATAATAACAAACATACCTGATGGGTTTTAAAGCAGAGCTCCGCCGGAAAAAAAAATATTAAAAGCCAGCAGCTACAGCTACAGCAGCTGCTGACTTAATATTTGGACACTTACCTGTCCTGGAGTCCAGCGACGTCCGCAGCAGAGGACGAGCAATCGCTCGTCACTCTGCTGCCCCCACCGCCATCCTCGCTGAGGGAACCAGGAAGTGAAGCCCTGCAGCTTCATGCCCGGTTCCCTACGGCGCATGCGCGAGTCGCGCTGCGCCGTTCTGATTGGTGCTCCTGTGTTCTGGGAGCCGAGCGTCTCACAGAATACTACGGGAAGTCTTCGGGAAGTGACGTAACTCCCGCAGATTCCCGGAGAGAGGACTCCCGGATGTGGGTGAAAATACCTGTCTTAGACAGGTATCTTCACCCCCCCCCCCTGAAAGGTGTCAATTGTGACACCGGAGGGGGGGAGGGTTCCGATGAGAGGAACTTATAATTTAGGGTGCAGCTCCACTTTAAGTATAGGTTCACATCTATGCGATTGCGGTTGATGCTTTTTCAGGCACATTTTGCGGTGCATTTTGCGTTTTTAAACCCATGTTTTTAATGCGTTTTTGCATGCATTTTGTTTTTTGGTTTTTTATATCCCTTCAAAAACACTGTATATAGTGGGTTGCTAAGGAGCGGGCTGAGAAACCAATCGCCGCGTTCTTAACAACCCATTACTCATCAGCTGTCAGCAGGTTGCCTGCTGACAGCTGAATGTAAAAAAAAAAAAGAATTGCCAGACCAAAAATTTCAGAAAAAAAAACGGCGTGAGGTCCCTCCCTAAATGCATACCAGACCTTTCACAGTGCATGCTGGGTCAGTGATGTCACAAGGGGGTGGGGCCATCAGGTGACGTCACAAGGTGGCCCCATTCATTACCTATTTAAGAACTGTCACCCAGCGGAAGAGGCATTTGGCGGCCAACCGTCAACGAGTGCGGAGCATTTGCAATGGGCGTCATGATTGGCGTTGGATCTACATCAGGGGATGTTATTTTTGCTTTTTACTAAAGGAATTGTCAAAAACTGTCACAATTTTCTGGTGAATGAGTAGGGGTACAATACTCATTCACATGGGGGGGGCGGGATCTGGGGGCTCCCTTGTTAAAGGGGGCTTACAGATTCTGATTAGCTCCTTGCCCGCAGACCCCCACAACCACTGCCCAGGGTTGTGGGGAAGAGGCCCTTGTCCCCATCAACATGGAGACAAGGTGCTTTGGAGCCCCCCCGCCCCGAAGCACCCCCCACGTAGAAGGCATGTGGCCTGGTATGGTTCAGGAGGCAGGGGCGCTCGCTCGTCCCCTCTCTTTCCTGACCTACTGGGCTTCATGCTGCGATAAGGATCTGGAATAGATTTGGGAGGGGGAACCCTACGCCATTTTCTTTTTTGATTTTGGCGTGGGGTCCCCCTCTAAATTCATATCAAACCCGAAGGGGCTGGTATACATTTGGGGGGGTAGGGGCGGCGTTTTTTTTTTTCTCATTTTTTTTGTCTGGCAAGTTTTTTATTTTTTTACATTCAGCTGTCAGCGGAGAATCCACTGACAGCTGATGACTCATTGGTTGTTAAAGATGCAGCGGCCGGCTTCCCGGCCTGCTCCTTAGCAACCCGCTATATACAGTGTTATTAAAGGGGAAAGTAAAAAAAAAAAAAAAACGCATTAAAAATGCAACACTTGCGTTTCTGGTGCACTCCATTAAAGTCTGTTACACGCAAAATGCAATCTTCTGCAGGAAAAAAGTCCCCGGCTAAAAAACGCATAGATGTGAATGTGTACCATAAGAAACCATGTTACATGGACTGCAGTGCGTTTCTGCAAAACATAAAATCCACAAAAAAGTGCATAGGTGTTCTACTCTAATTAAAAAATTAAGAAAACTTTTGGCAAGAGATACATTTTTAAGTATTTTTATAAAAAATACCAATGGGTTCTAACCATGTTCTACCCTATTAAATGAAGAGAAAGAGAAAAATTTGGCAAGAGATACTTTTAACTATGTCCTACTCTATTAAAAAAACAAAAGAAAACATTAGGCAAGAGTTAAAGAAAATAGCTGATGGGTTCTAACCATGTTCTACTTCATAAAAAAAAAAAAAGAGAAAATTTTGGCAAAAGATACATTTTAAAATAACATCAACAAAGAAAATACTTGATGAGTTCTAACCATGTTCTACTGGATTTAGATAGCAAGAAATAAAACAATTTGGCAAGAGATACATTTTTAAATATTTAAAAAAAAAAATACCTGATGGGTTCTAACCATGTTCTACACAATTAAAATAAAAAAGAAAGTGATACATTTAAAAAAAAAAAAGAGGAAAAAAAAGAACAATTTTGGCAAGAAATATATTTTATAGATTAATAAAATAAAAAATCTAATGGGTTCTTACATTGTTCTTCTCAAAAAAAAAAGAAGAAAACTTTTGTCAAGAAATACATTTTTTTTTAATATATATATATATATATTTTTTAGGTGCAAACCACCTGATATTTTCTTATAACTCTGCATGCTTTTTGCGGAAAGTACTTGGTCTTCCTGCTGTCTTTGTTGTCTTTAATTTATTTTATATTATGGGAAATAAAATAGAAGTAGTGGGAACGCCCCTAATGTTGCAGAAATGAGCAAACAAGATGAGTGAGAACAGACTGAGGATCGGCCACCATTGGGTGACCTGACCAATCAGAGAAATATGGCGATCAATGTGATTGTACACTGACCCCTCCTATGTGTTCCGCAGGTGATCTGTACCCTGGTGGCGGCCTTCCTTCACTTCTTCTTCCTGTCTTCATTCTGCTGGGTGCTGACGGAAGCTTGGCAGTCCTACATGGCGGTGACGGGGCGTCTACGAAACAGGATCATCCGCAAACGCTTCCTCTGCCTTGGATGGGGTGAGGGGATTGTTCCCTATTTCTATGTTGTCTTCTGTTGTGTCATTTGTGGCTTTTTACATCGAAACATAGAAATGATGATTATTATCATAGAGACACCGGCAAAGATATGTCCAGAACAATGTATGCCAAGTGCCTGGAGCACTGAGTTCACTGTACGGGATATCAGATGTTCACCCTGACACTTGGGGGTCCAGAACAGTGACACACTGACACTTGGGGGTCCAGAACAATGACACACTGACACTTGGGGGTCCAGAACAATAACACACTGACACTTGGGGGTCCAGAACAGTGACACACTGACACTTGGGGGTCCAGAACAATGACACACTGACACTTGGGGGTCCAGAACAATGACACACTGACACTTGGGGGTCCAGAACAATGACACACTGACACTTGGGGGTCCCAGACCAATGACACACTGACACTTGGGGGTCCAGAACAATGACACACTGACACTTGGGGGTCCCAGAACAATGACACACTGACACATGGGAGTCCCAGAACAATGACCCACTGACACTTGGGGATCCAGAACAATGACACCCTGACACTTGGGGATCCAGAACAATGACACACTGACACTTGGAGGTCCAGAACAATGGCACACTGACACTTGGTGGTCAAGAACAATGACACACTGACACTTGGTGGTCAAGAACAATGACACGCTGACACTTGGGGGTCCCAGAACACTGACACATGGGAGTCCCAGAACAATGACACACATACATTTGGGGGTCCCAGAACAATGACACACTGACACTTGGGGTCCCAGAACAATGACACACATACATTTGGGGGTCCCAGAACAATGACACACTGACACTTGGGGTCCCAGAACAATGACACCCTGACACATGGGAGTCCCAGAACAATGACACACTGACACTTGGGGTCCCAGAACAATGACACACATACATTTGGGGGTCCCAGAACAATGACACACTGACACTTGGGGTCCCAGAACAATGACACCCTGACACATGGGAGCCCCAGAACAATGACACACTGACACTTAGGGGTCCAGAACAATGACACACATACATTTGGGGGTCCCAGAACAATGACACACTGACACTTGGGGTCCCAGAACAATGACACCCTGACACATGGGAGTCCCAGAACAATGACACACTGACACTTGGAGGTCCAGAACAATGGCACACTGACACTTGGTGGTCAAGAACAATGACACACTGACACTTGGTGGTCAAGAACAATGACACGCTGACACTTGGGGGTCCCAGAACACTGACACATGGGAGTCCCAGAACAATGACACACATACATTTGGGGGTCCCAGAACAATGACACACTGACACTTGGGGTCCCAGAACAATGACACACATACATTCGGGGGTCCCAGAACAATGACACACTGACACTTGGGGTCCCAGAACAATGACACCCTGACACATGGGAGTCCCAGAACAATGACACACATACATTTGGGGGTCCAGAACAATGACACACTGACACTTGGGGGTCCAGAACAATGACACACTGACATTTGGGGGTCCAGAACAATGACACATTAACACTTGGGGATCCAGAACAATGACACACTGACACTTGGGGGTCCCAGAACAATGACACACTGACATTTGGGGGTCCAGAACAATGACACACTGACACTTGGGGATCCAGAACAATGACACCCTGACACTTGGGGGTCCCAGAACAATGACACCCTGACACTTGGTGGTCCGGAACAATGACACCCTGATATCACTGACTCTGTCTGGTCTATGGAGATCTTTACCTGAAGCCCCCCAGAACAATGACATCATATAGGAAGGGTCCCAGCATGTGGCGGATTCATACAAGATCCATCCTGCTCCGCACAGTTATGTTCACTCTTCAATTTTCAGTGTTATTTATTTTATAATTCATGAAAATGTACATGAAAGATCTCCCGGTGTCATCGATTATCATGTATTTCCATCGTTCGGATGCCTTTTGTCTCCTCCACCACATCACAAATAAGATTCCAGAGGGTGATAATTGCGGGATGAAGGAATTTCTCCTCCCATTGGATAATTCTGTTACATTGTAGAAATTATTCTCTCACCTAGACAAGTTCTCTATTGTCACCTCACATCTCACAGAACCTCATTCCGGCTCTCTAACGGCCACCATGGCGTCACGCCACCCTTTAGCAACAAGGTGCTAATTGCATTTGAGATATCCGACTCCCTGAAATAAAAGTCCCATCAAATCCCTCTCCCCCGGGACGCCATTTGCGGGATATTGTATTTCAGCGTTATTGCTAAAAAGTGTCTTTGGGGGTTTTTTTTCAGGGAGAATGCAAATGATAGCATTTAATTTCTTTGTTTTCTTTAATTGCGTTGGCCGGAGGGGGAGTCGGTAAAAACTGTGAATCTTCATGACCCCGGGAACGCGTTTGTTCTTTACAATTTAGGAAAATTAAGAAATGGACAGAAATTAGATGCGGCGGAATTCGTTTCCCTGGCGTGAAATGGGCGTATTGGATATTATGTTTTTGGCCGTTTTCGGGAAGCAATTAGAGGGAGAATCATAAACAGAGCCATTAATATGGAGTTATCGCAGTAATCTGCGTCGGAGCGGAGATCGGTCAGTATGAGAAACAGAAAACTTGGGGGGAACATAAGGAGTCCCAGACGCCAAGGAGCTACAAGTCCCAGCATGTCTGATTGGTTAACGTTTTTGGCATGTGGGGGGAAGATAACCCATCCCTGGACGGCATATATTACATTGTCTATTAGAAGATGTATTCTTCCATTTGCTGCATTCTACTCATTCCATGCCTGATAGACAGTCATCAGAAAGAACGAGAGGTGACAGTGTCCATTGGGAACACCAATATGAACACCTCTTCCAATGGAGAAGGTCTAGACCAGCATTTCTGTCATGACACCCATTAAAAGTGTGCAAAATCAGCGCCCCCCCCCCCCCCCGTCCATATGTAAAAAAAGTAAATGTTACTTATCTATGGGAGACCTGATCCTGGGATGATGCTCACAACCACGCTGATGAAAATAACTTCACATCAGAAGCACCCCTTCACATTGGAGGTCCTCCCATCATATCAGAAGTCCCCCTATCACATAAGAAGTCCCCCCCCACATCATGTCAAAAGTCCCCCCCATCAGGTCAGATGTCCCCCCATTACATCATAGTTCCCCCATCATGTCAGATACCCCCCCATTACATCAGAGGTTCCCTCATCACATTAGAGGTTCTCCCTTCAAGTCAGAGATCCCCTTTGAAGCAGAGGTCCCCCAATCACGTCAGAGGTCCCCCCCCCATATTATCAGATGTCTCCCATCACATCAGAGGTCCCCCTATTGCAGCAGAGGTTCCCTGATCACATCAGAGGTCTGGTCCTACCATTACATCAGAGGTCCTCCCATCACGTCAAAGGTCCCCCATCGTGTCAGGGGTCCCCCTATCACGTAAGAGGATGCCCCATCACATCAAAGAGTCCCCCATAACTTCAGAGGTCCCCATCACATAAGAGGTTCTCCCATTACATCAGAGGTCCCCCATCACGTCAAAGGTCCCCCATCATGTCAGAGGTTCCCCATCATGTAAGAGGGTGCCCCATCACGTCGAAGGGTCCCCCATCACGTCAGAGTTCCCCCATCACATAAGAGGTTCTCCCATTACATCAGAGGTCCCCTAATCATGTCAGATGCCCCCCCTATTACATCAGAGGTTCCCTCATCACATTAGAGGTTTCCCCTTTAAGTCAGAGATCCCCATAAATGAGAGGTCCCCTCATCATATCAGAAGTCCCCCATTACTTCAGAGCTCCCCCTATTACTTCAAAGACCCTCCCCTAATGTCAGAGGTCCCCCTATAACATCAGAGGTTTCCCCATCACATCAGAGGTCCTCCGATCACATCAGAGGTTCCCTCATCACATTAGAGGTTCCCCCTTTAAGTGAGTGAATTAATAACTTGTATAGCTCTGCAAATACGAACTAAATCGCCTCAAGGCGCTTATTTCCATCCAGTGACGTCCTGATCCTTCAGAAGATGTGGGTCTTAAGTTATTTTCCTGAAGGCCCAATGGTTTTCTTCCATGCGGATGTCCGTGGGTAGAGCGTTCCAAAGCCGTGGTCCTTGGCCTGCAAATCTTCGTTCTCCCTTCGATTTGTAGCGGGACTTGGGGATGTGGAGGAGGTTTTGGTTGGTTGATCGGAGAATGCGATTGGGTGAGTAGTGTTTTATTTTCTCGCACAAGTATTGAGGAGCGTTTCCTTGTGTGCACTTGTGGGTGAGACAGAGGGTCTTGAATGTGACCCGATCCTTTACGGTTAGACAATGCAGGATCCTCAGTGAAAGGGGGGTGATGGATTCCCAGGGTTTTTTCCGGCTGCCATGTTCTGGACGACTTGTAGGCGCGCCATCTGGTATTTAGGTAGTTCTATGTAGAGGGAGTTTGCGTAGTCGAGTCTGGAATTGATGATTGTTCCAACTACTACTGCTATGTTCTCTTCTGGGATGAAGGGGATGAGACTACGCAGTAGGTGGAGGAGGTGGTGAGATCCGCTGACTACTGATCCTATTTGTGCATCCTTCGACATCTCCGAGTCAAAGATGGCTTCGAGACTTTTGACTTTGGTGCTCGGGGTAATGGTTTGTCCAAAAATAGTGGGTAGTGTCCATGAAGTCTTAGTTTTTGTCTTTCGGTTTGCGTGGAGGAAAAGAAGTTCTGTTTTGGATCCATTGAGTTTGAGGGAACTCTCAGTCATCCAATCATCGATTAGTGTGAGGCACTTTTCCAGTCCATGATATTGGTCTTTTTTCCGGTGATGCGAAAGTAGAGGGAGAAAAAGAAACCCTGGACTGTCGCACTCTGTATAGACAGTTATTTATTCCAAAATTTCAGGTAAAAAATCCAAATTCAAAATAAATCCATAAATCCAAAACAACAAATGCAGATAGTATGCATGCAGGGAAGGGTGGCTAACGCGTTTAACGTCACGAATTGACGCTTACTCATAGCTCGAATGCGAAAGTAGAGTTGGGTGTCGTCAGTGTATGAGTGGTAGCACAATTCCTGTTTGCTGATGATTTTGAGGAGTGGGCGGAGGTAGATGTTGAAGAGCATGGGTGACAGGGGTGATCCTTGAGGGACTCTGCAAGAAATTGCGCGAGTTTCCGAGGTGAAGGCTCCTAGTTTCACTGTCTGGGAACGATTTTCTAGAAAGGATGCGAACCACGTTAGGTCAGGGTCTGTGATTCCAGCTACTTCTTTAAGGCGAATGAATAGAGTTTTGTGGTCTACTGTGTCAAAAGCTGCACTGAGGTCCAGCAGCACCAGGAGACACGATTCTCCATCATCTGATGCTTCAAGGGCGTCATCCCATATTTTGAGAAGTTCTGTTTCTGTGCCATGGCCTGGGCGGAAGCCTGATTGTAGTGGATCCAAGAGTTTGTGAGTGTCCAAATGGAGTTGTAGCTGTTGTACTACTGCTTTCTCCATGATCTTGGAGATGGTATTAAGACTTGTTACCGGTCTGCGGTAGTTTGGGTCTTTGGGGTCGAGGTTGGGTTTCTTTAGGAGGGGTTTGATTATGCCTTGCTTGAGGGGAATCGGAACCATACCTTCTTTGAACGATTGATTTACAAGATGTGTTATGGTGGGTGCCAAGATGTCGGTACATTCTTTCAGAAGTTTTGTAGAAATGATGTCATTTGGTGATGTGCTGCCTCGGAGGCTTCTGATGATGTTTTTGGTGGTGTCGATGGTGATCGGGACCAGCGAAAATTTCGTCGATTGTATAATGTTTGTATTGATTTCCTCTTCTTGCTTAGGCTGAGTGAGGTTGGTTGTTTTTTTCTGTTGAATTATTTCCCGAATGTTTTCGATTTTGTCGATAAAAAAATCTGATAGCTCATTACAGAACTCTTGGGTTTCGTTTGCTGGAGGCTCTAGACAGGTGGGGTTCATAGTCTGAGCGACTAGTTTGAAAAGTTCATGAGGTCGGTTTAGGGCTTTTGAGATGGTGTTTGAGAAATGTTATTTTTTTGCTTTGAAGATTGCTTTGTGGTATTTATTAGTGAGTGTTTTGTAGTTTGTGTTGTTTTCCTAAGTCCGAGATCTCTTGTAAATGAGAGGTCCCCCCATTACTTCAGAGGTCCCCCCCTCATGTCAGAGGTCCCCCCATCACATCAGAGATCCCCCATTATGTCAGAGGTCCCCCCATCACGTCAGAGGTCCCCCCATCACATCAGAGGTCCCCCCATCACATCAGAGGTCCCCCCATCTCATCAGAGGTCCCTCCATCACATCAGAGGTCTCCCCATCACATCAGAGGTCCCCACATCACGTCAGGTCAGAGGTCTCTCCATCATGTCAGAGGTCTCCCCATCATGTCAAAGGTCCCCCCATCACATCACAGGTCTCCACATCACGTCAGAGGTCTTCCCATCACGTCAGAGGTCCCCCCATCACATCACAGGTCTCCACATCACGTCAGAGGTCTTCCCATCACGTCAGAGGTCTTCCCATCACGTCAGAGGTCTCCCCATCACGTCAGAGGTCCCCCCATTACATCAGAGGTCTCCCCATTACATCAGTGGTTTTTGTCCTGATATTATTCCAACACCAATGGGAAGTCAACTGACCACAAGTCACTCCCAGAAACCTCTGGGGGAAACCCTGGATGAGAACTGCTGGTCTAGAAGCTCGGTAAGGATCTTATTGCTTCCCACTTAGTCTTGGCTATGGGACAGGACGTGAAGGAAAGTCTCCCCATTGGGACAGAAAGTAAAGGGAACTCTCCTCAATGGGACAGGAAGTAAAGGAAAATCTCCATAATGGGACAGGGAGTGAAGAAAAGTTTCTCTAATGGGGCAGGAAGTGATAGAAAATCTCCCTAATGGGACAGGCAATGAAGAAAAGTCTCCCCAATGAGGCAGGAAGTGAAGGAAAGTCTCCCCAATGGGTCATGAAGTGAAAGAAAATATCCGCAATGGGACAGAAAGTGAAGGAAAATTTCCCCAATGGGACAGGAAGTGAAAGAACGTCTCCTCAATTTGACAGGAAGTGAGGGAAACAGCTCCTCAATGGGACAGGAAGTAAAAAAAAGTCTCCTCAATGGGGCATGACGTGAAAGAAAATCACCCCAATGGGACAGGAAGTAAAAGAAAATCTCCCCAATGGGACAGGAAGTGAAGGAAAGTTTCCCCAATGGGACAGGAAGTGACAGAAAGTTTCCCCAATGGGACAGGAAGTGAAGAAAAGTCTCCCCAATGGGACACAGATATCAAACAAAATTAACAGGGGTTATAACTCTCCCTTACTCTATTTAAAACAGAAAAAAAATGACTTTTTTTGCCTATAGTTCTACTTTACCATAGCTGCTAACCACTTGCACCCCCTACTGGCTATCTTGGGTACTGGCCAGGAAGGTGGATCACAGTTGATGTGTCCTGATTGGTGCGTTTAGGTCCGCCTTAAAGGCTCACAGGGAGCAGTGAAATCAGAGTAAAGCCTGGGTTCACACTGAATGCGGGTTTCACGCAATTTCAAACCCGCATTTCAGTCCGACTTTGGGGGGGGGGGGGATTTGAGAGACACCTGTGCGGGTTCCTGCACAGATGTCTATTTAAATCGCAGCTGAAGTAGTGCAGGAACTACCTTTGGGAACCGGTTTGGCGCCGCAAAGTCGCCGTCGCACCAATTCGGACGGTGCTGTTGCCGGCAGTAGGTGGCGATTTGGCATGCGACATGACATGTGAAATCGCCCCGATGTGAACGGGGGGGGGGGCTAATTAATTTCAGTCCCGGAGAGGAAGGGGGTACAAATGTGCCAGACTGGAGGGAAGGCGGGGGGTCGGATTTAATGAGCCCATTGCCGTGTATTGTACCTGAACGATCAGCGTGGAGGCGGTAGAGGAGTAATTGTTTGTTTTTGGTGTGGCGGCGTAATTTGCGCTCTTTTTGTTGTTGTACACAAAGCATAACATAAGCTGACGCGGATCCAGGTGATTATTACTCACGGTAGGAGAGGGGTGCGGGTTCCCTGTGATGAGGATATAATTAATGAATTAACATATTGTCTGTAATTAGTAAGTAGATACAATGTATCGTCTGGCGTTCTCCACCTGCCACGCGTTGTTTAGTGTCTCGCTGCGAGGTGATATTACAAATCTGTATCTTCCATATATATCCTCATCTCTACCGAAAATTTAGGCGGCAAATCAATACCAAAATCACCAAATTCACCTCTAATACCAAAATGATTAGCGACCAATGGGGGGCGCCATCTATTAAAGTGAAACTGTCAATACTTTTACCTTCTGCATGAATTCATTCCTGACATGTCACAATATTCTGCAACAGGATCATTACTCAGAAAAGCTCCACCTGTTCTCATCAAAAAGCCATCCTTGAGCTCCAGCGCAGTGCCAGTGACTTTGCCTAGGCAGGGATGATGTCATCAGTCTGCTGCTGGCAGGAGGAAGCATTTCCCCAGTCTCCTTACTTAAGTGGTTTACTACAAAATACAATGTTCCAGTCTCATTGCTTAGAGAGTTTGGTGATCAGATTGCAACATTGTAACTTTGTAGCAAGTCACAAGGTGGAAGGGTGCAGCAGGGGGCTGATCTGTGTCACAGGGATGGTGGAACCCTTCATAATGGGCACAGCGGGTGTACAGACCCGGGAACTCGGCACAGGGATGGTGGGAACCCCTCATAATGGGCACAGCGGGTGTACAGACCTGGGAACTCAGCACAGGGATAGTGGGAACCCCTCATAATGGGCACAGCGGGTGTACAGACCCGGGAACTCAGCACAGGGATGGCGGGAACCCCTCATAATGGGCACAGCAGGTGTACAGACCCAAGAACTCAGCACAGGGATGGTGGGAACCCCTCATGATGGGCACAGCGGGTACACAGACCCAGGAACTCAGCACAGGGATGGTGGGAACCCCTCATGATGGGCACAGCGGGTACACAGACCCGGGAACTCAGCACAGGGATGGTGGGAACCCCTCATAATGGGCACAGCGGGTGTACAGACCTGGGAACTCAGCACAGGGATAGTGGGAACCCCTCATAATGGGCACAGCGGGTGTACAGACCCGGGAACTCAGCACAGGGATGGCGGGAACCCCTCATAATGGGCACAGCAGGTGTACAGACCCAAGAACTCAGCACAGGGATGGTGGGAACCCCTCATGATGGGCACAGCGGGTACACAGACCCAGGAACTCAGCACAGGGATGGTGGGAACCCCTCATGATGGGCACAGCGGGTACACAGACCCGGGAACTCAGCACAGGGATGGTGGGAACCCCTCATAATGGGCACAGCGGGTGTACAGACCCGGGAACTCAGCACAGGGATGATGGGAACCCCTTATAATGGGCACAGCGGGTGTACAGACCCGGGAACTCAGCACAGGGATGGTGGGAAACCTCATAATGGGCACAGCAGGTGTACAGACCCGGGAACTCAGCACAGGGATGGTGGGAACCCTCATAATGGGCACAGCGGATGTACAGACCCAGGAACTCAGCACAGGGATGGTGAGAACCCCTCATAATGGGCACAGCGGGTATATAGACCTGGGAACTCAGCACAGGGATGGTGGGAACCCCTCATAATGGGCACAGTGGGTGTACAGACCCAGGAACTCAGCAAAGGGATGATGGGAACTCCTCATAATGGGCACAGCGGGTGTACAGACCCGGGAACTCAGCACAGGGATGGTGGGAACCCCTCATGATGGGCACAGCGGGTGTACAGACCCGGGAACTCAGCACAGGGATGGTGGGAACCCCTCATAATGGGCACAGCGGGTGTACAGACTTGGGAACTCAGCGCAGGGATGGTGGGAACCCCTCATAATGGGCACAGCGGGTGTACAGACCCAGGAACTCAGCACAGGGATGGTGGGAACCCCTCATAATGGGCACAGCGGGTGTACAGACCCGGGAACTCAGCGCAGGGATGGTGGGAACTCCTCATAATGGGCACAGCGGTTGTACAGACCCGGGAACTCAGCGCAGGGATGGTGGGAACCCCTCATAATGGGCACAGCGGGTGTACAGACCCGGGAACTCAGCACAGGGATGGTGGGAACCCCTCATAATGGGCACAGCGGGTGTACAGACCTGGGAACTCAGCACAGGGATGGTGGGAACTCCTCATAATGGGCACAGCGGTTGTACAGACCCGGGAACTCAGCGCAGGGATGGTGGGAACCCCTCATAATGGGCACAGCGGGTGTACAGACCCGGGAACTCAGCACAGGGATGGTGGGAACCCCTCATAATGGGCACAGCGGGTGTACAGACCCGGGAACTCAGCACATGGATGGTGGGAACCCCTCATAATGGGCACAGCGGGTGTAGACCCGGGAACTCAGCACAGGGATGGTGGGAACCCCTCATAATGGGCACAGTAGGTGTACAAACATAGGAACTCAGCACAGGGATGGTGGGAAACTGCCATTCTGCTCCTTGTCAGTGAGGTGTGCGGTTGCTAGTTCCTTTGCTCCTGTGCTTCCAGAGACCAGGGGCTAGAGTTGCTTCTCTGCCCCAGGAGGGATGCTGGATCCTGGGGAGGACCCTGGCAGGGGCCCCCCTGGATAGGCCTGTGGAAGATTCTGGGCCTAGCCAAAGGAGAGATGAGTCCTCATCTGCCTTTAGACAGAGGACTGTCAGCAAACTAAAGAGGATTGAGAAGGAAGAGGAGAAGTTGATGGTCTTGATGGCTGATTTCAGGAAGAAAAAGCAGATCTGTGCAAAAGTGTACAGTAAGAAAAGACCGGCTCTGAGACCTGAGTTGAAGGACCTGGAACAAGCTGTGAGGAAGCAGAGGGATTTGGTGAGTTCTCTGAAGGAGAATAGCGGAATATTTAAAGAAAAATATAGGAATGAGGAGCGATTTAATCGCATGAGGAGAGGGGCCGCTTCCTGCATGGAGGGTGAGGAGACCAGTGAGGAGATGCAGGAACAGACAGACTCAGCAGAGAGTGAGAAAGTGGCCCGGAGGATGAGCCCAGCTCTTCAACACCTCAGACATCTGCTGAGCCCTCAATGGCGGAGGCCTCTGTCCCCTTCCCACCCCAGCAATGTGGAACATCTCAGGAAGGTGAAGGTTCTGGCTTGCTGGAGTTCATCACCAAGCTGGAATCCCCTCCGGATGCGGCTTCCCAGGATGGTGATGAGAAGATGGACACCATTCCTAGTCCTGTGAAGGACAAATCTGTGGCAAGAGCAAGATCCACCATAAAATCTGCAGCAGCTGGGGGGAAGTCCGATCCCACCGTCAGCCATACCATTGTAAAGGTAACAACCCAGCAAGCAGGTACAGTGTGTGTGCAGGATGGTGGTGTGAACTTTATTGGTGACAATGGGTTTGCTGGGGGTTGTAGTACTATGGGCAGTCAGCCCAATCCCATAGACAATGTACAGCATACAATGCAGTCGGATTTACCTGTTCAAAACAAAGCTTCTGGTGAGAGCAATAGTCAGCTTCTGGGGGAGGAGCCTGCAGAGAGGTCCAAGGACAATACAGAGACTTTGCCTGGACCAGGCGCAGCAGCTGTTCCTGTGAATGGTGGAGGAGATGCTGGGTGCAGTAGTGCCACAACTCTCCAGGAGTCTGCAGTGGACAGGATTGGAGCTGTGTGCTCAGAGCAGAGGGCGGGTCCTGCCTCTGCTAATTCAGTGACTGCTATCCCAGCTGAATTAGACTCTCTGCCAGAAGCTTTGAATGAGAAGGGCAAGACTGCAAATACTGGGGGTGAAAAGAAATCTTATGCTGGTATTGCTGCAAGATCTGGGAAGGGGGAGCAAGCAGGGAAGGAATATGGGAATGTTTTGTCTTCCTCCCTGTTTAAAAGGAGGAATGTTGTGCAGTTAAAATGGGAAGGCGGTGGAATCCCCCCACATAGGAGGGCAGTGGTGGATAAAATCGTGCAGATGGGGTTTACGCCCGTAGATATCTTTGCCCTGATCAGTCCGGCAGGTTCCTATGAATGTGATTTGTCCTTTATCCATCCGGAGTCTTTGGACATATTTTGGGAGAAGTATGAACACGTGTGTAGGGGCCTGCCGGACTGGAAAGGGCTCATACCCAAGCTTGTATCCCGCCAGCCCCTCATTAAAATGGTGACAATTCTTGTCCGTAACGAGTCCATACCACAGGGGGATTTATGTGTTTGGTTGAGGAGGTATGGAGACGTCCTGAGTCCCCTAAGAAAGATTTTGGACGATCGGGGAATATGGACGGGGGATGGTCTGTACAGCTAAAATTAAAGGTCATTGATAATGTTGTCCAGCATCTGCCATCCTCAGCTTTCCTGGGGAGGGACAGGCTGACCATCTTTTATCCAGGCCAGCCAAAGCTCTGCAACAAATGTGGAATCAAAGGACATTTTGCATCCTCCTGTCCAGTGATGAAGTGCTCTCTGTGTCAGGAAGAAGGACATTCGGCTAAGGACTGTAATACTATCAGGTGTAATCTGTGCAATGTGGTGGGACATCCTTACAGTCAGTGTCCTGAGGCAATGCACAACAAGCCTGAGCTCATGAGAGAGTTCTTCCGCCTGGACATGGAGGATGCTCAGAGCTCAGCAACTGGAGTGCCTATGAGTCCATCTGAGTCTGTTACAACACCCAATGTGTCATTGTCTCCCCAGTCTGTGGTGCCCCAGTCTGTGCCAACACCCAATGTGTCTGTGTCTCCCCAGTCTGTGGTGCCCCAGTCTGTGCGTTTACCTAGTGTGCCAGTGTCTTCCCAGTCTGTAGGTAAGGTGTCAGTTGCAGAGAATGTGTCCAATCCTTCTGTGTCTGTGTCTTCTAAAATTACAGAGGCAGCAAGAGGTGCTGAGGCAGGTGCATCAAGTGCGGTGCCAGTCCCCCTCCCTCGACGCTGCAGGGTTCCTGTTAAGGATCGTGGGGTGCAGAGGAGTGGGGAGGATGGTGAAGAGGCTGGCCTAGTAGTAGATAAGGGAAGGGAGTGTGGGGGGAGGGGGGTGAAGGGGAGGATAGGTGTGGGGAGGCTGTTGACTCCGGTTTGTCTAAGGATGATATGGAGTGGTTGGAGGATAAAAGGAGGAGGGGCAAAAGGAAGAAAAAAAAAGGGGGTACAGTTACCTTAAGTCCTACGGTTTTACCTTTGGCGGAAAAATTTAAGGTACTGTCTGATGATGATGGTGATGATAATCATGATGATGATGATGAATGGGACTCATTCAGTTCAGCATCCTCTATGGATGATGAGTGCCAGGGTGCAACGAAGCGCGCTAGTTCTCCAGGGAGAGGGAGTAGTCAGGCTAAAAAACGGCTGCCTCAACTACCCTAATGGCAGTTCCCACTCCGTTAAAAGTGGCAACCATTAATGTTACCAGCTTAAGATCAGTAAATGCTCGTCATATGGCCTTATTTTTGCTCAGTGAGTTTGATGCTGACATTTTGTTTTTGCAAGAGACCCATCTGAGTAGTCTGGCTGATATACATCTGGCAAAGATGGAGTGGAGACGTGGTCCCTCATTTTGGTCTCTTGCGGCTGAGCCTTACATCGGGGTTGCGGTCCTTTTTCCTGGTATGGTAACGTGCCGGCGGGTAATTGAGGTAGAGATAGGGAGATGCATGGTCTTGGACGTCTCTGTGAAGGGGCAGGACCTGCGTCTGATTAACATCTATGGTCCCCAGACGAAGTGGGACAGGAAATGCCTCTTTACAAAGATTAAGCCTTTTCTTTTTACAGCCCAGCAGGTTATCTTTGGAGGTGATTTCAACACCATTACTAGGTCTAAAGACAGTAGAGGTTTCAGAGATAAGCTGGGCTATGACACCCTTTTTCTCAATGCGATAGTTAGGGAAGCAGGTCTGGTAGATGCGCACATTAAGCACTGCCCAGACAGCACGGGGTTCACTTTTCAGCGAGGTAGTAGTCAGAGTAGGATAGATAGGTTTTTTTAAAAGGAGACTCTGCTTTTTCGGCACCTGTGTGTCGGGAAGTGGAGTTTTCTGATCACTGTATTCTATCTGTGACTCTGAATGCCTCAGACATGCCGCCTAGGGGGAGGGGTATCTGGAGATTGAATTCGGCCCTCCTGGAAGACGAGAGAGTAAGACAATCCTTTGAGGATTTTTTTCAAGCACAGGTAATGATCCTAGACTTTTGCAACAGCAAGTCAGAATGGTGGGAGCTTGTAAAACTGCGGACTGTTGGGCTTTTCAAGGCCATAGGAAGAAAGAAGCAGCAGGATAAGTATATCACCTACCAGCGTTTGCGGACGAAACTTGACCGCCTTGTTTCGAATGGAGGAGATTCTGGGGCGATCTCTGAGGTGAAGCTCCTCCTTAGGAGACATCAATATGACCGGCACGCCTCTTTGTTTCAGGAGAGGGATTATGGGAAATACCATTCGCCTGACCCTTACCAGAACTGTAAACAGAGCGTAGCAGTTAAGACGGTCAATGGCCTGAAGGACAGTACGGACTCTCTGACGAAGTCTAGGTCAGGGATCCTGGAGGTTGTCAGGTCATACTATGCCCATCTCCTGGGAGGAAGGAACCTTGATCGGACAAGGATGTTGGGTTTTTTGGACTCTACACCAGGACTGGAAAGTAATGTTCCTTTGATGAATTTGACAGATGAAATCACTGCAGATGAGGTAATCCAGGCTATTGATAAACTGGCCATCAAGAAAACGCCAGGGCCAGATGGTTTGACAGCCGAATTTTATAAATGTTTTAAGACGATCCTGGCTCCTTACCTTGCGGAGGTTTTTAATGGCTATTTGTATGAGGGTTCTCTCCCTCCCTCCATGAGGAAATCTGCAGTGATCCTTCTGTCAAAGGGTAAAGATCCTTCGATGATTGGGAATTGGCGCCCCATTAGCCTTCTTAATGTCGATAGAAAGATACTGGCAAAGATGTTTTTCTGGCGATTATCACCAGTGGCAGGCAGTTTGTTATCCCACCACAAGCACTGCTCGGTCCAAGGTAGAAGCACTTTCTCAGCAGTGTTAGCTGTCCAGGAGGCCTTGGAGCGTTGTAGGGCTGCTGGTTGGGGTAAATTTTTGCTGACATTGGATCAGGCTAAGGCCTTTGATCGGGTTAATCATGAGTACTTATGGCTCCTTCTTGGCAAATACGGCCTGGAGGGGGGTTTCATTGATTGGCTCAAGATTTTGTACAAAGGGGCTGAAAGCTTTCCTCTGGTTAATAGTTGGGTTGGGCAGCCCTTTGTGGTCGGCTCGGGTGTGCGTCAGGGGTGCCCTTTGAGTCCTCTGCTATATGTGTTTGCAATCGACCCCTTCATCAGAAGGCTAGAGAGTGGACCATTGTGTGGGGTACCTTTTGGGCATCGCTGGTGAGCCTCCTTTGAAGGTTGTGGCCTATGCTGATGATGTTTCTGTTTTTGTCTCTGGGACTGGGGAGGCGCAGGAGGTGGTCTCAATGATAAGGCAGTATACAGAGGCATCAGGTTCAAAGGTCAACCAGGACAAGTGTGAAGCTTTCTGGATAGGCGTGGAAGGTGAGAGCTTTGTTCTCCCGGATGACTTCCCGGAGCCCCAACAAAAAATTAGAGTCCTAGGCATTGAATTCGGCCCAGGTGACTATGGCCATGCAAATTGGGTGAACAGGCTGGAGAATGCCGATGCCAAGGTGGCAAGCTGGAAAGGTTGGCGGCTTTCCTTAAGGGAAAAGGTTGATCTGATCAAGACTTACCTGATTCCGATTTTTCTGTATGTCAGTTTTGTTTGCGTTTTGCCAGTTTCTCTCTATACCAGGGTCTATGGTTGTTTCTTCCAGCTGTTATGGGGGAACAGAATAAACCTTGTCAAAAGGAATGTGACTTACCTTCCTAGGCGGGAGGGTGGTCTAGGGATGATCAACCCTGTAGTCTTTTTCTCTCTAATATTTCTGAAGTATAATCTTGGTAACATGTTGGCAGAGAGACCGCCTGGGTGGGTTGGTATTTTCCAGTCCTGGTTTAGGCCCTTTCTGCGAGACTGGGAAAATGGTGGGCCAGTGAAAAGCCTGAGGGTCAAGCATGATAAGCTCCTGGCTTATGTTGCCCCGTGTTTGAAAATGCTTCGGCAGTGGCAAGTAACAGCAGGAGAAGTCAGATCTCTTCCAAGGAAACTTCTTGAGAAGCGGATCATGAGCTCTGCTTTTTGCGAGCCACTGGCCTTGAGGGATTGCCCAAGCCTAGTTTTGAGGGCGGGTTTGCGATTGATTAATTTGGAGAGAATCCCAATGAAGTTTAGGGATCAGGCTTGGCTTGCCTTTCATGGAAAACTATATGTGAAGGGCAACCTGAAGTTTCTTTCCATGAGAGATCGGGGTTGCCCGAGAGTGGAGAGTGGAGTGTGGAGGAGCGGTGGAGTCCATGGATCACTTTCTACTTCAGTGCCCTTTTAATAAAGAGGTGTACAAGAGGGTGGGGGGGGGGGCTCTGAGTATACCCTTCCTCCCCCATATGAGTTATGCAGAGTGGGTGTATGGGGCATTCCAGACTCGTTGGGATTATGATTTGGAAACACTTTTTCTAGTTAGTCTAGTAGTCCGTTATTTCACATGGAGTGCACGGTGTCAGGTATCCTTACGGAGTAAAATCCTCCCTGTCGAAGTGGTGGTGCAGGACATTCTGGGTGAGGTTGGGAAGATTCGGGGTCTTGAGAAAGACAGGTGGCGGCAGGAGGCCTGGATGAGGGCATGGAGGAATATCAGGACTCTGTAGCTGCTGCCTGTTGATCTCGGGGGGGGGGGGGGGGGCGGATTTTCTTTGTATTCTTGTTTCACTCCCCTAGATTTTCAGATCAAATATATTTTTGATAAAAGGCTACATGCATGGTGATGGTGATGTTCCTTAGTCTCTCTCATAGGGATTATGTTGTGTGCAATTTGGTTTGCACCGTTTATTTTGTTCTTGTTCTTTCTGTTTTGTATAGTCCTATTCAATTATTTTGTAAATATGTTTTATTTATTTATTATGGTTTTATTGTATATAAGTTGTTGTTTGTAAGATTTTCAATAAACAAAATTAACCCCTCCTAACGGGCAGAGCAGGTGTACAGACCCAGGAACTCAGCACAGGGATGGTGGGAACCCCTCATAATGGGCACAGCGGGTGTACAGACCCGGGAACTCAGCACAGGGATGGTGGGAACCCCTCATAATGGGCACAGCGGGTGTACAGACCCGGGAACTCAGCACAGGGATGGTGGGAACCCCTCATAATGGGCACAGTGGGTGTACAGACCCGGGAACTCAGCACAGGGATGGTGGGAACCCCTCATAATGGGCACAGCGGGTGTACAGACCCAGGAACTCAGCACAGGGATAGTGGGAACCCCTCATAATGGGCACAGCGGGTGTACAGACCCGGGAACTCAGCACAGGGATGGCGGGAACCCCTCATAATGGGCACAGTGGGTGTACAGACCCAGGAACTCAGCACAGGGATGGTGGGAACCCCTCATGATGGGCACAGCGGGTACACAGACCCGGGAACTCAGCACAGGGATGGTGGGAACCCCTCATAATGGGCACAGCGGGTGTACAGACCCGGGAACTCAGCACAGGGATGGCGGGAACCCCTCATAATGGGCACAGTGGGTGTACAGACCCGGGAACTCAGCACAGGGATGGTGGGAACCCCTCATGATGGGCACAGCGGGTACACAGACCCGGGAACTCAGCACAGGGATGGTGGGAACCCCTCATAATGGGCACAGCGGGTGTACAGACCCGGGAACTCAGCACAGGGATGGTGGGAACCCCTCATAATGGGCACAGCGGGTGTACAGACCCGAGAACTCAGCACAGGGATGGTGGGAACCCCTCATAATGGGCACAGCAGGTGTACAGACCCGGGAACTCAGCACAGGGATGGTGAGAACCCCTCATAATGGGCACAGTGGGTGTACAGACCCGGGAACTCAGCACAGGGATGGTGGGAACCCCTCATAATGGGCACAGCGGGTGTACAGACCCGGGAACTCAGCACAGGGATGGTGGGAACCCCTCATGATGGGCACAGCGGGTACACAGACCCGGGAACTCAGCACAGGGATGGTGGGAACCCCTCATAATGGGCACAGCGGGTACACAGACCCGGGAACTCAGCACAGGGATGGTGGGAACCCCTCATAATGGGCACAGCAGGTGTACAGACCCAAGAACTCAGCACAGGGATGGTGGGAACCCCTCATGATGGGCACAGCGGGTACACAGACCCAGGAACTTAGCACAGGGATGGTGGGAACCCCTCATGATGGGCACAGCGGGTACACAGACCCGGGAACTCAGCACAGGGATGGTGGGAACCCCTCATAATGGGCACAGCGGGTGTACAGACCCAGGAACTCAGCACAGGGATGGTGGGAACCTCTCATAATGGGCACAGCGGGTGTACAGACCCGGAAACTCAGCACAGGGATGGTGGGAACTTCTCATAATGGGCACAGCGGGTGTACAGACCCGGGAACTCAGCACAGGGATGGTGGGAACTTCTCATAATGGGCACAGCGGGTGTACAGACCCAGGAACTCAGCACAGGGATGGTGGGAACTTCTCATAATGGACACAGCGGGTGTACAGACCCGGGAACTCAGCACAGGGATGGTGGGAACTTCTCATAATGGGCACAGCGGGTGTACAGACCCGGGAACTCAGCACAGGGATGGTGGGAACTTCTCATAATGGGCACAGCGGGTGTACAGACCCGGGAACTCAGCACAGGGATGGTGGGAACTTCTCATAATGGGCACAGCGGGTGTACAGACCCGGGAACTCAGCACAGGGATGGTGGGAACTTCTCATAATGGGCACAGCGGGTGTACAGACCCGGGAACTCAGCACAGGGATGGTGGGAACTTCTCATAATGGGCACAGCGGGTGTACAGACCCGGGAACTTTTGGTAAATTTTCTATTAAACGTGTTTTGTTAAATTTGTTTGATAAGTGCAAAAAAAAATAACAGTTACCTGCTGATCCTGCCAGATATTCAATGAGCTCTCGGTGTTCTCTGTTGTACTCTTATCAGTCAGGATTGTCCTCAGTTCTCTATGGGGAAATACAGAACACATCCCTCCTATATTATGGACATGGTGGGGGGTGTTCTGTAGTCCTAACACACAACCTGTCCTGGGGTGACAACACTGCTCCTCTATAGATACAGTACAGTCAGCGTTGTCACCCTAGGATAGGAAGTGTGTTATTGGCAGGATCACCAGGTGACCATAAAAGGAAAAAAGGCCCAAAAAAGGAAGGCAGCCCCCCCATCCAAGGACAAGTAATCTGTAATATGTGACATTTGTCTTCTTGGGATTAGATACATGAATGTGACCTGTGCAGTGCGAATACTGAGTGGGTGTGGTTGTGTCTTTCAGGTCTTCCGGCTCTTGTGGTGGCGATATCAGTCGGTTTTACCAAAGCGAAGGGGTATGGCTCAGCGAACTAGTAAGTAATAAATATTTGTATTTTTAATAATATTGTTTTATAATAATCATGTTTGGCAGAAGGAGCTCCGCCCCCCCCCCCCCCTGGCCTGCCCTGTATGATATCAGATTTATAGAGAACTCAGCGACACAGCGCAGACTCCGCCCCCAGCCTGCGTTGTATTAAATCGGATTTATAGAAAACTTGGTGACACAGTGCAGACTCCGCCCCCAGCCTGCGTTGTATTAAATCGGATTTATAGAAAACTTGGTGACACAGCGCAGACTCCGCCCCCAGCCTGCGCTGTATTAAATCGGATTTATAGAAAACTTGGTGACACAGCGCAGACTCCGCCCCCAGCCTGCGTTGTATTAAATCGGATTTATAGAAAACTTGGTGACACAGCGCAGACTCCGCCCCCAGCCTGCGTTGTATTAAATCGGATTTATAGAAAACTTGGTGACACAGCGCAGACTCTGCCCCTGACTTGCGTTGTGTGATATTGGATTTATAGAAGTCATGGTGGCACGACACAGGCTCCGCCCCCGACTTGTGTTGTGTTATATTGTATTTATAGAAGTCATGGTGGCACGACACAGGCTCCGCCCCCGACTTGTGTTGTGTTATATTGTATTTATAGAAGTCATGGTGGCACGACACAGGCTCCGCCCCCGGCTTGCGTTGTACGATATTGTATTTATAGAAGTCATGGTGGCACGACACAGGCTCCGCCCCCGGCTTGCGTTGTACGATATTGGATTTATAGAAGTCATGGTGGCACAACACAGGCTCCGCCTCCCGCCTTGCGTTATATGATATTGGGTTTATAAAAGTCATGGTGGCACGACACAGGCTCCGCCTCCCGCCTTACGTTATATGATATTGGGTTTATAAAAGTCATGGTAGCACGACGCAGACTCCGCCCCCGCCTTGCGTTGTACGATATTGGATTTATAGAAATCATGGTGGCAGGACACAGGCTCCGCCCCGGCTTGCGTTATATGATATTGGATTTAATAAAAAAGGCGGCAACCCAGCACAGGCTCCACCACGTGGCCTGAGAGAGAACGCAGTTATATATATATATATCATTTTTATTTTGTTTGGGGGGGGGGGGGCAGGGGGATGCTATAAATATGACCAGAATTTTTTTTTTAGCAAGAACTAAAATAAAATTTATATGTGAGTGCTACAAGAAATCAAAAATAGAGGAGAGGAGGAAGGATTTATATTTTTTATACATAATTTTTTTTTAAATGTAATCAGATCAAAATAAATAAAGAAAATAAAAATAAAATAAAAACTTTCTATCAATAATAAAATATAAAAAATTATATATATATATATATATATATATATATATATATATATATATATATATATATATATATATATATATATTATTTTTTATATTTTATTAATAATAGAAACATTTTCATTTTATTTTCATTTTATTTTCTTTCTTTATTTTGATCTGATTACATTTTTTTTTATTATTCTTTAAAAAAAAAACGGTTCTATTAATAATAAAATAATAATGGAGAAGAGAAGGAGGAAGGAGTTATATTTAATATATATATACATAAAAATTTGAAAAGATCATAATAAATAAAAATAGAAAAGATCAAAATAAATAAACAAAAAAAACAGTTCTATTAATAATAAAATAATAATGGAGAAGAGAAGGAGGAAGGAGTTATATTTAATATATATAAATACAATTTTGAAAAGATCATAATAAATAGAAAAGATCAAAATAAATAAACAAAAAAAGTTCTATTAATAATAAAATAATAATGGAGAAGAGAAGGAGGAAGGAGTTATATTTAATATATATACATAAAAATTTGAAAAGATCATAATAAATAAAAATAGAAAAGATCAAAATAAATAAACAAAAAAAAACAGTTCTATTAATAATAAAATAATAATGGAGAAGAGAAGGAGGAAGGAGTTATATTTAATATATATACATAAAATTTTGAAAAGATCATAATAAATAGAAAAGATCAAAATAAATAAACAAAAAAAAAACAGTTCTATTAATAATAAAATAATAATGGAGAAGAGAAGGAGGAAGGAGTTATATTTAATATATATACATACAATTTTGAAAAGATCATAATAAATAAAAATAGAAAAGATCAAAATAAATAAACAAAAAAAAACAGTTCTATTAATAATAAAATAATAATGGAGAAGAGAAGGAGGAAGGAGTTATATTTAATATATATACATAAAAATTTGAAAAGATCATAATAAATAAAAATAGAAAAGATCAAAATAAATAAACAAAAAAAAACAGTTGTCAGGGTCACCTGTGGCCAGGTGACAGATGCACACCGTAGGGGGACACGAGTGCACCGCGAGGTAGTGAACCCTATGGCTGGCTTCTGTGGATAGGAAACTGGGTGGTTGTGGAAAGCGGGACCAGAGGAGCACAACCGGGATCCCAACGGAAGCGAGAGCCAAGATTCCCCAGGGCGCGGAGTCTAAGACCCAGCTGGTCTTCTCCAGGGCCTCTAGTGGTGAGGATGTTACGCTGCAGGCTGGGACCAGGTCGCGGCCCCTGGAGTTTCCTAGCTCACGCCCCGTAGGATAAGGGGAAGCAGCAGCACACGATAGAGAGAACCGAATAACAAGCCGAAGGTCAGGGGCCACAAGCAGACAAGGATAACGAAGAACGAGCCGAAGGTCAAGGGTCACGAGCAGACAGGGATGGTCGGGGACAAGCCAATAACGTAACAGAGAGACAGACGTAGCACACGGCAGGCAGGAACCCAAACACACAATGCCTAACAAACACGTTGATCAGCAAAGCAGGCTTGCAGTGCACAGGTTAATATAGTGTTCAGTGATAGGGCCTGGGGTGGAGTCAGGCTGGGAGGAGATTATAAAGGAAGCCAGGTGAAGGAGGTCTGGTCTCTAGATGAACACATGAGGAGGAAGGTAAGATGGCAGACAGACATTAATGCATATCCATGACAGTACCCTCCCTCTTATGGGCCCTCCCCCGCCTGGGCCCAGGCTTAAAGGGAAATCTCTGATGAAACCTTCTCAACAGATGAGGTGCAGCGACATCAGATGCAGCGATCCAAGACGCCTCCTCAGGACCAAAACCTCTCCAATGCACAAGGTACTGAAGAATGCCTCTGCAGAGCTGAGAATCCAGAACTTGTCTAACCTCGTACTTAAGATTATCCTCAGAGACTGAAAACGAGGTAGGGAGATGACAAGAAGATCTATTGAGGGCCAAAGGCTCTCTAGGAATAAGCAAGGGCATGAGAGGATCAACAGGAATCTGAGGAGGGTCCCCTAGACCCTTAAAGGGGAACTGGTCATCTTGCACAGGACCATCAGACTGGGCAGATGTCAGTGGAACCCTGAAGTCAGGTTGGTTAGAAGGTGACATGTCGCCGGAGTCAAGCTGAATAGCTGAAGGACAAGCAGAATGTCCCGAACAAGAAAAAGTAAGAGGCTCACTGGGCATGGGCTGGACTGGCATAACTAGTACAGAGGCAGAGTGAATAGCTGAGTCAGGTGTAGCGACTACCTGAATCGCATCGCAAGACGTAGCGACTGCAGGACTTGTAGACAAGCTAGCCTGGCTGTGCGTCCAAGGGTGGTTAGGGACAGAGAAATGTAAATGGTTATGCAACCTGGAATGAATGACCGGCTCAGATTCACAGGGGGCAACCTTGGGTAGGCAGGACGAGGAACAGGAGGGACCCCAAGCCAGGATCTGTCCAGTAGTCCAGTCCACATGAGGAGAATGGAGCTGTAACCATGGGAGACCCAAAATTATAGGCGTTGAGGCCTTGGGTAAGATAAGGAAGGATATCCACTCCTGGTGGAGTGTACCCACCGACATCTTAACAGGGAGGGTCTGGAAGCGGATAGGTCCCCCTGGGAGAACAGTACCATCAATCGCCAAGACCACCAATGGTGTGGTGAGGGGCAAAAGAGTAAGTCTCATGGACGATGCGATTTCCCAGTCCATGAAATTACCAGCGGCTCCGGAATCCAGATATGCTGAGACCGAATGAGAAGAAGCACCAACATGAAGGAACACAGAAAGCAGAAGACGAGAAGGGGAAGGTGATATTTCTGGGTCCAATACTCCACTTTCCAGATGAAGTGGACCCGAACGTTTTTCTGGACAAAGAGAGCAAGTGTCACGAAAATGACCTTTGCCCCCACAGTAGAGACACAGGCCTAGATTTCTGCGCCTAGCACGTTCCTCTGGGGATAGCCTGGTCCTGCCCAGCTGCATGGGTTCCTCAGCTGGTAGGAGATGCTCTACGGGTCGAAGAGAGGGGAGCTCAGGCTGACTAAGGACCAAGGAGTGCTGGCGCCGCTTTTCTAGGGTCCTTTCCTGAAAGCGAATATCGATCTGGTTACACAAGGAGATAACGCCGGCCAGATCAGTGGGGATGGTTCTTCCTGCTAATTCATCCTTCACTCTATCAGAAAGGCCATGCAAAAAGGTTGCGATTAAGGCCTCATTGTTCCAGCTCAACTCAGCCGACAGTATGCGGAAATTAAGGGCGTACTGTCCCACTGAAGCAGACTCTTGGCGGAGACGTAGAAGGGCGCTGGCCGCTGAAGAGACACGAGCCGGTTCTTCGAAGATATTCCGAAAAAGTTTCAAGAAGCCAGACAGGCTAGAAACCACTGGATCATTCAGTTCCCACAGAGGGGCTGCCCAGGCTAAAGCTTCACCGGAGAGGAGGGAAATGATATAGGCTACCTTAGCCCGATCAGACAGGAAGTTTTGGGGCTGGAGCTCAAAATGAATTGTGCATTGGCTAAGGAACCCCCTGCAAGCCTTGGAGTCCCCAGAGAAACGGAACGGAGCTGGCAGTATTAGTGAGTGTGTGGCTGCGACTGGTGCGATAGGTACCACCGCTGGTTGTACTTGAGGTTGCGGATTCGGGGTTCCCAAGGAGGCCTGAAGCTGCTCGAATCGAGAAGCCAGATCCTGGAGGAATCGCATCACCTGAGTCTGATTCGATTCCTGGGTTTCAAGTCTGTGGACTATGCCCTGCAATGGATCATCCGCGGGGATCGGGATGTCAGCCGGGTCCATGGCTGATCAAACTGTCAGGGTCACCTGTGGCCAGGTGACAGATGCACACCGTAGGGGGACAGGAGTGCACCGCGAGGTAGTGAACCCTATGGCTGGCTTCTGTGGATAGGAAACTGGGTGGTTGTGGAAAGCGGGACCAGAGGAGCACAACCGGGATCCCAACGGAAGCGAGAGCCAAGATTCCCCAGGGCGCGGAGTCTAAGACCCAGCTGGTCTTCTCCAGGGCCTCTAGTGGTGAGGATGTTACGCTGCAGGCTGGGACCAGGTCGCGGCCCCTGGAGTTTCCTAGCTCACGCCCCGTAGGATAAGGGGAAGCAGCAGCACACGATAGAGAGAACCGAATAACAAGCCGAAGGTCAGGGGCCACAAGCAGACAAGGATAACGAAGAACGAGCCGAAGGTCAAGGGTCACGAGCAGACAGGGATGGTCGGGGACAAGCCAATAACGTAACAGAGAGACAGACGTAGCACACGGCAGGCAGGAACCCAAACACACAATGCCTAACAAACACGTTGATCAGCCAAGCAGGCTTGCAGTGCACAGGTTAATATAGTGTTCAGTGATAGGGCCTGGGGTGGAGTCAGGCTGGGAGGAGATTATAAAGGAAGCCAGGTGAAGGAGGTCTGGTCTCTAGATGAACACATGAGGAGGAAGGTAAGATGGCAGACAGACATTAATGCATATCCATGACAACAGTTATATTAATAATAAAATAATAATGGAGAAGAGAAGGAGGAAGGAGTTATATTTAATATATATACATAAAAATTTGAAAAGATCATAATAAATAAAAATAGAAAAGATCAAAATAAATAAACAAAAAAAAAGTTCTATTAATAATAAAATAATAATGGAGAAGAGAAGGAGGAAGGAGTTATATTTAATATATATATACATAAAATTTTGAAAAGATCATAATAAATAGAAAAGATCAAAATAAATAAACAAAAAAAACAGTTCTATTAATAATAAAATAATAATGGAGAAGAGAAGGAGGAAGGAGTTATATTTAATATATATACATAAAAATTTGAAAAGATCATAATAAATAAAAATAGAAAAGATCAAAATAAATAAACAAAAAAAAACCAGTTCTATTAATAATAAAATAATAATGGAGAAGAGAAGGAGGAAGGAGTTATATTTAATATATATACATAAAATTTTGAAAAGATCATAATAAATAGAAAAGATCAAAATAAATAAACAAAAAAAAACTGTTCTATTAATAATAAAATAATAATGGAGAAGAGAAGGAGGAAGGAGTTATATTTAATATATATACATAAAAATTTGAAAAGATCATAATAAATAAAAATAGAAAAGATCAAAATAAATAAACAAAAAAAACAGTTCTATTAATAATAAAATAATAATGGAGAAGAGAAGGAGGAAGGAGTTATATTTAATATATATACATACAATTTTGAAAAGATCATAATAAATAGAAAAGATCAAAATAAATAAACAAAAACAGTTCTATTAATAATAAAATAATAATGGAGAAGAGAAGGAGGAAGGAGTTATATTTAATATATATACATACAATTTTGAAAAGATCATAATAAATAGAAAAGATCAAAATAAATAAACAAAAACAGTTCTATTAATAATAAAATAATAATGGAGAAGAGAAGGAGGAAGGAGTTATATTTAATATATATACATAAAAATTTGAAAAGATCATAATAAATAAAAATAGAAAAGATCAAAATAAATAAACAAAAAAAAAACAGTTCTATTAATAATAAAATAATAATGGAGAAGAGAAGGAGGAAGGAGTTATATTTAATATATATACATAAAATTTTGAAAAGATCATAATAAATAGAAAAGATCAAAATAAATAAACAAAAAAAACAGTTCTATTAATAATAAAATAATAATGGAGAAGAGAAGGAGGAAGGAGTTATATTTAATATATATACATACAATTTTGAAAAGATCATAATAAATAAAAATAGAAAAGATCAAAATAAATAAACAAAAAAAACAGTTCTATTAATAATAAAATAATAATGGAGAAGAGAAGGAGGAAGGAGTTATATTTAATATATATACATACAATTTTGAAAAGATCATAATAAATAAAAATAGAAAAGATCAAAATAAATAAACAAAAAAAAACTGTTCTATTAATAATAAAATAATAATGGAGAAGAGAAGGAGGAAGGAGTTATATTTAATATATATACATAAAAATTTGAAAAGATCATAATAAATAAAAATAGAAAAGATCAAAATAAATAAACAAAAAAAACAGTTCTATTAATAATAAAATAATAATGGAGAAGAGAAGGAGGAAGGAGTTATATTTAATATATATACATAAAAATTTGAAAAGATCATAATAAATAAAAATAGAAAAGATCAAAATAAATAAACAAAAAAAAAAGTTCCATTAATAATAAAATAATAATGGAGAAGAGAAGGAGGAAGGAGTTATATTTAATATATATACATAAAATTTTGAAAAGATCATAATAAATAGAAAAGATCAAAATAAATAAACAAAAAAAAACAGTTCTATTAATAATAAAATAATAATGGAGAAGAGAAGGAGGAAGGAGTTATATTTAATATATATACATAAAAATTTGAAAAGATCATAATAAATAAAAATAGAAAAGATCAAAATAAATAAACAAAAAAAAACCAGTTCTATTAATAATAAAATAATAATGGAGAAGAGAAGGAGGAAGGAGTTATATTTAATATATATACATAAAATTTTGAAAAGATCATAATAAATAGAAAAGATCAAAATAAATAAACAAAAAAAAAACTGTTCTATTAATAATAAAATAATAATGGAGAAGAGAAGGAGGAAGGAGTTATATTTAATATATATACATAAAAATTTGAAAAGATCATAATAAATAAAAATAGAAAAGATCAAAATAAATAAACCAAAAAAAACAGTTCTATTAATAATAAAATAATAATGGAGAAGAGAAGGAGGAAGGAGTTATATTTAATATATATACATACAATTTTGAAAAGATCATAATAAATAGAAAAGATCAAAATAAATAAACAAAAACAGTTCTATTAATAATAAAATAATAATGGAGAAGAGAAGGAGGAAGGAGTTATATTTAATATATATACATAAAAATTTGAAAAGATCATAATAAATAAAAATAGAAAAGATCAAAATAAATAAACAAAAAAAAAACAGTTCTATTAATAATAAAATAATAATGGAGAAGAGAAGGAGGAAGGAGTTATATTTAATATATATACATAAAATTTTGAAAAGATCATAATAAATAGAAAAGATCAAAATAAATAAACAAAAAAAACAGTTCTATTAATAATAAAATAATAATGGAGAAGAGAAGGAGGAAGGAGTTATATTTAATATATATACATACAATTTTGAAAAGATCATAATAAATAAAAATAGAAAAGATCAAAATAAATAAACAAAAAAAACAGTTCTATTAATAATAAAATAATAATGGAGAAGAGAAGGAGGAAGGAGTTATATTTAATATATATACATACAATTTTGAAAAGATCATAATAAATAAAAATAGAAAAGATCAAAATAAATAAACAAAAAAAAACTGTTCTATTAATAATAAAATAATAATGGAGAAGAGAAGGAGGAAGGAGTTATATTTAATATATATACATAAAAATTTGAAAAGATCATAATAAATAAAAATAGAAAAGATCAAAATAAATAAACAAAAAAAAACAGTTCTATTAATAATAAAATAATAATGGAGAAGAGAAGGAGGAAGGAGTTATATTTAATATATATACATAAAAATTTGAAAAGATCATAATAAATAAAAATAGAAAAGATCAAAATAAATAAACAAAAACCAGTTCTATTAATAATAAAATAATAATGGAGAAGAGAAGGAGGAAGGAGTTATATTTAATATATATACATAAAATTTTGAAAAGATCATAATAAATAGAAAAGATCAAAATAAATAAACAAAAAAAAAACTGTTCTATTAATAATAAAATAATAATGGAGAAGAGAAGGAGGAAGGAGTTATATTTAATATATATACATAAAAATTTGAAAAGATCATAATAAATAAAAATAGAAAAGATCAAAATAAATAAACCAAAAAAAACAGTTCTATTAATAATAAAATAATAATGGAGAAGAGAAGGAGGAAGGAGTTATATTTAATATATATACATACAATTTTGAAAAGATCATAATAAATAGAAAAGATCAAAATAAATAAACAAAAACAGTTCTATTAATAATAAAATAATAATGGAGAAGAGAAGGAGGAAGGAGTTATATTTAATATATATACATAAAAATTTGAAAAGATCATAATAAATAAAAATAGAAAAGATCAAAATAAATAAACAAAAAAAAAACAGTACTATTAATAATAAAATAATAATGGAGAAGAGAAGGAGGAAGGAGTTATATTTAATATATATACATAAAATTTTGAAAAGATCATAATAAATAGAAAAGATCAAAATAAATAAACAAAAAAAAACAGTTCTATTAATAATAAAATAATAATGGAGAAGAGAAGGAGGAAGGAGTTATATTTAATATATATACATACAATTTTGAAAAGATCATAATAAATAAAAATAGAAAAGATCAAAATAAATAAACAAAAAAAACAGTTCTATTAATAATAAAATAATAATGGAGAAGAGAAGGAGGAAGGAGTTATATTTAATATATATACATACAATTTTGAAAAGATCATAATAAATAAAAATAGAAAAGATCAAAATAAATAAACAAAAAAAAACTGTTCTATTAATAATAAAATAATAATGGAGAAGAGAAGGAGGAAGGAGTTATATTTAATATATATACATAAAAATTTGAAAAGATCATAATAAATAAAAATAGAAAAGATCAAAATAAATAAACAAAAAAAAACAGTTCTATTAATAATAAAATAATAATGGAGAAGAGAAGGAGGAAGGAGTTATATTTAATATATATACATAAAAATTTGAAAAGATCATAATAAATAAAAATAGAAAAGATCAAAATAAATAAACAAAAAAAAACCAGTTCTATTAATAATAAAATAATAATGGAGAAGAGAAGGAGGAAGGAGTTATATTTAATATATATACATAAAATTTTGAAAAGATCATAATAAATAGAAAAGATCAAAATAAATAAACAAAACAAAAAAACTGTTCTATTAATAATAAAATAATAATGGAGAAGAGAAGGAGGGAGGAGTTATATTTAATATATATACATAAAAATTTGAAAAGATCATAATAAATAAAAATAGAAAAGATCAAAATAAATAAACCAAAAAAAACAGTTCTATTAATAATAAAATAATAATGGAGAAGAGAAGGAGGAAGGAGTTATATTTAATATATATACATAAAATTTTGAAAAGATCATAATAAATAGAAAAGATCAAAATAAATAAACAAAAACAGTTCTATTAATAATAAAATAATAATGGAGAAGAGAAGGAGGAAGGAGTTATATTTAATATATATACATAAAAATTTGAAAAGATCATAATAAATAAAAATAGAAAAGATCAAAATAAATAAACAAAAAAAAAAACAGTTCTATTAATAATGAAATAATAATGGAGAAGAGAAGGAGGAAGGAGTTATATTTAATATATATACATAAAATTTTGAAAAGATCATAATAAATAGAAAAGATCAAAATAAATAAACAAAAAAAACAGTTCTATTAATAATAAAATAATAATGGAGAAGAGAAGGAGGAAGGAGTTATATTTAATATATATACATACAATTTTGAAAAGATCATAATAAATAAAAATAGAAAAGATCAAAATAAATAAACAAAAAAAACAGTTCTATTAATAATAAAATAATAATGGAGAAGAGAAGGAGGAAGGAGTTATATTTAATATATATACATACAATTTTGAAAAGATCATAATAAATAAAAATAGAAAAGATCAAAATAAATAAACAAAAAAAAACTGTTCTATTAATAATAAAATAATAATGGAGAAGAGAAGGAGGAAGGAGTTATATTTAATATATATACATAAAAATTTGAAAAGATCATAATAAATAAAAATAGAAAAGATCAAAATAAATAAACAAAAAAAAACAGTTCTATTAATAATAAAATAATAATGGAGAAGAGAAGGAGGAAGGAGTTATATTTAATATATATACATAAAAATTTGAAAAGATCATAATAAATAAAAATAGAAAAGATCAAAATAAATAAACAAAAAAAAAAGTTCCATTAATAATAAAATAATAATGGAGAAGAGAAGGAGGAAGGAGTTATATTTAATATATATACATAAAATTTTGAAAAGATCATAATAAATAGAAAAGATCAAAATAAATAAACAAAAAAAAACAGTTCTATTAATAATAAAATAATAATGGAGAAGAGAAGGAGGAAGGAGTTATATTTAATATATATACATAAAAATTTGAAAAGATCATAATAAATAAAAATAGAAAAGATCAAAATAAATAAACAAAAAAAAACCAGTTCTATTAATAATAAAATAATAATGGAGAAGAGAAGGAGGAAGGAGTTATATTTAATATATATACATAAAATTTTGAAAAGATCATAATAAATAGAAAAGATCAAAATAAATAAACAAAAAAAAAACTGTTCTATTAATAATAAAATAATAATGGAGAAGAGAAGGAGGAAGGAGTTATATTTAATATATATACATAAAAATTTGAAAAGATCATAATAAATAAAAATAGAAAAGATCAAAATAAATAAACCAAAAAAAACAGTTCTATTAATAATAAAATAATAATGGAGAAGAGAAGGAGGAAGGAGTTATATTTAATATATATACATACAATTTTGAAAAGATCATAATAAATAGAAAAGATCAAAATAAATAAACAAAAACAGTTCTATTAATAATAAAATAATAATGGAGAAGAGAAGGAGGAAGGAGTTATATTTAATATATATACATAAAAATTTGAAAAGATCATAATAAATAAAAATAGAAAAGATCAAAATAAATAAACAAAAAAAAAACAGTTCTATTAATAATAAAATAATAATGGAGAAGAGAAGGAGGAAGGAGTTATATTTAATATATATACATAAAATTTTGAAAAGATCATAATAAATAGAAAAGATCAAAATAAATAAACAAAAAAAACAGTTCTATTAATAATAAAATAATAATGGAGAAGAGAAGGAGGAAGGAGTTATATTTAATATATATACATACAATTTTGAAAAGATCATAATAAATAAAAATAGAAAAGATCAAAATAAATAAACAAAAAAAACAGTTCTATTAATAATAAAATAATAATGGAGAAGAGAAGGAGGAAGGAGTTATATTTAATATATATACATACAATTTTGAAAAGATCATAATAAATAAAAATAGAAAAGATCAAAATAAATAAACAAAAAAAAACTGTTCTATTAATAATAAAATAATAATGGAGAAGAGAAGGAGGAAGGAGTTATATTTAATATATATACATAAAAATTTGAAAAGATCATAATAAATAAAAATAGAAAAGATCAAAATAAATAAACAAAAAAAAACAGTTCTATTAATAATAAAATAATAATGGAGAAGAGAAGGAGGAAGGAGTTATATTTAATATATATACATAAAAATTTGAAAAGATCATAATAAATAAAAATAGAAAAGATCAAAATAAATAAACAAAAACCAGTTCTATTAATAATAAAATAATAATGGAGAAGAGAAGGAGGAAGGAGTTATATTTAATATATATACATAAAATTTTGAAAAGATCATAATAAATAGAAAAGATCAAAATAAATAAACAAAAAAAAAACTGTTCTATTAATAATAAAATAATAATGGAGAAGAGAAGGAGGAAGGAGTTATATTTAATATATATACATAAAAATTTGAAAAGATCATAATAAATAAAAATAGAAAAGATCAAAATAAATAAACCAAAAAAAACAGTTCTATTAATAATAAAATAATAATGGAGAAGAGAAGGAGGAAGGAGTTATATTTAATATATATACATACAATTTTGAAAAGATCATAATAAATAGAAAAGATCAAAATAAATAAACAAAAACAGTTCTATTAATAATAAAATAATAATGGAGAAGAGAAGGAGGAAGGAGTTATATTTAATATATATACATAAAAATTTGAAAAGATCATAATAAATAAAAATAGAAAAGATCAAAATAAATAAACAAAAAAAAACAGTACTATTAATAATAAAATAATAATGGAGAAGAGAAGGAGGAAGGAGTTATATTTAATATATATACATAAAATTTTGAAAAGATCATAATAAATAGAAAAGATCAAAATAAATAAACAAAAAAAAACAGTTCTATTAATAATAAAATAATAATGGAGAAGAGAAGGAGGAAGGAGTTATATTTAATATATATACATACAATTTTGAAAAGATCATAATAAATAAAAATAGAAAAGATCAAAATAAATAAACAAAAAAAACAGTTCTATTAATAATAAAATAATAATGGAGAAGAGAAGGAGGAAGGAGTTATATTTAATATATATACATACAATTTTGAAAAGATCATAATAAATAAAAATAGAAAAGATCAAAATAAATAAACAAAAAAAAACTGTTCTATTAATAATAAAATAATAATGGAGAAGAGAAGGAGGAAGGAGTTATATTTAATATATATACATAAAAATTTGAAAAGATCATAATAAATAAAAATAGAAAAGATCAAAATAAATAAACAAAAAAAAACAGTTCTATTAATAATAAAATAATAATGGAGAAGAGAAGGAGGAAGGAGTTATATTTAATATATATACATAAAAATTTGAAAAGATCATAATAAATAAAAATAGAAAAGATCAAAATAAATAAACAAAAAAAAACCAGTTCTATTAATAATAAAATAATAATGGAGAAGAGAAGGAGGAAGGAGTTATATTTAATATATATACATAAAATTTTGAAAAGATCATAATAAATAGAAAAGATCAAAATAAATAAACAAAAAAAAAACTGTTCTATTAATAATAAAATAATAATGGAGAAGAGAAGGAGGAAGGAGTTATATTTAATATATATACATAAAAATTTGAAAAGATCATAATAAATAAAAATAGAAAAGATCAAAATAAATAAACCAAAAAAAACAGTTCTATTAATAATAAAATAATAATGGAGAAGAGAAGGAGGAAGGAGTTATATTTAATATATATACATAAAATTTTGAAAAGATCATAATAAATAGAAAAGATCAAAATAAATAAACAAAAACAGTTCTATTAATAATAAAATAATAATGGAGAAGAGAAGGAGGAAGGAGTTATATTTAATATATATACATAAAAATTTGAAAAGATCATAATAAATAAAAATAGAAAAGATCAAAATAAATAAACAAAAAAAAAAACTGTTCTATTAATAATGAAATAATAATGGAGAAGAGAAGGAGGAAGGAGTTATATTTAATATATATACATAAAATTTTGAAAAGATCATAATAAATAGAAAAGATCAAAATAAATAAACAAAAAAAACAGTTCTATTAATAATAAAATAATAATGGAGAAGAGAAGGAGGAAGGAGTTATATTTAATATATATACATACAATTTTGAAAAGATCATAATAAATAAAAATAGAAAAGATCAAAATAAATAAACAAAAAAAACAGTTCTATTAATAATAAAATAATAATGGAGAAGAGAAGGAGGAAGGAGTTATATTTAATATATATACATACAATTTTGAAAAGATCATAATAAATAAAAATAGAAAAGATCAAAATAAATAAACAAAAAAAACTGTTCTATTAATAATAAAATAATAATGGAGAAGAGAAGGAGGAAGGAGTTATATTTAATATATATACATAAAAATTTGAAAAGATCATAATAAATAAAAATAGAAAAGATCAAAATAAATAAACAAAAAAAAACAGTTCTATTAATAATAAAATAATAATGGAGAAGAGAAGGAGGAAGGAGTTATATTTAATATATATACATAAAAATTTGAAAAGATCATAATAAATAAAAATAGAAAAGATCAAAATAAATAAACAAAAAAAAAAGTTCCATTAATAATAAAATAATAATGGAGAAGAGAAGGAGGAAGGAGTTATATTTAATATATATACATAAAATTTTGAAAAGATCATAATAAATAGAAAAGATCAAAATAAATAAACAAAAAAAAACAGTTCTATTAATAATAAAATAATAATGGAGAAGAGAAGGAGGAAGGAGTTATATTTAATATATATACATAAAAATTTGAAAAGATCATAATAAATAAAAATAGAAAAGATCAAAATAAATAAACAAAAAAAAACCAGTTCTATTAATAATAAAATAATAATGGAGAAGAGAAGGAGGAAGGAGTTATATTTAATATATATACATAAAATTTTGAAAAGATCATAATAAATAGAAAAGATCAAAATAAATAAACAAAAAAAAAACTGTTCTAATAATAATAAAATAATAATGGAGAAGAGAAGGAGGAAGGAGTTATATTTAATATATATACATAAAAATTTGAAAAGATCATAATAAATAAAAATAGAAAAGATCAAAATAAATAAACCAAAAAAAACAGTTCTATTAATAATAAAATAATAATGGAGAAGAGAAGGAGGAAGGAGTTATATTTAATATATATACATACAATTTTGAAAAGATCATAATAAATAAAAATAGAAAAGATCAAAATAAATAAACAAAATAAAAATAAAATTAAAACGGTTCTAAATTAATAATAACATAAAAAAATAAGATGAAATAAAATAGAATATATATACTGTATATACAGTACATACACTATAGATATATACATATGCTGTATACATATTCATATTTTTATTTATTTTTAATCTAGCAAAATTGCTGAAAGTGGCGTTATGTGCAGATGAAAAAATACTGATCAGTACATAAAAAAAAAAAAAACAATCATGATCAAATATGATCTAGCATCCAGCAATAACATTCTGACATTCCCTAATCTCTGTGACATCCATGGTTTACCCAGTAAAGAAATTTTCCGGTACCTACAAATTAAAAATTTTTTATACACCAGTTATTGAGTCGGGTTCCATACTCACTCAACTCTCACAGTTTGAAAGGATCTGTAAATGTGACCCACACACTAGAGGTCTGATTTCAATACTGTATAAACAACTTAATTCCCCCCTCACAGATAAATCACCGTTATATGTCACCAAATGGTCTCAGGACTTCAATAAGACATTCAGTACGAAGGACTGGGACAGCATCTGGTCGACCACTATGCGCTCATCCATAAACTGTTATGCTCTTGAAACAAATTTTAAGGTCTTATCACGCTGGTATCTGGTACCAGCGAAGTTAGCTAAATTTTCGCCAACCTGCTCGGACAAGTGCTTTCGTGGCTGTGCGACTGTCGGTACCTATCTTCATATCTGGTGGGAATGCCCAATTGGCCAAAATTTCTGGATCAAAATATTCGGTATGGCTTCCACCGCTCTAGAAAACTCCATTACACCAGATCCAGTCGTAGCATTATTGAATCTTAAACCCCCTGACCTTACTCATAATCAATTCCAACTATTGTTGTACTTGACAACCTCAGCTAAACAAACTATAGCTCATGCCGCGTACACACGACCGCTTTTCTCGACGAGAAAAACTGCATTTTTTTTTTCGCCGAGAAAAACGATCGTCTGTGGGCTTTATGTCGTTTTTCTCGTCTAGAAAAACGGCATAAAAAACGACGAGAAAATTTAGAACATGTTCTAAATTTTCTCATCGTTTTTTCCAGCATTTTTAAGAGACGGGAAAAACGACCGTGTGTAGGGAACCAAGCGGTTCCCTCGTTTTTCCCGTCATTATTCACGGCGGTTTTTTAACCGCCGTGAATAATGATCGTGTGTACGCGGCATAAGGCATGGAAATCTCAAACATTGGTTGTGACTGAGACTAAACATCGAATGAACAGAGCCCTGATTTTCCACAAAATGACAGCTATCGAGAATAACAACGTGAAAAAATTCAATAACATTTGGCAGCCATGGGTTAAACATTTCCTATCATCTGATTTTGACCACTCTCTCCTGCTGCCCAGCTAAACCCATTTAACATTTCTTCCTTGATACTTTTTAGTCTCTTCCTTTCTTTAAAAATTGCTAAAAGTTCTTGAGACTGGATCATTCCTGGGAGGGAACCTTTTTTCTTCCATTCCTATCTCTTTACTCTTTTCCTTTCTCAATCTCTTTCTTTCTTTCCTCCTACCTTAATACCATATATACTCGAGTATAAGCCCAGATTTTCAGCCCTTTTTTTGGGGGCTGAAAGTCCCCCCCCCCCCCCCCCCCCCCCCTCGGCTTATACTCGAGTCATATAAATTTTACATTGTAAATATTACCTGTAAAGAAGTTGCGGCTGCGGCGTCCATCGTTCGAATTCCGCGGCGTCCATCGTTCAAAATTCCGCGGTCTCTTCCTGTTCCTTCCTTGATAGGCGAGTCTCAGCAGACACTCTCCGCCTATCACAAACGTTCTCTCATCCTCAGTTTTCCAGCAGACGTCTGTGATTGGCGGAATACCCAACACAGTGTCTGCTGGGAAAACTAAGGATGAGAGAACGTTCGTGATAGGCCGAGAGTGTCTGCTGAGACTCGCCTATCAAGTAAGGAACAGGAAGAGACCGCGGAATTTGAACGATGGACGCCGCGGAATTTGAACGATGGACTCCGCGGAATTTGAACGATGGACGCCGCAGCCGCAACTTCTTTACAGGTAATAATTACAATGTAAAAATTTCTTTTTACAGGGAACAGTGGGGCATCGGCTTATACTCGGGTCAGTGAGGTTTCCCAGTTTTTTGGGCAACATTAGGTACCTCGGCTTATACTCGAGTCGGCTTATATATGGTATTCTTTTTTTTTTTTTTCTTTTTTTTTCATATATTGCCTAACATGTGATTTTGGGATCTATATTCCCATATTTGTTTCTTAAAACCATTATTACATACACTCTAGAGTTTGAACTCCTAATCTGAGATTAACCTCTATCCATTTGACATACTGTTTCTATATGTTTTTTTTTTTTCTTTTTGTTCCTCTTTTGCTCCTTAAGAAGGGTATAGACATTTAAGAGTGACTTTCATAAACTTTTAACTATTTTTACATATAAGTGCAGATAACTTATAATCCTTACCGGGACTCTAGCCCACTTACACCTTAGCTAAGCCATTTTTTTCTCTTTCTTTAACACGTGCCCCCTCCCATCCACAGTTAGAACCCGTTTGGGGTGGATGGGTGGTCCGGAGGCACTTTATACCTGATGCAAGGTTTAGCCCCTTGGATTTTTCTTCTATCCTACGAGCCCACTCTACATGTCAAGTGTAATAACCCCCTTTTTTTTTTCTCTCTTCAATATCTCAGAGATAAGAATGTTACTTCTACTGTTGAGTACCGAACTTTACTTATATATCTGTCATTAAGGTTACAGTGTATAACCCATTCTCACATTATATGTATTTTATTTGTGATCTGTATTCTTGTGGAAAATTTAATAAAACTATTGAACAAGAAAAAAAAAAAAACAATCAGAATACACTGTAGCAATAATATTATTACAATGTAATTATGAATGACACAGTTTCATTAACATTAGTGTATTTTTTTTTGGGTAACTGTTTTTGTATCATGCAAAAAAATGGAGCTACCATCATTTTATTCTCCAGGGTCTCTGCTTTCATATATATAATATTTTGGGGGGTTTTACCTTATCTTCAGGCCTAAAATGTACATTTTAACCCATATGCAAGAAAACCAAAAAAACAAAAAAAAAGGTGTTAAAGGATGAGGGTTTCCAGTGTCTCCTTTTGCCATGTCTGCCCAGGATCCGCATGCTGCAGAGATAGATTGGTGACCATAAGAGCCTTAATGCAGCAGATAAATAGCGGCGGGGCCCCTGGAGGAGGGTCCCTGGAGCCTCTGATCTGAGGTTGTGTCTGCAGCGTCTTCCTCCGGATGGCGGTGACGAGTTTTACCTCGTTATGTATTCAGTGCTGTGCGCCTGCTGGATACCCACAAGACTGCAGCAGCGTTCAATCATTTGCAGAGAGAGAGCGGCACGCGCTGCTGTCCTCTGCAGCTGCCTCCCTCCCCGCCCCCCGGAGCCGAGCCTCTCACCTGCTCCCTTCTCCTTCCCCGGGATAATAATCACCTGCTCCGTTATATTGTCAGCCTGCCGAGCGCCCGGACTCATCGCCGGACTCATCCTGGCTGGCTGCCATGCGTCCTGCGGGCTCGTCGCGCTCTCTGCAGGGGTATCCATCATCCTTTCCTGCAGCCGCGCCGCCGACCGCAGCCAGCATTGGCAATCTCCAGGACAGCGGCCGACCGCGCGCAAAACTTTATTAATGCGGAACGCAGAGAGGCACCGCTTGCCTTTTTTCATAATTTTTTTTTTATTATTATTTAAAATGTATTTTTAATGAAATTTTAAAATTTTTCAAATTTTCATTCTAAGGTCCGTAAAGAACGTGACTGCAATTCCCTCGTTTCCCAAATACCGCGGCACTTGCTGAAATTCAATGTGCTTCTTTTTTGGGGGGTTTCTACTCTAATCTGTTTGTGGTCCCAAAGAAGGACGAAGTCCGTCCAATCATGGACCTCAAAGCCCTCAATGCCTTTGTAAAGGTTCATAAGTCTTCTCTGCCCAAACCCAAAAAATAAAATAATAATAATAATAATAAACAAGATAATTACATAAAAAAAAAAAAAAAACTTTCTATTTTCATTACATACCTTATTTTGCTCCTGTGATGTCATCACCGGGTCTCTGTGCTTGTCTATGCAATGCTGCTCCCTTCTCCCACATTATGGCTGGTGGGAGGGGCCTTGCAGGGCGCTGTGCATAGCTTCCTGAAAACATCTCAGTACTCCTTCTCAACCCCTGATGCAAGCAGTGGGAGGAGTTATGCAAATATAAAATGCTGAGATGGGCGGGTGTCAGTCAGGGTGCCAACTGCCAGTAAATTTACTGACAGTTTGTATTTTTTTTTTTTTTTTTACAACTGCCAGTAAATATCAGGGGCCGATAATTTCATGCTGTGTTGACTTTTTCTTTGTATTCTCAGTGTTTCCATATCATGTTTATACTGTTCAAATATTCTCTGTGATAGTTTTCAATAGGAGTTCTGTCATTTCTCAGGTTGTCAGTAAAAAAAAATGTGCTCCGTCAGTAAATGTTCCATGTTTTGTCAGTAAAAAATTCTGCGGGAGTTTGGCAACCCTGGTGTCAGTATGGAGGAGTGGGCGTTCCTGTATTTGCATAGGTAACGCCCACATGTGATGCTGAGCCTCCATGATTGGCAGAAGTGAAATCCAATGAATGAAAGGGGCGGGGCCAAGGATAGTCAGGCTGGGGAGGAAAGAGCCCTGGTACAAGCAGTGGGAGGAGTTATGCAAATATCAAAATGCCTTGATGGGCGGGTGTTAGTCTGAAAGAGTGGGCGTTCCTAGGCAGGGTGTATTTGCATAGGTAACGCCCACATGTGATGCTGAGCCTCCATGATTGATAAAACTGAAATCCAATGAGTGAAAGGGGTGGGGCCAGTCAGTATGGGGAGGAAAGAGCTCTAAGCCCTGGTACAAGCAGTGGGAGGAGTTATGCAAATATCAAAATGCCTTGATCGCTGCTAGATCAGTTTTGGAGGAGTGGGCGTTCCTTGGCAGGCTGTATTTACATAGGTAACGCCCATGTGTGATGCTGAGCCTCCATGATTGAAAGTACTGAAATCCAATGAGTGAAAGGGGCAGGGCCAGGGACAGTCAGGCTGGGGAGGAAAATGTTAGATGATGCCGGGCGTCCTCTAGCCAGGAAATGAGGGCGGAGCTCTATCTGACTTGCTGCAGCTTCTAATGCACATGGTGAGAAGCTCACAGTGTGCAGGGAAATCAGAGGAAGACATTTCAGTCCAGGGGGAGGAGCCGCTACACCTGGGCCGGAGGGGGGATTTTTTATTTTTTTTGTTTTTTTTCAATAATTATTTTTGATAATTATTATTATTTATTTATTTACATAATTTCTCAAAGATACAATAAAGCTGGTATCCGCCAGGTGGGGGGCGGGGAGGGGGGGCGGAGTTTAGCTGGTAAAGTGCATGTCAAGCTAATTTTTGGTTTACATATTGTGAGGAAGGATTGGAACCCCTGGCAGGTCTTTACTGCTATCCAGGGGCTTCGATGGAGAGATTTCCCTTCACTTCCTGTCCTGGTGACACCAGGTTCACCGGACAGGAAGTGAGAGAAAATCTCCAGCAGCAACACAGAAACAAAAATGGTTTTAGGAGAGTCGGGGAAGGCGAGACCCCCCCCCCCCCCCCCCCCGGCAGACTTTTATTTTTTCATTTGGTGGCAAATCAAAAAATATAAAATAAAGAGAGTCCAACGTCTTTTATTACAACAACATTTTAAACAGCCAACACATTTCGAGGGTTCAAAGAGATCTCCCCTTCTTCAGGGCTGCTACAAAAAAAGAACAGTTCCAGATACACAAAATCCATCAATAATCTAACTCCACTAGAGGGAGCCGAGGAGCACAGGAAGTACATCCATCCTTCTGACAAGAGATACAATGTAACAATTCTAGCCGCTTGCCGACCACAATAATGTATTCATACATTGCGCCTTTGATGTGGTTTATCGGGGTTATGAATGAAGCTATCAGCCTTCACCCCGGTATTGACTTTTTCAGCTGGCGATCCTCTTTTTCATGAAAGCATTCCGAGTGGCTAATTAGCTGCTGGATCGCTTTTAGAAGCAGCGGAAGGGATTGTCCCCCCCCCCTCCCACTAATGTTTCTCGGGCTTACCGCTCTTACCGGCGAGTCCGGGAAACTATCTGGCCGTTTGTTCAACTGGCTATAGAGGTGACCAGATCGTCTCTATGATCTTGGGGGACCAGAGCGACGTCATGAAGTCACTTCCGGTCTAAGGCGGAAGAAAGCAATTTTTTATTTTTATTTTAAACCAGAAGAATTTTTTTATTTTTTATTTTTTTTTGATCTTTTGCTTTCAAAGGTAGAGGAGAGATTTGGGGTCTATTGGGGTCTTATTTCTATTACATGAGATCTCCATAAAGAGGACCTGTCATCTCTTATTTCTATTACATGAGATCTCCATAAAGAGGACCTGTCATCTCTTATTTCTATTACATGAGATCTCTCCATAAAGAGGACCTGTCATCTCTTATTTATATTACATGAGATCTCCATAAAGAGGACCTGTCATCTCTTATTTATATTACATGAGATCTCCATAAAGAGGACCTGTCATCTCTTATTTCTATTACATGAGATCTCCATAAAGAGGACCTGTCATCTCTTATTTCTATTACATGAGATCTCCATAAAGAGGACCTGTCATCTCTTATTTCTATTACACGAGATCCCCATAAAGAGGACCTGTCATCTCTTATTTCTATTACATGAGATCTCCATAAAGAGGACCTGTCATCTCTTATTTCTATTACATGAGACCTCCATAAAGAGGACCTGTCATCTCTTATTTCTATTACATGAGATCTCTCCATAAAGAGGACCTGTCATCTCTTATTTATATTACATGAGATCTCCATAAAGAGGACCTGTCATCTCTTATTTATATTACATGAGATCTCCATAAAGAGGACCTGTCATCTCTTATTTCTATTACATGAGATCTCCATAAAGAGGACCTGTCATCTCTTATTTCTATTACATGAGATCTCCATAAAGAGGACCTGTCATCTCTTATTTCTATTACACGAGATCCCCATAAAGAGGACCTGTCATCTCTTATTTCTATTACATGAGATCTCCATAAAGAGGACCTGTCATCTCTTATTTCTATTACATGAGACCTCCATAAAGAGGACCTGTCATCTCTTATTTCTATTACATGAGATCTCCCCATAAAGAGGACCTGTCATCTCTTATTTCTATTACATGAGATCTCTCCATAAAGAGGACCTGTCATCTCTTATTTCTATTACATGAGATCTCTCCATAAAGAGGACCTGTCATCTCTTATTTCTATTACACGAGATCCCCATAAAGAGGACCTGTCATCTCTTATTTCTATTACATGAGACCTCCATAAAGAGGACCTGTCATCTCTTATTTCTATTACATGAGATCTCCATAAAGAGGACCTGTCATCTCTTATTTCTATTACATGATCTCCATAAAGAGGACCCGTCATCTCTTATTTCTATTACATGAGATCTCCATAAAGAGGACCTGTCATCTCTTATTTCTATTACATGAGATCTCCATAAAGAGGACCTGTCATCTCTTATTTCTATTACATGAGATCTCTCCATAAAGAGGACCTGTCATCTCTTATTTCTATTACATGAGATCTCCATAAAGAGGACCTGTCATCTCTTATTTCTATTACATGAGATCTCCATAAAGAGGACCTGTCATCTCTTATTTCTATTACATGATCTCCATAAAGAGGACCTGTCATCTCTTATTTCTATTACATGAGATCTCCATAAAGAGGACCTGTCATCTCTTATTTCTATTACATGAGATCTCCATAAAGAGGACCTGTCATCTCTTATTTATATTACATGAGATCTCCATAAAGAGGACCTGTCATCTCTTATTTCTATTACATGAGATCTCCATAAAGAGGACCTGTCATCTCTTATTTCTATTACATGAGATCTCCATAAAGAGGACCTGTCATCTCTTATTTCTATTACATGAGACCTCCATAAAGAGGACCTGTCATCTCTTATTTCTATTACATGAGATCTCCCCATAAAGAGGACCTGTCATCTCTTATTTCTATTACATGAGATCTCTCCATAAAGAGGACCTGTCATCTCTTATTTCTATTACATGAGATCTCTCCATAAAGAGGACCTGTCATCTCTTATTTCTATTACATGAGATCTCTCCATAAAGAGGACCTGTCATCTCTTATTTCTATTACATGAGATCTCCATAAAGAGGACCTGTCATCTCTTATTTCTATTACATGAGATCTCTCCATAAAGAGGACCTGTCATCTCTTATTTCTATTACATGAGATCTCCATAAAGAGGACCTGTCATCTCTTATTTCTATTACATGAGATCTCCATAAAGAGGACCCGTCATCTCTTATTTCTATTACATGAGATCTCCATAAAGAGGACCTGTCATCTCTTATTTCTATTACATGAGATCTCCATAAAGAGGACCCGTCATCTCTTATTTATTTTACATGAGATCTCCATAAAGAGGACCTGTCATCTCTTATTTCTATTACATGAGATCTCCATAAAGAGGACCCGTCATCTCTTATTTCTATTACATGAGATCTCCATAAAGAGGACCCGTCATCGCTTATTTCTATTACATGAGATCTCCATAAAGAGGACCTGTCATCTCTTATTTCTATTACATGAGATCTCCATAAAGAGGACCCGTCATCTCTTATTTCTATTACATGAGATCTCCATAAAGAGGACCTGTCATCTCTTATTTCTATTACATGAGATCTCCATAAAGAGGACCCGTCATCTCTTATTTATATTACATGAGATCTCCATAAAGAGGACCTGTCATCTCTTATTTCTATTACATGAGATCTCCATAAAGAGGACCTGTCATCTCTTATTTCTATTACATGAGACCTCCATAAAGAGGACCTGTCATCTCTTATTTCTATTACATGAGATCTCTCCATAAAGAGGACCTGTCACCTCTTATTTCTATTACATGAGATCCCCATAAAGAGGACCTGTCATCTCTTATTTCTATTACATGAGATCCCCATAAAGAGGACCTGTCATCTCTTATTTCTATTACATGAGATCTCCATAAAGAGGACCTGTCATCTCTTATTTCTATTACATGAGATCCCCATAAAGAGGACCTGTCATCTCTTATTTCTATTACATGAGATCTCTCCATAAAGAGGACCTGTCATCTCTTATTTCTATTACATGAGATCTCCATAAAGAGGACCTGTCATCTCTTATTTCTATTACATGAGATCTCCATAAAGAGGACCTGTCATCCCTTATTTCTATTACATGAGATCTCCATAAAGAGGACCTGTCATCTCTTATTTCTATTACATGAGATCTCCATAAAGAGGACCTGTCATCTCTTATTTCTATTACATGAGATCTCCATAAAGAGGACCTGTCATCTCTTATTTCTATTACATGAGATCTCTCCATAAAGAGGACCTGTCATCTCTTATTTCTATTACATGAGATCCCCATAAAGAGGACCTGTCATCTCTTATTTCTATTACATGAGATCTCCATAAAGAGGACCTGGCATCTCTTATTTCTATTACATGAGATCTCCCCATAAAGAGGACCTGTCATCTCTTATTTCTATTACATGGGATCTCTCCATAAAGAGGACCTGTCATCTCTTATTTCTATTACATGAGATCTCCATAAAGAGGACCTGTCATCTCTTATTTCTATTACATGAGATCTCCATAAAGAGGACCTGTCATTTCTTATTTCTATTACATGAGATCCCCATAAAGAGGACCTGTCATCTCTTATTTCTATTACATGAGATCTCCATAAAGAGGACCTGTCATCTCTTATTTCTATTACATGAGATCTCCCCATAAAGAGGACCTGTCATCTCTTATTTCTATTACATGGGATCTCTCCATAAAGAGGACCTGTCATCTCTTATTTCTATTACATGAGATCTCCATAAAGAGGACCTGTCATCTCTTATTTCTATTACATGAGATCTCTCCATAAAGAGGACCTGTCATCTCTTATTTCTATTACATGAGATCCCCATAAAGAGGACCTGTCATCTCTTATTTCTATTACATGAGATCTCCCCATAAAGAGGACCTGTCATCTCTTATTTCTATTACATGGGATCTCTCCATAAAGAGGACCTGTCATCTCTTATTTCTATTACATGAGATCTCCATAAAGAGGACCTGTCATCTCTTATTTCTATTACATGAGATCTCCATAAAGAGGACCTGTCATCCCTTATTTCTATTACATGAGATCTCCATAAAGAGGACCTGTCATCTCTTATTTCTATTACATGAGATCTCCATAAAGAGGACCTGTCATCTCTTATTTCTATTACATGAGATCTCCCCATAAAGAGGACCTGGCATCTCTTATTTCTATTACATGAGATCTCTCCATAAAGAGGACCTGTCATCTCTTATTTCTATTACATGAGATCTCCCCATAAAGAGGACCTGTCATCTCTTATTTCTATTACATGAGATCTCCATAAAGAGGACCTGTCATCCCTTATTTCTATTACATGAGATCTCCATAAAGAGGACCTGTCATCTCTTATTTCTATTACATGAGATCTCCATAAAGAGGACCTGTCATCTCTTATTTCTATTACATGAGATCTCTCCATAAAGAGGACCTGTCATCTCTTATTTCTATTACATGATCTCCATAAAGAGGACCCGTCATCTCTTATTTCTATTACATGAGATCTCTCCATAAAGAGGACCTGTCATCTCTTATTTCTATTACATGAGATCTCCATAAAGAGGACCTGTCATCTCTTATATCTATTACATGAGATCTCTCCATAAAGAGGACCTGTCATCTCCTATTTCTATTACATGAGATCTCTCCATAAAGAGGACCCGTCATCTCTTATTTCTATTACATGAGATCTCTCCATAAAGAGGACCTGTCATCTCTTATTTCTATTACATGAGATCTCCATAAAGAGGACCTGTCATCTCTTATATCTATTACATGAGATCTCTCCATAAAGAGGACCTGTCATCTCCTATTTCTATTACATGAGATCTCTCCATAAAGAGGACCCGTCATCTCTTATTTCTATTACATGAGATCTCTCCATAAAGAGGACCTGTCATCTCTTATTTCTATTACATGAGATCTCCATAAAGAGGACCTGTCATCTCTTATTTATATTACATGACATCTCTCCATAAAGAGGACCTGTCATCTCCTATTTCTATTACATGAGATCTCCATAAAGAGGACCTGTCATCTCTTATTTCTATTACATGAGATCTCCATAAAGAGGACCTGTCATCTCTTATTTCTATTACATGAGATCTCCATAAAGAGGACCTGTCATCTCTTATTTCTATTACATGAGATCCCCATAAAGAGGACCTGTCATCCTTTATTTCTATTACATGAGATCTCCATAAAGAGGACCTGTCATCTCTTATTTTTATTACATGAGATCTCTCCATAAAGAGGACCTGTCATCTCTTATTTCTATTACATGAGATCCCCATAAAGAGGACCTGTCATCTCTTATTTCTATTACATGAGATCTCCATAAAGAGGACCTGTCATCTCCTATTTCTATTACATGAGATCTCTCTATAAAAAGGACCTGTCATCTCTTATTTATATTACATGACATCTCTCCATAAAGAGGACCTGTCATCTCCTATTTCTATTACATGAGATCTCTCTATAAAAAGGACCTGTCATCTCTTATTTCTATTACATGAGATCTCTCCATAAAGAGGACCTGTCATCTCTTATTTCTATTACATGAGATCCCCATAAAGAGGACCTGTCATCTCTTATTTCTATTACATGAGATCTCCATAAAGAGGACCTGGCATCTCCTATTTCTATTACATGAGATCTCCATAAAGAGGACCTGTCATCTCTTATTTCTATTACATGAGATCTCTCCATAAAGAGGACCTGTCATCTCTTATTTCTATTACATGAGATCTCCATAAAGAGGACCTGTCATCTCTTATTTCTATTACATGAGATCTCCATAAAGAGGACCTGTCATCTCTTATTTCTATTACATGAGATCTCTCCATAAAGAGGACCTGTCATCTCTTATTTCTATTACATGAGATCTCCATAAAGAGGACCTGTCATCTCTTATTTCTATTACATGAGATCTCTCCATAAAGAGGACCTGTCATCTCTTATTTCTATTACATGAGATCTCCATAAAGAGGACCTGTCATCTCTTATTTCTATTACATGAGATCTCCATAAAGAGGACCTGTCATCTCTTATTTCTATTACATGAGATCTCCATAAAGAGGACCTGTCATCTCTTATTTCTATTACATGAGATCTCCATAAAGAGGACCTGTCATCTCTTATTTCTATTACATGAGATCTCCATAAAGAGGACCTGTCATCTCTTATTTCTATTACATGAGATCTCTCCATAAAGAGGACCTGTCATCTCTTATTTCTATTACATGAGATCTACATAAAGAGGACCAGTCATCTCTTATTTCTATTACATGAGATCTCCATAAAGAGGACCTGTCATCTCTTATTTCTATTACATGAGATCTCCATAAAGAGGACCTGTCATCTCTCATTTCTATTACATGAGATCTCCCCATAAAGAGGACCTGTCATCTCTTATTTCTATTACATGAGATCTCTATAAAGAGGACCTGTCATCTCTTATTTCTATTACATGAGATCTCTCCATAAAGAGGACCTGTCATCTCTTATTTCTATTACATGAGATCTCCATAAAGAGGACCTGTCATCTCTTATTTCTATTACATGAGATCTCTCCATAAAGAGGGCCTGTCATCTCTTATTTCTATTACATGAGATCTCTCCATAAAGAGGACCTGTCATCTCTTATTTCTATTACTTGAGATCTCCATAAATAGGACCTGTCATCTCTTATTTCTATTACATGAGATCTCCATAAAGAGGACCTGTCATCTCTTATTTCTATTACATGAGATCTCCATAAAGAGGACCTGTCATCTCTTATTTCTATTACATGAGATCCCCATAAAGAGGACCTGTCATCTCTTATTTCTATTACATGAGATCTCTCCATAAAGAGGACCTGTCATCTCTTATTTCTATTGCATGAGATCTTTCCATAAAGAGGACCTGTCATCTCTTATTTCCATTACATGAGATCTCTCCATAAAGAGGACCTGTCACCTCTTATTTCTATTACATGGGATCTCCATAAAGAGGACCTGTCATCTCTTATTTCCATTACATGAGATCTCTCCATAAAGAGGACCTGTCACCTCTTATTTCTATTACATGAGATCTCCATAAAGAGGACCTGTCATCTCTTATTTCTATTACATGAGATCCCCATAAAGAGGACCTGTCATCTCTTATTTCTATTACATGAGATCCCCATAAAGAGGACCTGTCATCTCTTATTTCTATTACATGAGACCTCCATAAAGAGGACCTGTCATCTCTTATTTCTATTACATGAGATCTCCATAAAGAGGACCTGTCATCTCTTATTTCTATTACATGAGATCTCCATAAAGAGGACCTGTCATCTCTTATTTCTATTACATGAGATCCCCATAAAGAGGACCTGTCATCTCTTATTTCTATTACATGAGATCTCTCCATAAAGAGGACCTGTCATCTCTTATTTCTATTACATGAGATCTCTCCATAAAGAGGACCTGTCACCTCTTATTTCTATTACATGGGATCTCTCCATAAAGAGGACCTGTCATCTCTTATTTCTATTACATGAGATCCCCATAAAGAGGACCTGTCATCTCTTATTTCTATTACATGAGATCCCCATAAAGAGGACCTGTCATCTCTTATTTCTATTACATGAGACCTCCATAAAGAGGACCTGTCATCTCTTATTTCTATTACATGAGATCCCCATAAAGAGGACCTGTCATCTCTTATTTCTATTACATGAGATCTCTCCATAAAGAGGACCTGTCATCTCTTATTTCTATTACAAGGGGTCTTTACATTCCTTGAAAAAGGAATAAAAGTGATCAAAATAAATAAATAAATAAAGTGACAGTTTAAAAATAAAAAATTAAATAAACAAGAAAAAAAACATTTAAAGCACCCCAATCCCTCTGTGCTTGTGGGCTGTAGTGAACGCATACGTAAGTCACGCAACGCATATGTAAACGGTGTTCAAACCACACATGTGAGATATCATCACGATCGTTAGAGCGAGAACAATAATTCTAGCACTAGACCTCCTCTGTAACTTTAATCTGGTAACCTGTAAATTTTTTTTAAAGCATCGCCTATGGCAGGCATGTCCAAAGTCCGTCCCACGGGCCAATTGCGGCCCACCTTCAGGTTTTGAAAGGCCTGCCTGGTAATTTGGACATGTACAGTCAGGTCCATAAATATTGGGACATTGACACAATTCTAATCTTTTTGGCCCTATACCCCACCACAATGGATTTGAAATGAAACGAACAAGATGTGCTTTAATTGCAGACCTTCAGCTTTAATTTGAGGGAATTTACATCCAAATCAGGTGACCGGTGTAAGAATTACAACAGTTTGTATATGTGCCCCTCCCACTTTTTAAGGGACCAAAAGTAATGGGACAATTGGCTGCTCAGCTGTTCCATGGACTGGTGTGTGTGAATCCCTCATTATCCCATTTACAAGGAGCAGATAAAAGGTCCAGAGTTCATTTCAAGTGTGCTATTTGCATTTGGAATCTGTTGCTCTCAACTCTCAATATGAGATCCAAAGAGCTGTCACTATCAGTGAAACAAGCCATCATTAGGCTGAAAAAACAAAACAAACCCATCAGAGAGATAGCAGAAACATTAGGTGTGGCCAAATCAACTGTTTGGAACATCCTTAAAAAGAAAGAACGCACCGGTGAGCTCAGCAACACCAAAAGACCCGGAAGACCACGGAAAACAACTTTGGTGGATGACCAAAGAATTATTTTCCTGGTGAAGAAAACACCCTTCACAACAGTTGGCCAGATCAAGAACACTCTCCAGGAGGTAGGTGTATGTGTGTCAGATGAACAACACTCTCCAGGAGGTAGGTGTATGTGTGTCAGATGAAGAACACTCTCCAGGAGGTAGGTGTATGTGTGTCAGATGAAGAACACTCTCCGGGAGGTAGGTGTGTGTGTGTCAGATGAAGAACACTCTCCAGGAGGTAGGTGTATGTGTGTCAGATGAAGAACACTCTCCGGGAGGTAGGTGTATTTGTGTCAGATGAAGAACACTCTCCAGGAGGTAGGTGTATGCGTGTCAGATGAAGAACACTCCGGGAGGTAGGTGTATGTGTGTCAGATGAAGAACACTCTCCAGGAGGTAGGTGTATGTGTGTCAGATGAAGAACACTCTCCAGGAGGTAGGTGTATGTGTGTCAGATGAAGAACACTCTCCAGGAGGTGAGTGGATGTGTGTCAGATGAAGAACACTCTCCAGGAGGTAGGTGTATGTGTGTCAGATGAAGAACACTCTCCAGGAGGTAGGTGTATGTGTGTCAGATGAAGAACACTCTCCAGGAGGTAGGTTTATGTGTTTCAGATGAAGAACACTCTCCGGGAGGTAGGTGTGTGTGTGTCAGATGAAGAACACTCTCCGGGAGGTAGGTGTATGTGTGTCAGATGAAGAACACTCTCCGGGAGGTAGGTGTATGTGTGTCAGATGAAGAACACTCTCCGGGAGGTAGGTGTATGTGTGTCAGATGAAGAACACTCTCCAGGAGGTAGGTGTATGTGTGTCAGATGAAGAACACTCTCCAGGAGGTAGGTGTATGTGTGTCAGATGAAGAACACTCTCCAGGAGGTAGGTGTATGTGTGTCAGATGAAGAACACTCTACAGAAGGTAGGTGTATGTGCGTCAGGTGAAGAACACTCTCCAGGAGGTAGGTGTATGTGTGTCAGATGAAGAACACTCTCCAGGAGGTAGGTGTATGTGTGTCAGATGAAGAACACTCTCCAGGAGGTAGGTGTGTGTGTGTCAGATGAAGAACACTCTCCAGGAGGTAGGTGTGTGTGTGTCAGATGAAGAACACTCTCCAGGATGTAGATGTATGTGTGTCAGATGAAGAACACTCTCCGGGAGGTAGGTGTATGTGTGTCAGATGAAGAACACTCTCCGGGAGGTAGGTGTATGTGTGAATACAGAGGGTTCACCACAAGATGGAAACCATTGGTGAGCCTCAAAAACAGGAAGGCCAGATTAGAGTTTGCCAAACAACATGTAAAAAAGCCTTCAGAGTTCTGGAAGAACATCCTATGGACAGATGAGACCGAGATCAACTTGTACCAGAGTGATGGGAAGAGAAGAGTATGGAGAAGGAAAGGAACTGCTCATGATCCAAAGCATACCACCTCATCTGTGAAGCATGGTGGTGGTAGTGTCATGGCGTGGGCATGTATGGCTGCCAATGGAACTGGTTCTCTTGTATTTATTGATGATGTGAAAAGCAGCAGGATGAATTCTGAAGTGTTTCGGGGAATATTATTATCGGCTCCTATTCAGCCAAATGCTTCAGAACTCATTGGACGGCGCTTCACAGTGCAGATGGACAATGACCCGAAGCATACTGCGAAAGCAACCAAAGAGTTTTTTAAGGGAAAGAAGTGGAATGTTATGCAATGGCCAAGTCATCACCTGACCTGAATCCGATTGAACATGCATTTCACTTGCTGAAGACAAAACTGAAGGGAAAATGCCCCAAGAACATCAGGAACTGAAGACAGTTGCAGTAGAGGCCTGGCAGAGCATCACCAGGGATAAAACCAGCGTCTGGTGACGTCATCGCGTTCCACACTTCAGGCTGTAATTGACTGCAAAGGATTTGTAACCAAGTATTAAAAAGTGAAAGTTTGATTGATGATTGTTAATCTGTCCCATTACTTTTGGTCCCTTTAAAAAGTGTGAGGCACATCTACAAACTGTTGTAATTCCTACACCGTTCACCTGATTTGGATGTAAATTCCCTCAAATTAAAGCTGAAAGTCTGCAGGTAAAGCACATCTTGTTCCTTTCATTTCAAATGCATTGTGGTGGTGTATAGAGCCAAAAAGATTCGAATTGTGTTGATGTCCCAATATTTATGGACCTGACTGTATATGACCAAATTACCAAGCAGGCTGTTTGAAACCTGAAGGCGGGCCGCAACTGGCCCGTGGGCCGGACTTTGGACATGCCTGCCATAGGCGATGCTTTACATTTTTTTACAGGTTACCAGTTTAGTGTTACAGATGAGGTCTAGTGCTAGAATTATTGCCCCCAACGAATCTCCGAGCGCCAGGGCCACAAAAGATATATATTCTGGCTGCCTCGGAGGGGACAGGAAGGGGGTGGGACAAGTGCCGTACATACAGGAGAATTTCCTGTTTGCACAGCGGCTTCTGTAATAGGAAGTCCCATCTCCTGTGCTGCCATTGGATGACTTTTCTGTCCATGATACGAGGCGGGACTTTGTATTAAAGAGGCCGATCAGAAAACATGAGTTTCTCCTGTATGTAATCTGTTGGCGTTCCGCCCCCTCCCTGTCCTCTCCGAGGCTGCAGATGGGCATTCAGGGCAATGGTGGGTCTGCATTCATGGCAATGGTGGGTCTGCATTCATGGCAATAGGGGTGCTGCATTTATGGCAATGGGGGTGCTGCATTCATGGCAACAGGGGGTGCTGCATTCATGGCAATGGGGGTGCTGCATTCATGGCAATGGTGGAGCTACATTCATGGCAATAGTGGAGCTGCATTAATGGCAATGGTGGGGCTGCATTCATGGCAATGGGGGTGCTGCATCCATGGCAATGGGGGTTCTACATTCATGGCAGTTGTGGGGCCGAATTCATGGCAATGGTGAGGCTGCATTCATGGCAATGGTGGGGCTGCATTCATTGCAATGGTGAGGCTGCGTTCATGGCAATGGGGATGCTACATTCTTGGCAACGGGGGGTGCTGCATTCATGGCAATAGGGGTGCTGCATTCATGGCAGCGGTGGGGCTGCATTCATGGCAATGGTGGGGCTGCATTCATGGCAATGGTGGGGCTGCATTCATGGCAATGGTGAGGCTGCATTCATGGCAGTGGTGGGGCTGCATTCATGGTAGTGGTGAGGCTGCATTCATGGCAGTGGTGGGGCTGCATTCATGGCAGTGGTGGGGCTGCATTCATGGCAATGGGGGTGCTGCATTCATGGCACTTGTGAGGCTGCAGATGGGCACTGATTAGGCTTCATTGATGGGCACTGACCCTTATTTTGCTTCACAGTTCTTTATTTAATTTTTTTTTTTTTTCCGGAAACTTCCCTCTTAAAGTTAAGGTGCGTTTTATACGCCGATAAATACGGTATATCTAAATAACACGCCCCCAGCTCATCTCTTCACCACACACAGCCACAAAGGCAGGAGAACTCTTATTGGGCCGTGTATTAGTTGCTCGGACAAACACACTTAGATCACATTTTAATGGTTTGAAGAATGTCAGGCAAAATGGTCGGCTCTCACGCATGTTCACTTTATCAAATCTGTCGCTGTTTGAAAAAAGTTTGGACACCCCTGGCCTATGGAGATTTTTGAGTACCGTAGTTTTGGCGCCATTCCACGAATGTGCGCCATTTTAAAGCATGACATGTTAGGTATCTATTTACTCGGCGTAAGATCATTTTTCATATTTTACCAAAAAGTTGAGTTATATATTATCTCTCTCTCTCTCTCGCTATATACATATATATATATATATATATATATATATATATATATATAATTATATATATTTATATATACAGTATCTCACAAAAGTAAGTACACCCCTCAGTCACATTTTTGTAAATCTTTTCTTGTATCTTTTCATGTGACAACACTGAAGAAATGACACTTTGCTACAATGTAAAGTAGTGAGTGTACACAGGGGGGAGGAGTGTACACAGGGGGGAGGAGTGTACACAGGGGGAGGAGTGTACACAGGGGGGAGGAGTGTACAGCTTGTATAACGGTGTAAATTTCCTCTCCCCTCAAAATAACTCAACACACATCCATTAATGTCTAAACCGCTGGCAACAAAAATGAGGACACCCCTAAGTGAAAATGTCCAATTTGGGCCCAAACTGTCAATATTTTGTGTGGCCGCCATTATTTTCCAGTACTGCCTAACCCACTTGGGCATGGAGGTCACCAGAGCTTCACAGGTTGCCACTGGAGTCCTCTTCCCCTCCTCCGTGATGACATCACGGAGCTGGTGGATGTTAGAGACCTTGTGCTCCTCCACCTTCCGTTTGAGGATCCCCCACAGATGATCAATAGGGTTTAGGTCTGGAGACATGCTTGGCCAGTCCATCACCTTCACCCTCAGCTTCTTTACCAAGGCAGTGGTGGTCTTGGAGGTGTGTTTGGGGTCGTTATCATGTTGGAATACTGCCCTCTGGTCCAGTCAGAGACTGCAGACATAGTACAGGAGATGGTCAGAGACTGCAGACATAGTACAGGAGATGATCAGAGACTGCAGACATAGTACAAGAGATGGTCAGAGACTGCAAACATAGTACAAGAGATGGTCAGAGACTACAGACATATTACAGGAGATGGTCAGAGACTACAGACATATTACAGGAGATGGTCAGAGACTGCAGACATACTACAGGAGATGGTCAGAGACTAAAGACATTCAACAGGAGACGGTCAGAGACTGCAGACATGGTACAGGAGATGGTCAGAGACTGCAGACATACTACAGGAGATAGTCAGAGACTGCAGACATACTACAGGAGATAGTCAGAGACTGCAGACATACTACAGGAGATGGTCAGAGACTGCAGACATGGTACAGGAGATGGTCAGAGACTGCAGACATAGTACAGGAGATGGTCAGAGACTGCAGACATACAACAGGAGACAGTCAGAGACTGCAGACATAGTACAGGAGATGGTCATGGTCAGAGACTGCAGACATAGTACAGGAGATGGTCAGAGACTGCAGACATACTACAGGAGATGGTCGGAAGCTGCAGACATAGTACAGGAGATGGTCAGAGACTGCAGACATAGTACAGAAGATGGTCAGACTGCAGACATAGTACAGGAGATGGTCAGAGACTGCAGACATAGTACAGAAGATGGTCAGAGACTGCAGACAAACAACAAGAGGCGGTCAGAGAATGTAGACATAGTACAGGAGACGGTCAGAGACTTCAGACATGGTACAGGAGATGGTCAGAGACTGCAGACATACTACAGGAGACGGTCAGAGACTGCAGACATAGAGCAGGAGATGGTCAGAAAATGCAAACATACTACAGGAGATGGTTTCTGCACAGCTGCATGTGTACACCCTCAGCCGCTGCCTCATCAGCTAAAGACTGGTAGTAAAAAACGTGGCTCAATCATGAGGTTGTATCGCCCATCAACCACTAGTGTGAACAAGCTGTAAATTCTAGAGAACCTCATGCAGCCCCTGTGCCGCAGGTTGGGTACCGGTGGTGTAAGGACTGACAATCAGCCATCGTGACTGCGTCCTTCGTCCTCCTCCATACATCACAGTAACTCGAACACTCTCCATATTGGACAACTGTTGCCCGGCTTGCCTCATTTCCCCCAATCTTTCGCTGATTTGAGCGCGGGGCAGGCGGGGGGCAGGGGTGTTCTTCAATGTCACCGAAGGCCTTTAATGAAAACGAGAGAATAATATTTAGTTTTTGAGCAGCGTGCGGCCCGTCGCGCCGCCCTGACATTGAAGAATGGCCTTCTCCGCGGCGCACAGTACCGCCGTGTCAAACCTTTCCACTCGCTCGCCTTACAAATTGCGGAGAACACCTTATTTAGGTGGGAAGAATGGCCGACATTAATCTTAATACGGGACTTGAACACAACGTGAGCGCTAGAATTAATTTATTAGCTGTCTTCAAGGTAGACTGAGCTCTGCTCCGGGAAGGCGAAGGCCAATCATGATTTTGTTAAGATGCTCATTCCTCGGAAAATTACTCGGTTACGTGTCCTTGGTCGGGGGTTGTGTTCTCTGCATATCTTAACTGGCTGTTCCCGGTAGCCGGGGTCACAAAAGGAGGCATCAGCGTTCATCCCAAGTGCTGGCAATTAAAGTACGACTTTGGGTTTTACTAACCGGGAAGAAGAAAGTATAGAGGACTACACGCAGTATAATTGTACAATGTCTGTGCGGCCTCCATTGTGCAGGGACCAATTTAGTCACTGCCCTGCCTAGGCACACCTAAATGATGAGACCCTTGAATACAAGCTCCACCCCTCATGTCATGTGATTAGTAAAACCTGAGAATGCACCATGGGAGGAGCACGTGGTCTTCCTTGAGTCTACTCTTCAAATAGACCATCAAAAAGAAGAAATTCTTCCGCACGGCCTCCATTGTGCAGGGCTGGATTTAGGCACTGCACTGCCTAGGCACACTTAAATGATGAGACTCTTGTATACAAGATCCACCCCTCATATCATGTGATTAGTAAAAACTGAAAAGGCACATAGGAGGAGCATGTGGTCTTCCTTGAGACTTCTCCTCAAACAGACCACCAAAAAGAAGAAATTCTTCCGCACGGCCACCGTTGCGCAGGGTCGGATTTGGATACTGCGCTGCCTAGGCACACTTGCATGATAAGGCCCTTTTATATAAGCTCCACCCCTCATGTCATGTGATTATTTTAGTAAAACCTGAGAATGCACCATGGGAGGAGCATGTGGTCTACTTTAGAGGTAAAACTACTCTTGAAACCAACTATCAACCACCAAAAAGATGACATTTTTCTGCATGACCTTCTTTGTGCAGGGCCGGATTTAGGCACACTTGAATGATGAGACCCTTCAATACAAGCTCCATCCCTCATGTCATGTGATGAGTAAAACCTGAGACTGCACCATTGGAGGACCATGCGGTCTTTCTTAAAACTACTCTTCAAAAAAAACATCAATAAGAAGAAATCCTTCCACACGGCCTCATCTTGAATGATGAGACCCTTTTATACAAGCTCCACCCCTAATGTCATGTGATTATTTTATTAAAAACTGAGAATGCACCCTGGGAGAAGCATGTGGTCTGCTTTAGAGGTAAGACTACTCTTCAAACCAACCACCAAAAAGACATGTTATTAGTAAAAACTGAGAATGCATCATGGGAGAAGCATGTGGTCTTCCTTGAGTCTACTCTTCTAACAGACCACCAAAAAGAAGAAATCACTTTGCACGGCCTCCTTTGTGCAGGCCCTTTTATACAAGCTCCACCCCTCATGTCATGTGATTATTTTAGTAAAACCTGAGAATGCACCATAGGGGGAGCATGTGGTCTGCTTTAGAGGTAAGACTTCTCTTGAAACCAACCATCAACCACCAAAAAGACTAAATCTTTTTGCATGACCTTCTGTGTGCAGGGCCAGATTTAGGCACTGTGCTGCCTAGGCACACTTGAATGATGAGACCCTTGAATACAAGCTCCACCCCTCATGTCATGTTATTAGTAAAACCTGAGAATGCATCATGGGAGGAGCACGTGATCTTCCTTGAGACTACTGTTCAAACAGGCCACTAAAAAGAAAAAAATCACTTTGCATGGACTCCTTTGTGCAGGGCAGGATTTGGACACTGCGCTGCCTAGGCACATTTGAATGATGAGACCCTTTTATACAAGCTCCACCCCTCATGTCATGTGATTATTTTAGTAAAACCTGAGAATGCACCATAGGAGGAGCATGTGGTCTTCTTTATAGGTAAGACTACTCTTAAAACCAACCATCAGCTACCAAATGTACTAAATCTTTCTGCATGACCTTCTCTGTGCAAGGCCAGATTTAGGCACTGTGCTGCCTAGGCACACTTGAATAATGAGACCCTTGAATACAAGCTACCCCCCTCATGTCATGTTATTAGTAAAACTTGAGAATGCACCATGGGAGGACCATGTGCAGGGGAGGGCTGGGGCAGGGTGGCTGTTGCCTCCCAGGCTGCCCTAACTTATGTTCAAAATGTCCAGCAGCCGCTGCCCGCTACCATTTTCTTTTTTATTCTGGTCTAGGAAGTCCGGCCGGGGGCATGGCCATGGCGGCCGACCACTAGCTGTTGCATTCCAGGAGTTGTAGTCCGCACTCAAGCTTCTGGTGGGTGGAAAACACAGCAGTGCAGAGGAAACTACAAGTCCCTGGGACCGGATTCTTGGAAGCAGGCAGAGGCAGGGCGTGCCAGGGAGTCGGGACGCAGGGCTGGGCGCTGGCTGCAACTTGACCCCAGGTTCAGGAGCGTTACCCCCCCCCCAGGAGACCATGGCATGCAAGGACCTGCTGAGCTGAGATCGCTGAGGTGAGAGACCCTGACACCCCTAGCTGACCCCCCATCTCCCCCCCCCACACACCCCATGTAACCTGCCCCAGTGATCAGGCTGCATTGATGGGCACTGGAGTTGGCTGCACTGATGGGCACTGGTGAGGCTGCATTGAAAAACCAGGTGGGCTATGGATGGTGAGCTGATTCGGCGGTTCAATGGGCCACTTGACTGGACTTGCCCCCCAGGCCTAAGGCCGCCAGCCCTCCCCTGACCATGTGGTTTTCCTCGAGACTACTCTTCAAATAGACCATCAGAAAGAAGAAATCCTTCCGCATGGCCTCCATTGTGCAGGGTCACATTTGGACACTGCGCTGCCTAGGCCCATTTGCATGACGAGACACTTTTATGCAAGCTCCACCCCTCATGTCACGTGATTAGTAAAAACTGAGAATGCACCATAGGAGGAGCATGTGGTTTACTTTAGAGGGAAGACTTCTCTTGAAACCAACCATCGACCACCAAAAAGACAAAAATATTTAGCATGACCTTTGTGCAGGGCTGGATTTTAGGCACTGCGCTGCCTAGGCACACTTAATTGGTGAGACCATTGAATACAAGCTCCACCCCTCATGTCATGTGATTAGTAAAAACTGAGAAGGCACCATGGGAGGAGCATGTGGTCTTCTTTGAGACTTCTCCTCAAACAGACCACCAAAAATAATAAATTCTTCCCCACGGCCTCCATTGTGCAGGGCCTGATTTAGACACTGTGCTGCCTAGGCACACTTGAATGATGAGACCCTTGAATACAAGATCCATCCCTCATGCCATGTGATTGGTAAAACCTGAGAATGGCCCATGGGAGGACCATGTGGTCTACTTTAGAGGTAAGATTACTCTTGAAACCAACCATGGACCATCAAAAATACTAAATCTTTCTGCATGACCTTCTTTGTGCAGGGCTGGATTTAGGCACTGCGCTGCCTAGGCACACTTGAATGGTGAGACCCTTGAATACAAGCTCCACCCCTCATGTCATGTGATTGGTGAAACCTGAGAATGTACCATGGGAGGACCATGTGGTCTTCCTTAAAACTACTCTTCAAACAGATCACCAAAAAGAAGAAATTCTTCCACACGGCCTCATCTGTGCAGGGCCGGACTTAGACACTGCTCTGCCTATGCACACTTGAATGATGAGACCCTTTTATATAAGCTCCACCCCTCATATCATGTGATTAGAAAAAATTGAGAATGCACCCTGGGAGAAGCATTTGGTCTTCCTTGAGACTACTCTTCAAACAGACCACCAAAAAAAAAGAAACTCTTCCGTAAGACCTCTTTGTGCAGGGCCAGATTGAGGTACTGTGCTGCCTAGGCACACGTGAATAATGAGGCCCTTTTATAAAAGCTTCACCTCTTGTGACATGTGATTAGTAAAACCTGAGAATGCACCATGGGAGAAGCGTGTGGTCTACTTTAGAGGTAAGACTATTCTTTAAACAGACCATCAGAAAGAAGAAATCTCCCCAATGGGGTTGCAGAAGTTTTTTCTCCCGTTTATCAAAAACCCCCAAAGAAATTTGGTGTTGACAATCAGGAATTTATCCACACCGGCAGGTTGCTTATCACTAATCTCTATTTCCTGAAGAGTTATTTTCTATTAAAGATTTTAACATCCTTTGAAGTGTGAGCAGGTCGCCCTTGTCATCTGCCCCCTCATACTTGTGCTTGTCCTTCGCTGTCAGAGCTGGGGGGTGGGTGACGACAGCTTGGATGACACAAGCATGTTCGCTGCCCAGACATCTGTCAGCGCAATATTGGTTTTGGTCCCCGAAGCAGAAACAATTGACCAAGGTCAGCTATGGGGGATCTCATTGGCATTCAGGAGGCGAAGAGCGTCCACTTGGCATAGTGTTGGAAAACCTTTCATCTCCGTGCCAGGGATTGGCAGAGTGGTGATTTCCCTGTCAGGCTGTCTCGGGTTATGCGTTGTGTTTAGCAGTGCTCTATGCCAACCCCCAACTGTCTTATCACTAATTTTCACCTGCAAAGCAACGACAAGACTACCACCGCCATGTATGGGGAATAGTGTTGCTGTCATGGTTAGGGGGAGGGTTGGGGAGTGGATTTTTGGGAATGCTAATCAAGAACATTCTGTTCGTTTTTTTTATATATATTCCCATATGAGGCACATCGCTCACTAACTTATCCCCTAAATAAAAAAAAAAAAAAAAACCTCACTAATATGACTTCCTCTCACATGTCAACAAAAATTAAATTCTCAGTCTTTACACAATTGTTTTGCATGTCTCATTTAGGTTACTTTGCGGTAGGGATTCGCTAAAAAGTTAGTTAGCTTGGGTTCGAGTTCGTGATTTCCGTAACAAACAGGATTCAAGCGATTGCAGGAAACTGGGTTCACTTGTAGTGCAGATTTAGTGTCATCCCCAGGTGAAGAGCCTTCTTTGGTCTTATGGTGCCCCCTTCCTTCTTCCCAGGTCTTCTCAGTGTTGTAGAGACCCTTTTACCCAAGGCTTCTCATTGTTATGGAGCCTTCCTACTACTACCCAGGTCTTCTTGTTATGGTGCCCCTTCTGGCACAGACCTTCCTTTAGGGTTATTGAGCCCCCTTCCTTCTACCCAGGTCTACTTTCTCCTATAGTGCCTCTTCCCTTCTACCCAGGTCTTCTTTTTTGGAGCATCTTGCTTCTACCCAGGTTGTCTTCTTCTTATGGAGCATTCTTCCTTTTACCCAGGTCTTTTTCCTCCTATGGAACCTTTTTCTTCTAACCAGGTCTTCTTTTTATGGAGCCTCTTCCTTCTAACCAGGTCTTCTTCTTCTTCTTTTGGTGCTTCCTTCCTTCTACCCAGGTCTTCTTCTTCTTATGGAAACTCCTTCCTTCTACCCAGGTCTTCTACTTTTTATGGAACCTTCTTCCTTCTATCCAGGCCTTTTTCTTCTTATGGAGCCTCCTTCCTGCTACCCAGGTCTTCTTCTTCTTATGGAACCTCCTTCCTTCTACCCAGGTCTTCTTATTCTTATGGAACCTCCTTCCTTCTACCCAGGTCTTCTTCTTCTTATGGAACCTCCTTCCTTCTACCCAGGTCTTCTTTTTCTTCTTCTTTTTTTGAAACTTCTTCTTTCTAACTAGTTCTTCTTCTTCCTATGGAGCCTCCTTCCTTCTACCCAGGTCTTCTTCTTATGAAGTCTCCTTCCTTCTACCCAGGTCTTCTTCTTTTTATGGAGCCTCCTTCCTTCTACCCAGGTCTTCTTCTTATTCAGCCTCCTTCCTTCTACCCTGACCATCTTCTTCTTATGGAACCTCCTTCCTTCTACCCAGATCTTCTTTTTTTTATAGAGCCTCCCTCTTCTACTCAGGTCTTCTTCTTTTTATGAAGCCTCTTCCTTCTACTTGGTCTTCGCTCAGACTACCCCCTTGTGTGTTGTCTCCTCCATTTCCTGCCAACATCATTTCCTGTTTAACGTGATTGTGAAGCCAAAGTTTTTTTTTAATTCTATTATTAAAATGATAAACATGTCATACTTACCTGCTCTTACTTTGTGCCAAAGATACCCGAGCAATGTCTTTAAATTACATAAGTTAAGTTCTCAGTGTCAAAATCGCAATCCAGTTGTAATTTTGGTATTGGATTGCGGTTTTAACACCGAGACCTACATTTTATGCTTGGGTATAAAACTCGGGGAATCAAGCAGCAAAAAATCAAGTAAATTATGAGGTGAACAAAACCTGATTGGAGTCTGTAGAACTAGAAGTGCAATCATGTCTAATGGCAGCTACAGTATATCAAACAAAATATAATTACCAGCACATGGGCCCTTGTAGGGCCTCAAGGTCAAACTAAAGGGCAGTTTAGCTGACACCTTGGTGAATATAAAATTGGCAATTTCACAGTGAAATACAACTTGATAAAATTCGTAACTAACCGTTGCCAGTATAGGTGTGCGCAGCCTATTGCATTAGGGTGTGCACCCCAAAGCTCAAATACACATGCGCATGTGTGTGTGTGTGTGTCTTACGACAGAGCCGGTACAGTAAAAGAGAAGTACGGTAGCACTTCATTAATGGCAGAACTGGTCAGAGGGAGACATTTCCCACACAGTGCGATAATGCTAATGCGCACGGGGTGATTAGGGTGTGCCCAGGCACATCCGGCACACCCCCTGCGCATGTCTAGCATTGCCAACAATGAAGACATGAGCCAGCTGCCTGTATACAGTATGCAATACATGAACATTAGCTGGAATATCTGTCTTTACCATGAGTGCCAATGGGCAGCCCAGAAATTTGAGGGCATCAACCATATAAACAGTACAAACACTGATAATTTACTTGTGAATTGTTCTCAGAATCAAAAGGAAAGGAGATCAGAAAAGCACACAAAGAAAAGGAGGGTGGGCGGGAAATTCCTTATAGCAGCCTTTCTCAACCCAGGCTCCAGGGAATGCTAGGGTTCCTCCATAGGCTGCTGGGTTTCCTGGAGCTGTGGTTGATTGGCCTCTTATGACAAGTGGCTACTTTAGTTACTTCCTGGTTGCTTGCCTAGGCCAAAATTATGTCATGCATTCCAACAGTCTTCAGGAAGGGAGGAGGGTCTTTCTTAGCTAAGCACACCCTCCTGCCTGCATGTCTGAGTAAAGAGCAGATGGATTCCAGGAAGTAAATGCTACAGGAATCCTCAGCCCTTATTCAGAGCCCCGCCCCTCCCCCCCAGCACACCAGAGTCCCCTCTTTACATCAGAGGTCCCTCCATAACATCAGAGCCCTCCCTTTACATCAGCGTTTCCCCATCATATCAGAGGCCCCCCATCCCATCGGAGGCCTCTGATCATATTAGAGGCCCCCAATCACATCAGAGATCCCCCTTCACATCAGAGCCCCCCCCTATAACATCAGAGGTCCCCCATCATGTCAGAGATCCATGCATCACATTCAGGACCCCCGGTATACATAGGAGCCCCCCCATCACATCAGAGGTCCCCCATCATGTCAGAGATCCCCCCATCACATCAGAGATCCCCCATCATGTCAGAGATCCATGCATCACATTCAGGACCCCCGGTATACATAGGAGCCCCCCCATCATGTCAGAGATCCCCCTTCACATCAGAGGGTTATCCATCACATCAGAGGTCCCCTTCAGGTCAGAAGCTCCCTATCATAGCAGAGTCCTCCCTATACCTCAGTGACCCCCATTACATTAGACTCATCTCTATACAGTCTCAGCTAAACTCACCCACCTGCCTGCCTGCATGCCAGAGCTAAGGGCAGATGGATTTCAGGAGGTAAATGCAGCAATAATCATCTGCCCTTTTTCAAGGTGGCTGGGTCTAGAATTGCTGGGGGAAGGGGGGGGGGTTTCAAATGGGTTTCTCAACAAAATAAAGCATGGGGACATGAATGGATGCGGGAGCTTGCTTTAAATAATACAAATAAAATAAAAAGCATTTCTACTTTAAAGTTCCAGTAAGCATGGGTCCTTTTTCTTCTTGGGACCTTCTTCAGTGGCCCTTGATTTGCTGTTCTCTCCACCATTACCTCTGTGAGCGTAGGATGCTATGGTAACAACTACTAGGGGGTGGGTCTACGACGCTCTTCACTCACAGCGTGCCCTCGGTCTTTCAAGTTGAATTACACCGATGGTCATCCAACCCAGAAAACTGAGGACATCTTGTGGTGGAGAGGAGGTAAAACGGGTGACATCACTGAAAAGGAGGTGAGTAGTACTGCCAGAGCTGACTTGTTGTTTTTATTCCTTTTTGAGCTTGGGTGGGTAGGGGGTATTTTTTTTTAAAATACCCGGAGGCTGGTCTTTAGTCCCTGATTAAGGGTGTCTTAATACCACTGAAACGTGTTGGCTCATCTCTGAAAAATTTAATTAATAAAAATGTTTGGAATTCATTGACTTGATACTCCCTGACATCTACCGTATATACTCGAGTATTAGCTGACCCGAATATAAGCCGAGGCACCTAATTTTACCACAAAAAAGTGGGAAAACTTATTGACTCGAGTATAAGCCTAGGGTGTCCATCTGCATGCCTCACTGTGCCTCACTTTGCCTCACTGTGCCCATGTGCATGTCTCACTGTGTCCATGCCTCACTGTGCTCATGCCTCACTGAGCCCATGCCTCACTGTGTCCATGCCTCACTGTGCTCATGCCTCACTGTGCCCATGCCTCACTGTATCCATGACTAGACTGACGTTTAACATGGGAGTCTATGGAAAGGGTGCCCGACTTTGAAAAATCGGTGCTCCCCGGCCATAGGTCCTGCAGACAAAAAACTTTGCACACTTGTAAAGAAGGAATGGTAATACTTGTGTGCCAAGTTCCGGGTCCAGGGGACCTACGACCGTCCGGTACCGGGTCCCCAAATCATTGGAGAAATGACCGTTTAACATGGGAGTCTATGGAAGGGGTGCCCAGGTTTGAAAAATCGGTGCTCCCTGGCCGTAGGTCCCCCGGACAACAAACTTTGCACTCTTGTAGAGGAAGAGTGGGGCTACATGTGTGCCAAGGTACCGGGTCCCCAAAATCCGGAAGATCAGGCACAAAAAGGTGACTCGAGTATAAGCCGGGGGGGGGCATTTTCAGCACAAAGAAATGTACTGAAAAACTCGGCTTATACTCGAGTATATACGGTAAATTGCACATTTTCTTTCTATAAGCCCCTTCCTATCTTGTAAGCTGTATATATAGGAGCTGTTGTTGACTAAAGTTCAATACTGTGAGGCTTGTATGATAAAAAAAAGCAGAACACGAACGTATTTGATAACCATTTTCTGTCTTATTGGGTACATAATAGGTGGAGAACCATGCTATGGATGGATTAATCTGAACTGATATTGCTTTCTCTTGTAGCTGCTGGCTGTCTCTGGAAGGAGGACTGCTCTACGCCTTTGTCGGACCTGCCGCCGCTGTTGTTTTGGTATTTTGTTTGATGAATCATAATTATAGATTTTTTTTTTTTTTTTTTCATTCCTTGAACATTTTGGCTTTCATTCTGATTCATTGAGAATTGTCCTTTTTTTTGGGAATAGGGATTTGTCACGGTGGTGGCTCTCCTCAGAATTCGGCGAGGTTGAGCCTCATAAACAGCGAGGGGATTAATGATCTCGCAGAATGCTAATCCTGCATTCTAAATCGCCACCAATAATGATTTAGGGATTATAAATTCCGCTACCCGGCACCATAATCCATATTTCTTAGAATAACGGTTTGACTTTCTGCAAGTTTAGTAGTGGCGCGGCGGATGGCAGGCGCCGCTCTTAGCTGTTCCTCTTAAGCCCTGTACACACGCACATGAATCCCGTCGGAAAAAAAAACTTCGGTTTTCTTGACGGGATTCCTGGCAAGCTTGTCTTGCCAAGCCCTGTGTACAGTGGCCATTCAAAGGAACCGCCGTTCTTTTGAATGGCAAGAATGCGGTGACGTCATCGACTACGACGAGCCGGCGCTCGTCACATTCGATACCATCGCCGCCATCTTGCTACACCCCTCACTAACCTTGTATGCTACCGCGCATGCGTCAAAGTCTTTTCGAGCATGCGCGGGTTTACCTCGGACAGGTAAGCATACAGACGACCAGTTTTCTCGGCAGGAAACACTCTGCCGAGAATCCCAACGAGAAAAATACAGAGCAGGTTCTCTATTTTTCTCGTCGAGATTCCCGGCAGTTTTCCCGACGAGAAACCATACACAGGAACGGTTTTCTCGGCAAAAAGCTCTCCTAGCAGTTTTCTTGCCGAGAAAACCGGTCGTGTGTACGAGGCTTATGTCCACCTTCTTAGGGTTAAACTAATCGGTTCACATGTGGAATAGTGATGTCACCTATGAAAGCCGGAGAGGTTTTACCTTTCTTTTTCTCATTAGATTTGGAAAAAATTACAGCTAATACCTGATTGGTGGTTATGGGCACCATGGACATTGTCATTTCCTCCTGGGACTGTTATTATTGTGCATATAGGTACTAATATGACCACTGTGAATGATGAGTGGAGTCACATATAAGGATTAAAGGTGACATCAGAACTTATTAGGAGTAACATAGAGATAGGGATGACATCAAGAGTAATATATGATGAATATTGGTGAAATCAGAAGTAGATAGTAATATAAGTAATCTAGGAGAATAATTAGGACTTTCAAGAGTAACATAGGTGGACTAGAGGTGACATTGGGAGTAACATATGAGGAACATTGGTGACATCAGAACCTATCAGGCGTAATAAGAAGACAGCGATGACATCAGGAGTGACATACTATGAATACTGGTCACATCAGAAATAGTGTAGAAGGGATAGCGATTAAATCAGGAGTAACCTAATGGGAATAGAGATGACATCAAGAGTAGCATGGGAGGAATAATGTGGGCACCAGGAGCAGCATTAGAAGAATAGTGGTAACATATGGAGTAACTTGGGAGGAAGAGACATCAGAAGTAACATGGGAGTCATAGGTGTGACATCAAGAGTAACATGGAGGGAGTAATGGGGACATCAAAAGTAACATAGGAGAGATAGCCGTTACATCAGGAATACCATTAGAGGAATACTAGGACATCAGGAGTAACATGGGGGTTAGTGATGACAGAATTACATAGGGGTTAGTGATGACATCAGGAGTAACATAGGAGATAGTGATGACATCAGGCGTAACATAGGAGATAGTGATGATATCAGGAGTAACATAGGGGATAGTGATGATATCAGGAGTAACATAGGAGATAGTGATGATATCAGGAGTAACATAGGAGATAGTGATAACATCAGGCGTGACATATGAGATAGTGATGATATCAGGAGTAACATAGGAGATAGTGATGATATCAGGAGTAACATAGGAGATAGTGATGATATCAGGAGTAACATAGGGGATAGTGATGACATCAGGCATAACATAGGAGATAGTGATGATATCAGGAGTAACATAGGAGATAGTGATGATATCAGGAGTAACATAGGGGATAGTGATGACATCAGGCATAACATAGGAGTCAGTGATGACATCAGGAGTAGCATAGGAGATAGTGATGACATCAGGAGTAACATAGGAGTCAGTGATGACATCTGGAGTAGCATAGGAGATAGTGATGATATCAGGAGTAACAAAGGAGATAGTGATAAAATCAGGAGTAACATAGGGGATAGTGATGACATCAGGAGTAACATAGGAGATAGTGATGATATCAGGAGTAACGTAGGGGATAGTGATGACATCAGGAGTAATATAGGGGATAGTGATGACATCAGGAGTAACGTAGGGGATAGTGATGACATCAGGAGTAACATAGGGGATAGTGATGACATCAGGAGTAACATAGGGGATAGTGATGACATCAGGAGTAACGTAGGGGATAGGGATGATATTTAAAAAGCAATCTAGAATGCACACCAGATATACTGTAGGTAATACCTTATAGAGAGCAGTGATATTTGGAGTAATCTTGGAAGAGTCAGGGTTACATCAGGATTGATCTTGGAAGGACAATGACAATATTAGGATATTTTGGAAGAGGGTTGGCGTGGGATTATGACAGTGCCTACATATAATAATAGAAACAAAGAGTAATTAAAACATCAAATTTATTGTAGACATGGTTAAAATACGATCAAAATGAAATCACATATTGTACATCTTTATTTTGGTGGTCGAGCAAATGAAATTCCGGTTATATGATGGCTATAGGTTCATATGTTATCCCGACATGTTTCGCCAGTGTTGGCGTCATCAGGGGATTTAAGAGCCACCGGAAAACCCGGCAAGCCCTCAGGCGGTCACCACTAGGAACATCACCATCGAAGAGAGGAGGTACCATGCGACCATAGAGGACACACAACGACCAGGTTGGAGAGCAATATACAAAGTGAACACAAGGGGGCGCCTGCATATAGGACAACAAATATCCAAGCTAGATGGGTTGGTTTTGCTTTCATTAAAAGGAAAAACAATCAGCAGGTCGCCCTCAGTCCTTGGCTGGGACTGAGGGCGACCTGCTGATTGCTTTTTCTTTGACTGAAAGCAAAACCAACCCATTTAGCTTGGATATTTGTTGTTCTGTATGCAGGCGCCCCTTGTGTTCACTTTGTATATTGCTCTCCAACCTGGTCGTTGTGTGTCCTTATGGACGCATAGTGCCTCCTCTCTTCGGTGGTGCTGTTCCTAGTGGTGACCGCCTGGGGGCTTGCCGGGTTTGACATATTTGTCGGTGGTTCTTAAATCCCCTGATGAAGCCAACACTGGTGAAACATGTTGAGATAACATTTAAACCTATAGCCACGATATAACCGGAATTTCATTTGCTCAACCACCAAAATGGAGATGTACAATAAGTGATGTTATTTTGAATGTATTTTAACCATGTCTACAATAAATTTGATGTTTTAATTACTCTTTTTTTCTATTATTATATGTTGGCACCGTCATAATCCCACCCTAACCCTCTTACAATATATTTTGAATTCTTGGGATGAGGTGCCGAATGCTATGTGGTTTCCCGGGTCGGAACAAAGAAGATAATATTAGGAGTTACATAGTAGAAATAATGGCAAGCTAAGGAGTCATCTAGAAATGATAAAGGTTACATTGTACCTTCGCTATTTTGTGCCTTTAGTATTTTGTAGCATCAATAGTTTTTTTTCTCTGTACTAATATTATTTTATAAGTAACATTTTTCTTCATGCAGGTGAATATGGTCATCGGCATTTTAGTATTCAATAAACTGGTATCCAAAGACGGAATCACTGACAAGAAGCTCAAGGAGCGGGCAGGGTAAGTCAGTTTGTGTCGTCTCAGAGAACTCGATGTGATCAATAACCAGCTTAGATAATTGGAGGGCGAAGCCTAAAGTGAATTCAGAATGCAAGTTCGGAATACAACTAAAAAAAAAAAAAAACCCACATCAACATATTCCATAGGTAATGCTACCTGGAAGGCAGCCTAATATAGATGGGAGGTACAGTGCCTTGAAAAAGTATTCATACCCCTTGAAGATTTCCACATTTTCTCATGTTACAACCAAAAACATAAATGTATTTTATTGGGATTTTATGTGATAGACCAACACAAAGTGGCACATAATTGTGAAGTGGAAGGAAAATGATAAATGATACAAATAAATATGTGAAAAGTGTAGGGGGGACATTTGTATGGCGCCCCCCGGAGTCAATACTGTGTAGAACCCCCTTTCGCTGCAATTACAGCTGCAAGTCTTTTTGGGGATGTCTCTACCAGCTTTGCACATCTAGAGAGGGACATTTCTGCCCATTCTTCTTTGTAAAACATCTCAAGTTCTGTCAGATTGGATGGAGAGTGTCTGTGAAGTAAATATGCAATAATATAAAAATCAATGAATATATATAACTATTCTTCCGAAAGGTGTTTACGGATTCCCTCTACCTATTGCATAAATGTATTCACTTGTCTAAGCCTATAATTAGCTAGTCTATTAAGACTCTGATAAGCACAATAATATAAGGTTATCTACGAAAGTAAACACACTGCTGCTAGTAAAACAATATCTTTCATTTATTTTCCAAGAAAACAGGAATATGTTAATATCACACACTAAACAGCAGAATATCAAAAAATACTTATCACATCCTCTAGAATCTAGATAGACTCATCGGCTGGGCTCTGGATGGCAAAAGAGGGCTTTGTGGTTGAAACAGACCTTTTTAAAAAACCTCAATCACACGTCATCCAAACCCCCCCAATTGCAAGCCCAACTCGGTTTTGGACGAATCAAAGTGTTCACGGGGCAGTCCTCCTCAATAGATTATATTACTATCCGTCGTGCTGTATTGGCGTTTAGGGGCAGTATTGCCCATGTGTCTGTTGCTCTTTAGATCTTTGTCATCAATTATCTTGGCAGCCATAGTTCTCTTTGAATCTTGCTTGCAGAGTGGTTAATCAATGATTCCCATAGTCAGATCGGAGCCGGTTTTGTCATGCAAAGTTAGAGGCGTAATTGGTTACATTCCAACTGGGGGGCCATCTGCCTGTCCTCCAGGGAGTGAGAATATCAGAAATTATATTAACTCATGTTGCCTTCCAACAGTCTGTGAACAGCAATTTACAAGTCTTGCCACAGATTCTCAATGTGATTTAGGTCTGGACTGTGACTGGCCATTCTAACACATGAACATGCTTTGATCTAAACCATTCCATTGTAGCTCTGGCTGTATTTTTAGGGTCGTTGTCCTGCTGGAAGGTGAACCTCCGCCCCAGTCTCAAGTCTTTTGCAGACTCTAACAGGTTTTCTTCTAAGATAGCCCTGTATTTGGCTCCATCATCTTCCCATCAACTCTGACCAGCTTCCCTGTCCCTGCTGAAGAAAAGCGTCCCCACAAGAGGATGCTGCCACCACCATGTTTCACGGTGGGGGTGGTGTGTTGAGGGTGATGTGCAGTGTTAGTTTTCTGCCACACATAGCATTTTACTTTTAGGCCAAAAAGTTCAATTTTGGTCTCATCTGACCAGAGCACCTTCTTCCACATGTTTGCAGTATCCCCCACATGGCTTCTCGCAAACAGGACTTCTTATGGCTTTCTTTCAACAATGGCTTTCTTCTTGTCACTCTTCCATAAAGGGCAGATTTGTGGAGAAGCACGACTAATAGTTATCCTGTGGACAGATTCTCCCACCTGAGCTGTGGATCTCTGCAGCTCCTCCAGAGTTACCATGGGCCTCTTGGCTGCTTCTCTTATGAATGCTCTCCTTGCCCGGCCTGTCAGTTTAGGTGGACGGCCATGTCTTGGTAGGTTTGCAGGTTGTGCCATACTCTTTCCATTTTCTGATGATGGATTGAACAGAGCTCCGTGAGATGTTCAAAGCTTGGGATATTTTATTTATAACCTAAACGTGCTTTATACTTCTCCACAACTTTATCCCTGACCTGTCTGGTGTGTTCCTTGGCCTTCATGATGCTGTTTGTTCACTAAGGTTCTCTAACAAACCTCTGAGGGCTTCACAGAACAGCTGTATTTCTACTGAGTTTTTTACACACAGGTGGACTCTATTTACTAATTAGGTGACTTCTGAAGGCAATTGGTTCCACTAGATTTTAATTGGGGGTACCCGAGTAAAGGGGGCTGAATACAAATTTCCCCCTACACTTTTCAAATATTTATTTTTATCATTTATCATTTTCCTTCCACTTCACAAATATGTGCCACTTTGTGTTGGTCTATCACATAAAATCCCAATAAAATACATTTACCTTTTTGGATGTAACTTTTTCAACGCACTGCATAGATGGGAGATCTCAACATATGGCTGGTAGGGTGTAGTTTTTTTTAGACAATTGATCTGACTAGTAGAAATTACATTATATAGACAGGAGATCCCATGATACGACTGGTAGGAAGTAGGTAATATAGGCGGGAGGTCTCAAGATACGGCTGATGGGAAGTAGGTAATATAGATGGGAGGTCCCATGATACGACTGGTAGTAAGTAGGTAATATAGGTGGGAGGTCTCAAGATACTACTGGTAGGAAGTAGCTAATATAGATGGGAGGTCTCACAATATGACTAGTAGGAAGTAGGTAATATAGGCGGCAGGTCTCAAGATACGGCTTATAGGAAGTAGGTAATATAGGCGGAAGGTCTCATGATAGGGCTGGTAGAAAGTAGGTAATATAGGTGGGAGGTCTCAAGATACAGCTGGTAGGTAGTAGGTAATATAGATGGGAGGTCTCATGATAGGGCTGGTAGGAAGTAAGTAATATAGGTGGGAGGTCTCAAGATACAGCTGGTAGGTAGTAGGTAATATAGATGGGAGGTCTCATGATCCAACTGGTAGGAAGTAGGTAATATAGGCGGAAGGTTTTCAGATACGGCTGATAGAAAGTAGGTAATATAGATGGGAGGTCCCATGATACGACTGGTAGGAAGTAGGTAATATAGATGGGAGGTCTCAACATATGACTAGTAGGAAGTAGGTAATATAGGCGGCAGGTCTCAAGATACGGCTTATAGGAAGTAGGTAATATAGGCGGAAGGTCTCATGATAGGGCTGGTAGGAAGTAGGTAATATAGGTGGGAGGTCTCAAGATACAGCTGGTAGGTAGTAGGTAATATAGATGGGAGGTCTCATGATCCAACTGGTAGGAAGTAGGTAATATAGGCGGAAGGTCTCCAGATATGGCTGATAGGAAGTAGGTAATATAGATGGGAGGTCCCATGATACGACTGGTAGGCAGTAGGTAATATAGGCGGGAGGTCTCAAGATACGACTGGTAGGAAGTAGGTAATATAGGTGGGAGGTCTCAAGATACAGCTGCCAGGTAGTAGGTAATATAGATGGGAGGTCTCAAGATACGGCTGATAGGAAGTAGGTAATATAGATGGGAGGTCTCATGATACGACTGGTAGGAAGTAGGTAATATAGATGGGAGGTCCCATGATACGACTGGTAGGAAGTAGGTAATATAGATGGGAGGTCTCATGATACGATTGGTAGGAAGTAGGTAATATAGATGGGAGGTCTCATGATATGACTGGTAGGAAGTAGGTAATATATGCAGGAGGTCTCAAGATACGGCTTATAGGAAGTAGGTAATATAGGCGGGAGGTCTCATGATAGGGCTAGTAGGAAGTAGGAAATATAGATGGGAGGTCTCAAGATATTGTTGGTAGAAAGTAGGTAAAATAGATGGGAAGTCTTACGATATTGCTAATAGGAGTAAATAATATAGATGGGAGGTTACAGGATAAGGCTGGTAAGGGTTTTATAGACAGGACGTCTCATGATACAGCTTGTAGTAAGTAGGTAATGTAGATAGAAGGTCTCAAGGTAAGGCTGGTAGGGAGTAGGTTTTATAGACAGTAGATCTCATCATATGACTGGCAGAAATTAGATTATAGAGACAAGAGGTCTCATGACACGGCTGGTAGGGGGGTAGGTTATATAGACAAAGGGTCATACGATAAAGCTGGTAGGGAGTAAGTTAAGGGGTCACATAATAAGGCTGGTAAGGAGTAGATTATATAGACAGGAGGTCTCAATTATATGGCTTGTAGAGAGTAGGTAATATAGACCAGGACAGTTCCTTTAATGGTGGAAAGTGTACTTCATGACCCCCCCCCTCCCCCCCAACCCCAACCAGAACCACACAGCACACATCATGGCTTTACTCAAGAAATATGATCCGTTCCAGTAGCCCTGTGGCATGAGAACAGCAGGCTTCTTCTTGGAACACCCTACTTGAGAATGCCAGGGCAGCACCTTGGCACAATGACAAAAGATCATAGAAATTTTAGCCTGTTGATTGTTTGAAACTCGTCCTAAATTGACGAGTTGCACAAACTCGGGTGCAGCTAGGGTGCCTTCCAGAAAAAAAAAAAAAAAAAGATTAAAGAAATTGTAAGACTATAACTAACTCATTGCTGAAGTACTTTCAGATCTCTCATTAAAATGGTAACATTTTGAAATTCTCAGTTTTCTTCCGGGACACAAGTTGTGGTACAGAAAATGAAGCGGCTGGCTCGCCAACGTTTCAGTCAATGTGCCTGTTCAGCAGGTCATATATCAGATAAGAAGGGTTACAATACACAAAAAAATGCAAATTGCAAAAACGTAATCATGTCCAGATGCCACACACAAGTGTGCTGATGCAACCTTTATAATCAGAAAAGTGGGTAGATGTGGTGAAATTGTGGCAAAGCTCCCTATTTTCCCTACTTTTAATAACTCTATAGAGTTATGCTAATACTCCATACTCCAAATATACGTTGGGGGGGGGGGTAAGGGGTCACGATGTAAGTGAGACCTTCAATTCAATGTTGATTGACACATGAGGGTCACTTTGTAGAAACACCAGACCTCAGGGCAAAGGCTTAGAAGAAGTACCATGGCAGGGTGGCATTCGATGTGGAAAGTGCAGGTATTGGTGATGAGAATAGATAATGAGTTGGGACATATGGCAGTGAACAGATATGCTGCCCCCTGTAGGTACCATTCAAAGTTCCTTAAAGGTGACATACACCAACCAGGTGCTACCAGCCAGTTCCGGGACAAGGCCATCCAGCGCCCAGGGCAAAGATGCCAAACTGCACCTTCCCCTTCCCTTAGGGTTAGGGTCAGGGTGCCCAAATCCCTGCCATAAACCATTGCGCCCAGGGCAGCCGCCCCTCCTGCCCTCCCCTTGTCCCGGCCCTGCTACTAGCAGCATGACATAGGGAACTTTTAGAAGGGGTCCAGATGACCCCTTTGCAACTGATTTGCCTTCCTGAGTCTTTAAAATATTGTTTTCCACGTGTACCTGGTTTTTGATCACATTGGGTGTCGCTGACATATTATTTTATTTGGACCTTATGTTGTTTTCCCCACCTTCCACGGTGATCTGTCTGAAAATGCGTTGGAACACAGTTTGGGATTTAATTAAACACAATCCAATTGAATTATTGGCAGAAGAGAATTTCAAAGTTGTTATTTTTTTTTTGCATCCTACAAGTAAAAACTCCCAAGATAGAGAAAACTTAATAGACCTTCATTTATCATACATTAGGTTGTACTGGGCGAGGCGTGGTAGGAACTTGTTATTGAGTCATGAAAACCAAATTGTATCAAAATTGTGTCAAATGGCGTCACAATGGAGGATTCACATCTAATGATCGACTCCATCTTTAATTTCAGTGTTTTTTTTTCTATTGAAGTGCTGTAATTTTATTTATAGATCGTGATTTGCAAGGTACCAACATCCCCCAAAATATATATATTCAATTTAGAAGCATATAACAGAATTGGACTTTTTAGATACCAAAATATACAAAACCGTTTAATAAAATACGTTTTTATTTACAGCATTGCTTAAAATCACAAGAATTTATAAAAAGCTAATTCTTAATATTCAACTTATCCATCAGGTCAAAGCATTTATATTTGAACCTCCAGATATAACCTCAACATACCCCATTGATCAGCTAATTCATATAGTTTACTACAGATACAATCATACGAATGGCAACATTTATATCCATTCATACAGTGCTGGTTCTTGCAGTGGTGTGGGGTTAATTTTCATCACATTTCCCAGATCCAACGATCTGCTTCATCAGGAGATATATCAGGAGGTAGATATAAAATATTTATATACAAAACGTTCATTTCATATGTTAACCACTTGCCGACCGCCCTATAGCAGATTTACTAGAATCACATATATATATGATTCTGCCTGCCTTTACACGCTCATGACCTTTAATGGCATCCCAGTCTTAGTCCGTAGGGTTCAATATTGAGTTGGCCCCGCCCTTTGCAGCTATAACAGCTTCAACTCTTCTGGGAAGGCCGTCCACAAGGTTTAGGAGTGTGTCTATGGGAATGTTTGACCCTTCTTCCAGAAGTGCATTTGTGAGGTCAGACACTGATGTTGGACGAGAAGGCCTGGCTCACAGTCTCCGCTCTAAATGCATCCCAAAGGTGTTCTATCAGGTTGAGGTCAGGACTCTGTGCAGGCCAGTCAAGTTCCTACACCCTAAACTGGCTCATCCATGTCTTTAAGGACCTTGCTTTGTGCACTGGTGCGCAGTCATGTTGGAACAGGAAGGGGACATCTCCAAACTGTTCCCACAAAGTTGGGAGTATGAAATTGTCCAAAATGTCTTGGTATGCCGACGCCTTAAGAGTTCCCTTCACTGGATCTAAGGGGCCAAGCCCAACCCCTGAAAAACAATCCTACACTATAATCCCCCTCCACCAAATGATTTGGAGGGGGGTGGCCCAATACTTTTGCCAATATAGTATGGATGAGCGAGTTTGGGGTGGAGGAACTTGACTGGCCTGCAACCCCTGTGTGGGGTTGTTTTTCAGGGGTTGGGCTTGGCCCCTTAGTTCCAGTGAAGGGAAACCTTAAGGCATCAGCATACCAAGACATTTTGGACAATTTCATGCTCCCAACTTCGTGGGAACAGTTTGTTCCAACATGACTGAGTACCAGTGCACAAAGCAAGGTCCATAAAGACATGAATGAGTGAGTTTGGGGTAGAGGAACTTGACTGGCCTGCACACTCCTAAACCTTGTGGACAGCCATCCCAGAAGAGTTGAAGCTGTTATAGCTGCAAAGGGCGGGGCCAACTCAATATTGAACCCTACGGACTAAGACTGGGATGCCAATAAAGTTCATGTGCGTGTAAAGGCAGGTGTCCCAATACTTTTGCCAATATAGCGTATCTTTGACGTCATGTAAGTGTTCTGGTCCATCTTGCCTAAAAATTTTAAATGAATAATATACAATAATGTAAAACTCTGTTGTATGTAGCATTTAGCGTGGTTTATTCTTTATTATTTATCATCGTAAAACTCTTGTAGACCTTCTTTGGAATCAACTTATTGTATCTGGGAAACATGTTCAGAACTAAACTCTGCAAGAATCAGCTCTGTATGAATGGCTATAAATGTTGCCGTTTGTAGGATGGTATCTGTGGTAAACTATATAAACATGAACAATCTGACCAAGGGTATTTTCGGGTTGTTTGTTTTAGAAGTTTCTAATCGAAATATTTTGTTATGATGGATATGTAGAGCATTAGGCCCGGTTCACATAGGGGCGACTCCTCAGGCGACTCGGTCGCCTGAGGAGTCGCGTCCCGCTCTGTACTATGGAACCGTTCTAATAGGAGCGACTCAGGTCGCTCCGACTTAGAAAAAGGTTCCTGTACTACTTTTGGGGGCGACTCAGGGCGACTTGCAATGACTTCTATACAGAAGTCATTATGCAAATCGCCTCAGGCGGGCGTCTCAAGTCGTCTTGAGATCGCGCCGCCGAGTCGCCCCTGAAGTTGTGCCGCCCCTGTGAGAACCGGGCCTTAAGCTTTCTTTTATAAGTTCTTCTGTGATTTTAGACTTAAAAAAAAAAAAAATACATTTAGTTTCTTGTATGTTTTGGTATATATTTCTAGATTGAATATTTTTTCCTATTGGTGGAACTCAATTGACGTCTATCTTTTTTTTTTTCCTAACTACGTAACCCTTTGAATTAAATAAGGGACATCGGTACACCAGGTCCATGACAGTTTTGAGCCAGTAAACATGGGTTTGTTGACTAAAAGGCCTGGAAAGATCAGACTTTCGGCTGTCAAGGTTATAAATATCAGCGAAAGAGGGGCCAGGGTGACGTAGGAAGCTTGCTTTTCTGACTATTCTTCCATCAATAGAGGGGCTCTATCTACATCACCACTTGTTAACAACTTACACCATTGATTTTCCCATTAGGATTACTAAATTTTCTTCCTTAGAAGCTATTTATATTTGAACAAAACAGTGTTCTTAGAACTGTTTATAAGGACTCTTTCAAAACATTGCGTCTTTGTAAGTCTGAAAATAAAACGAGACTCAACAACTCTTTCCAAGTGTGGCGGGAATGATGACGTGGTAGTCATCAAGAACTTGTTGGAATCTAGTGCATTGGAAGATCACATTGGCTGCATCCTAACATGGAGCCCTGATGAGGATAATGTATGTAAGAGCAGTTTGTTGTTTGACTACTGCTCCACCACTGAAGCCTCTTGCCATCATCCAGACTATCTATTCTCATCCAGGGTTCTTTGGAACTCTAGGGGTTCCTCCAGAGGTTGCTAGCGGTTCCCTCAAACCCATGTCAGGTGTTTGCTGCTATCTGGGGATCCACTACAGAAGGAAAGTAAGGGAACTCCAAAAAAGCAAAACAGACAATTTTTTTTTTCTTTTTAAGTAGCAATATAATACCTTGCTGTTTAATTTACATCACAATGTACCAACATCCCATTTTAAAACTTCAAAATCGGGGAAAGAAGATTAGAAGGGGCACTCCTAAAAACAGGTACTGACTACCATCGGCCCAAGTCATTGGAGGGCCTTTGGAGGGAACCTGAAGGCATTGCTGGGCGCAACAGGGAGTTGGGAGACTGGGTGTGCACTAGCAGTAATTCACATCAATACATCTGACATAGGATCTTTATGAATAAACATTGTAAGGTCTAAGGTCATCCACCAGGATTTTTTTGGGTAGCTCGTGAGACTCCTTCAAGCATGATGTGGTGGTCAATGAAATATAAGAACTTGCCGGACTCTAGTGCATTTTAAGATCACATAGGCTGCATTCCAACCTAGAGTCCTAATGAGGATAATGTATGTAAGGGCAGTTTGTAGTTTCACTACTGCTCCACCACTGAAGACTCTTGATATCATCTAGACCAGCTATTCTCAACCAGGGTTCTGTGCAAACCTTAGGGTTCCTCCAGAGGTTGCTAGAGGTTCCTAGAACCCATGTCAGGTGTTTGCTGCTATCTGGGGATCCACTATTGAGATTTGCCCTCACTTCCTGTCCCGAGACAACAGTTTCAACGGACAGGAAGCAAGGGAACTCTCCAAAAGCAACACAGACAGAAATAAAAATGTTTTTTTTTTAATAGAGATAAATTACTCCACTGTTTAATTCACTTCAGGATGTGCAAATATTCCTTCAAAATCATGGAGAGGAGATTAGAATGGAGCACCCCCCCCCCAAAAAAAACAAACAGGTACTGACCACCATTGTTTCAAGTCTTAGGAGGGCCTTTGGAAGGAACCTGAAGGGATTGCTGGGCCCAACAGGGAGTTGTGACTTGGTGTGTACTAGCAGTAATTCACATCAAGACACCTGAAATAGGATCTTTATTAATAAACATGGTTAGGTCCAAGATAATCCACCAGGATTGTTTTAGGTAGCATGTGAGACTCCTTAAAGCATGACGTGGTAGTCAATTAATATTAAGAACTTGTCAGACTGTAGTGCATTTTACGATCACATTGGCTGCATTCCAACCTGGAGCCCTAATGAGGATAATGTATGTAAGGACTCTTGATATCATCTAGACCAGCTATTCTCAACCAGGGTTCCTCCAAAGGTTGCTAGAGGTTCCTAGAACCCATGTCAGGTTTTTGCTGCTATCTGGGGATCCCCTATTGAGATTTCCCCTCACTTCCTGTCCCGGAGACAACAGGTTTCACCAAACAGGAAGCAAGGGAACTCTCCAAAAGCAACACAGTCAGAAATAAGAATGCTTTTTTAGGTAGGGATAAGTTACTCAGGATGTACAAACATCCCATTTGAAATCTTCAAAACCACAGAGAGAAGATTATAAGGGTGGCCAGTACCTGTTTTCGGGGGTGCCCCATCAACACAAATATACACCAGTTTATGTGCTGATCTCAAATCCCTCTGGTTCAGCTGGGCCTCTTGATTATCTTGTTTACTAAGTAAACTCTTCACATACTACAACGCTACAGCTCTTCTAATGATCCACTGGGCGGGGAACATATATCTACACAACAAGGAAAGAAAGGAGAGAGCGCATGGCCGCCCTAGTGTGATACAGCTTATTAAAACATATGATAAAAGTTCTCAGAAGTTCCACTCACATATGGAAGTAAACACTGAACAAGTGTGAAACGCGTCAGCTATCCTGGTTTATGCTGGTTTTTGTAGTGCCTGTCTTTCTTCAATAAACATACGTTGGATTGGAGTGCGGCTGTCCTCACCATTTTTATTTTCACATATGGAAGTAAGATGGCAGGCTTATTGTCACATACCTGACGGATGAGCCTGACGTGCAGTGGGAAGGCCTTGTGTACAACCCTGGTTCAAGGGTCACTGATGTTGGGAACAGTGGTCACCAGAGCCGGGTGGTGTATGGGTGCCTGGACCATCTTCCGTGCAGCGGAGGACTTCCCCGAGTAGACCAGCAGGTGCAGACAGGAAGCAGGAACAGGAAGGAGGTGTGCACAGCTGTGGAGACACTGGATGTGTGGTCAGACAAGCCAGGTTCGGTAACAGACCATCAATCAGATATAACGACGAGTAGGGGACAGTTAGAAGACCTGCCAGTTTGTTTTGCTGTCTGTGCCCCATAATGCAAATCTCCCATGGAGAAATGGTTAACAGTAGGACAGGAAGTGAGAGGATATCTCTTTAATGGAGCCCAGATATCAGTAAAAAACTGACAGGAGTTCAAATTCATCCCATCCAAAACCAAGAAAAAGGAAAAAGTTTTGACTGGGTTTGCACTTTTTGAATACGTCAGACTCCAGGGGTAATACATTCTACATGCTAATTTCGGTGGTAAATTTTTGGTCTTTTGTGATAGTGTTTTTTTTTTTTTTTTGCAGTTCTAATGTTGGCTTTGGTGTTACCTTCACTGCTGCCTATGCACTAGAAAAATTGTGACAATTTCATTTAGCTTATGATTGCATAAAATGACTGAGAGATTAAAGCGACCTACCACCAATAGCATCTATGAAAATGTGGTAGGTTGCCTTGATCTTTTCAGTAATGTTTCAAAGGTTACCTTGTTTCGTTTGATCTCCTTTATGATTGAAAGCTCAAAATGATGGAAATTGCCACGGACTGTATTGGCAGGATAAGGGCAAGGGAAATTGTATGCCATTGTACATTTTTCAAAGCACACAAATTATTTGTTGCTTGCAGGTGACCATTAGGCAATATGCAAAATATTCAAAAATGGAAACCCAAACTGTTTTCCAACCAATTATGTTCCAAAATGTAATAATTCCCTTTAGATTGTGATTAAGTGCTAGCTATTACATTACATGAAATGTAGAATAAAAGGAAGTTGTTTTAACACCATTTTTGCAAGAGGCCAGCATCCAATAACTGGGGTATTGGGGTTTTCACCCTGTCTGTTGACAGTTCTACCATATTGAACCATTGGGTGGTCACTTTTATCCTGTGAATAAGTCTCTCCGGAGTGAAAAAAGACGTTTGGGCAATCACCCAAAAACCTTCCTGTTATTTCACCCGAGGCTTACTATATTCACATAATGTCTGAGGAATCCTTGCTTGGAAATCTCTTTTCTCGTTGGGCATAATTATCACCAATATTTATCATTTAGACCAGGGGAACATTCAAATTTAGCAGATTGGGATTGGAGTATCCTCACTCTGATCTGCACAGTTGTAGAAAAGATATAGATATCTTTTGAAATTCAGTTATATCCACACATTGAGTGAGCGGATCTCAGCAATTAAAGATTTGATCTCGTTTTGCACATTTTGGAATCCAAGTTGTGAGTTGAGTGCAACATAACAAGGCAGTTAGCCAAACCCTGAATCATGTACATCTTTTATTATGTTGGTTTTGTCACCTATACTGAGCCCTGATTGGACAAACCATGGTTATTTTTTAATTCACTTTATAAATGTTAAATAAAAAATGGCAATTAACCATGAGCTTGTTGCTGATTTCTTGTTAGGGGAGCAATCAAAAAACCTTTCCATCTCCACAAGACACCATGTCTTTTTCCTTAATCCTTAGTGTGTTTGCCAAATTGTAGAAAAAAAAAAGTTTCTTTGTTTAACCCCTTCACTCCTGAGAGCCTCCTTCAGAATCTGTGAGAAACTCCACATTCGTCGACGACGTACAACAGTGCCTTTAACATTGAGCATTAAAGTGCTTTTGTGTTCCTAAAATTCCGGGAGCTCGGAGAAGGGGAAACTCTTGAAACTCATGCACACTTTGTATTCAGCTACAGTTCACATCCCCGAACTTCTCCATTTTGTTTATTGGGAAAGCTTTTTAATTAAAAAGTTTAAGCTCCACTAAGGGTTTGAAAAGGAGCATTGTTTGTTTGAAATTCCAAGAAGTGCAGTCATTATTTGGCTCCTTTTGACGCGCTATGTTCGAACAGGCTAATTACTCAGGGGTGAAGGGGTAAACGGAGCATGGGGCACCAGTTTTTTTTTTTTTTTATGTTTTCGAGCCACTGGAAAGATGCAAGAATCACTTTGTTCATGATATGGTTTAATATAGAAGAGACTGAGCATTAACTGTTGTTTGCAAGTCATCTGTTTACAAGGCTATTCAAGCCTGGGAGGAACAAATAACACCAAGACTTAAAAGGCAGTGTCCATGTTCCCATCTTCTTTGTAACGGCATTGTGTTATGTACAAAACGGAAATAGACCTTGATGTTAAATGGTTATCAACAGATGAGAAAACTTTTTTCTTTTATGATTTGAAGTAATGTTGAGAAGCCCTCAAAAGCATTGACAATTTTTTTGGCCATAAATACTGGGTTATTATTATAAACTGATTGGCTGCATCTGTTGGCAATTGGTTCATTCAACAAATTTGTTGTCTTCGCTGTAAATGAAAACATTGATGGGAATAAGGTAACATATTGGTCTCTTCCATATTAATATCTTAAGGGCCTGGGAAGGGTAAGCAAATACCTTTGCTATAATTTTCTGGAGATCTTAAAAGACCGGACTTAAAGTAGAACTAAACATATTACATGCCCACATTTATCAAGACATCACCGTCTGTGTTTTGTAGCATTGATGTTCTGGCATAACCTTCCGTCTTTTCTTTAAAAAAATAAATAAGGAGCTTAGAAAGTGGTTCACTAGAGTGTTCCTTAAAAGTATGAGAATATCATCTGTGAAATCCAAGGTAACTTTTATTTACAAAGTAATTTATAAAACACAAAGTAAATTTTATTATAGGTTACTTTTTAGTAAAGGTTTGGGGGTATTCTTTAACACCCGTGTTAAATTTTGAAGTGATTAACTAGGCGCCTAAAGACGACACATTTTAAAATTAACTTTTGCTAGCTGGAAGTTACCTTAATAACCGTTGATAAAAAACACAATAAAAATACATACTGAAAGAACTAAGGAAACAAATATTGTCTATTATGCTACGCTACCTGCTTTTTTTCAAATCGAATGTGGCTAAAAGTGTTAACCTAAAACAATTTAGGGCTGTGACCGATGATGGGTTACTATTTTTGAACCATGGCAACGACCAGCAAGCAAAAATTATTTTCTGAACAAAGAGAGGTGCCTTTGGTTTAGTTCTTCTTTAAGACTTATTGCTGGTGGGTTCTTATCTTTCTTTCTGTTTAAAAAAAAAAGTATATTTTTGATTTTGTTTCAGTATTTTTGATTTTAATTGCAGTCAGATGACAATGCCTCTTTACGGCATGACCCTCAAATGTTCCAAGTGCGGAGTTCTGTCCTCGGCAGAAGTGTCGGCCACAGCCACCAGTAATGCCATGTTAGTTTTTTTTTCTAATTTCTGACTTATTTGCTTTCTCATTTTTCTTTTATTTGTATGTTTGTTTGAATTTTCTTTAGTTTCACAACTCATTAATCTTCTTTTATTTTATTTTTTATTTGTTCTAATGTTTGTATGTATTTATTTATTTATTTTGCCCGCTCAGCAGCTACACAATGTCAAATGCTTCTGTTCATTAACATCTATCTTTGGGTTCAGATGATGTTCCAAAAGATCTTCCATTGTATTTCGGCCTCTGCATTTCATACATAAATTTTAAAATTTGGCTACCGATTGTGAAATTAAGAAATCTATGGATCAATTACTTACAGATGTTTGGTTTTAGAGTAACTGCCACAGAATTCCTTTGTTATGGTGCCCGTATGGTCAATGGCAGCTCTTGGGACTTCCTAGGTTGAAAATGTCATAGGGCTTTCATGCTGTCTTCAAGGCTCATTGGACGTTTTTAGCATCATAGTGGCTAACTTTTTATTTTATTTTGTACTACAAAAATCTTTCTCCATCTTTTCTGTTTATTCATCTTTATGGTGTACAGTGTTGGCAGTGATTGTGAATATGTTGGCTTTCCATGCGTGTGAATGTCAAAGGATGTACATAAACCACCACAAAATAATATCTCCTCTTAGGACAGTCAAAGTTGTAGTCAAGTTTTTTTTTCTTTCTTAGAATAGTTGAAAGTAATTCTATACCATCTAAAAAGTTAGAAAGATTCATTTAAAAACAGCTCTAGAGATAAGTCATTATTGTTACTATTAGTTTTAAAGTCTTATGTAGAATAGTGGAAGTTTAGTGTCCATTTTAGGCTCTTGGTTTAATTAACATAATTTTTTTTTTTAATAAAAATTCCCAAAAATGAAAGTTAAATTCACGGTTGTGCATATTAAATTCAGGTATATCTTATTTATTGACATTTAAGTAATTTATAATATTAAAAAAAGTGGTAGTTAATTTAATCTAAATGTCTGGTTAAAAATAAATCCTAATATGGAATAATTGTAACATAATTCCTACTATCTAGTTGTTACTTTAATAACACTGATACCGGCTTGTCTTCATAAAGTCTTAAGAGTTTAATTAGAACACCCTAAAAGGTTTATATGAGGGTTCTACAAAAAGTTTCCACACTTTTTTAGATTTAATAAAGTCAATAAAAAAAATGTGTGGACACTTTTTGAAGATCCCCTCAGCAAGTTCCTTTTTTCGTTTTCTGCTCTATTTTTCCACTATTTTTCTAAGAACAGAGAAATTGATATTAACATAGTCTAAAAGGCGAAGTGATTTGCTCGATGCTTAGGAAAATTGTGAATAAATGAAAGGACTAAAGTCATAGGATAAATTATATTTTTAAATATTCATAAGTTTATATATAAAAAAAAAAAAAAAACAACAGAAAATGTATTCTACATTTTGTGTCTCAGTGAACTTTTTTTATGTATTTTTTTTTTTTTTAGTAATTTTTATTTAGCACAAAAAAAAATGGAGCTGCTTACTGCCCTGTGGATGTCTTTGTTGGGGTAGCATTCTGTCAGCGTCTTATATTCTCAGAATTTTGATTATGCTTTTTTATGAAGTGGTGTTGTTTTTTACAGCGCTCTTCAGTTGGATAGTACAAACAAACAGAAACCTGTAGCTGAAGTGCATACTAAGTGCAAGCCTAATCGATGCAGAAGGTATGCGTTCTCTGAATGCAAGGGCTTGTGACGTGAATGAACAAATGTGCGTCTATGTGTAAGGGCAGCCCTAATGGTCTCTATAGAGTACATTGTACATTTATAGTAGGATACAAGATATGTACCCTTCCCCCTCTTCTAGGAGCTGGTGGTCTCTTATTAAAAATGTGTAGGTGTACTTAAAAAATCTGTCAACCAGTGCTGGGACAAGGTCATCTAGAGCCCAAGGCGAACATGCCAAACTGTGTCCCTTCTCCAAGATGTATGAGCATTATGAGTTAGCAAACCCCCCCCCCCCGAAAAAAATGGAGCTCTTTTCTGCTTGTTTATCCCCTAGGCATAAATCCCCCCTCCTCCTGTACAAATCACACCCCCAGCACAAATCCTCTACCCCTCATATTTCCCCTCCGAGTACACATTTCCCCCCTACTCAAAATCCCATCCCCCAATTTCCCCTCCTAGCAGAAAAACTAGGAGGGGAGCACAACCCCCCTCCCCTCTACCATGTCATCTCTTCTAGCACAAACCCCCCCAATTCCACCCTTCTAGTACATATCCTCTTCCTCCATTCCCCCTCCCAACACAAATCCCCCCTAAATCAGCACTCCTAACACCCCCCAAATTTTTCCTCTGACTACACATCTTTCCCTCCTCCAAGCACAAACTCCCCCCCCCGCCCAAAAAAAAACAAATTTCCGCTCAAAATTAAAGCACAAATACCCTTGAATCATCCCTACTAGCACAAGCCCCCCTCCCCAAAAAAAGAAAGAAAATCCCCTCCTAGCACAATTTCCCTCCGCCTCTACCATATCACCTCTTCTAGCACAAACCCCCTTCCTCCATTCCCCCTCCCAGCACAAATTCTTCTAAATCACCACTCCTAACACATTCCCCCCAAATTTCCCCTCCGAGTACACATCTTTCCCCCCACTCAAATTCCCCCCCAATTCCCCCCCTAGCACAAATACCCCCATTCATCTCTACTAGCAAACCCCCCCCCTCAAAAAATAAAATCCCCTTCTAGCACAATTCCTCTCAAAACTGTACCATATCACCTGTTCTAGCACAAACCCCCCCTCCCCCTCCAACTCCATCCTTACTAGCACAAATCCTTTTTCTCCGTTCCCCCTCCCAACACAAATCTCCCTAAATCACCACTCCTAACACATCCTCCCCAATTTCCCCTCCTGGAACAATTCTTACCACTTGCTGTACTCCAGATTCCTTCTTCCGAGACAAATCCCTAGTCTCCTCACAGCGCCAACCCCCGCCCTAACCACTACTACCACATGGTACCACAGTGCCCAGGGCAGCCTCCCCTAGTGTCCACCCCTTGTCTTGGCCCTGCTGGCAACAGGCACCAGTCTATTTACCCAGCCATTAATTCCCACCAGTCTATTTACCCAGCCATTAATTCTGTAGAACAGTAGAAGGTGGCAGTTTAGCTTCCTATGGATACTTAGTTGTCCACATTATCACAATCTTCTCTAATTTTCTATACAAAATTAGCACATTATTATTCTTTAATTTAAATCTAAAAATATATACAGTGGGTACGGAAAGTATTCAGACCCCCTTAAATTTTTCACTCTTTGTTATATTGCAGCCATTTGCTAAAGTCATTTAAGTTCATTTTTTTTCTCATTAATGTACACACAGCACTCCATAATGTACACACAGCACCCCATATTGACAGAAAAACACAGAATTGTTGACATTTTTGCAGATTTATTAAAAAAGAAAAACTGAAATATCACATGGTCCTAAGTATTCAGACCCTTTGCTGTGACACTCATATATATAACTCAGGTGCTGTCCATTTCTTCTGATCATCCTTGAGATGGTTCTACACCTTCATTTGAGTCCAGCTGTGTTTGATTATACTGATTGGACTTGATTAGGAAAGCCACACACCTTATAGCTCACAGTGCATGTCAGAGCAAATAAGAATCATGAGGTCAAAGGAACTGCCTGAAGAGCTCAGAGACAGAATTGTGGCAAGGCACAGACCTGGCCAAGGTTACAAAAAAATTCTACTGCACTTAAGGTTCCTAAGAGCACAGTGGCCTCCATAATCCTTAAATGGAAGACGTTTGGGACGACCAGAACCCTTCCTAGAGCTGGCCGTCCAGCCAAACTGAGCTATCGGGGGAGAAGAGCCTTGGTGAGAGAGGTAAAGAAGAACCCAAAGATCACTGTGGCTGAGCTCCAGAGATGCAGTCGGGAGATGGGAGAAAGTTGTAGAAAGTCAACCATCACTGCAGCCCTCCACCAGTCAGGGCTTTATGGCAGAGGGGTCCGACGGAAGCCTCTCCTCTGTGCAAGACACACGGAAGCCACATGGAGTTTGCTAAAAATACACCTGAAGGACTCCAAGATGGTGATAAATAAGATTCTCTGGTCTGATGAGACCAACATAGAACGTTTTGGCCTTAATTCTAAGCGGTATGTGTGGAGAAAACCAGGCACTGCTCATCACCTGTCTAATACAGTCCCAACAGTGAAGCATGGTGGTGGCAGCATCATGCTGTGAGGGTGTTTTTCAGCTGCAGGGACAGGACAACTGGTTGCAATCGAGGGAAAGATGAATGCAGCCAAGTACTGGGATATCCTGGAGGAAAACCTTCTCCAGAGTGCTCAGGACCTCAGACTGGGCCGAAGGTTTACCATCCAACAAGACAATGACCCTAAGCACACAGCTAAAATAAGGAAGGAGCGGCTTCACAACAACTCTGTGACTGTTCTTGAATGGCCCAGCCAGAGCCCTGACTTAAACCCAATTGAGCATCTCTGGAGAGACCTAAAAATGGCCGTCCACCAACGTTTACCATCCAACCTGACAGAACTGGAGAGGATCTGCAAGGAGGAATGGCAGAGGATCCCCAAATCCAGGTGTGAAAGACTTGTTGCATCTTTCCCAAAAAGACTCATCAAAAGGGTGCAAATACTAAATACTGAGCAAAGGGTCTGAATACTTACCATATTTTCCAGCGTATAAGACGACTTTTTAACCCATAGAAATCTTCTCAAAAGTCGGGGGTCGTCTTATATGCCGGGACCTGACATGTAGAATCTCAGTCAGTCCGCGGCCGTCCATTTTTCAAAAGCTGCGCCTCCTCCTCGTGCTGTTCCGTGATAGGCGGAAAACTAATTTTCCCAGCAGAGCCTCTGTTCAGTGTTCCGCCTATCATGGATGCCCTCTCGTACTTGGCCTCGAATGAGAGGGCATCTGTGATAGGCGGAACACTGAACACAGTGTCTGCTGGGAAGCTGAGTGTTCCGCCTATCACAGAACAGCACGGCTTTTGAAAAATGGACGGCCGCGGTCTGACTTTTGAAAAGGAGGAGGCGCAGCTTTTGAAAAATGGACGGCCGCGGTCTGACTGAGATTCTACATGTCAGGGATAAGGTATGGGATAGTCAAGGCATGCAATGGAACAGTGAGGTATACAATGGCACAGTGAGGTATGCAATGGAACAGTGAGGTATGCAATGGGCACAGTGAGGTATGCAATGAGCACAGTGAGGTACAGTAGGTGCCGCCGACATTGTATATTCATCGCGATCCTATCGCGGAGATTCTCGGCGACAGGGGTGCCGACATCTCGGCGACAGGGTGGCGACACATGTCGCGCTCGCTGCAATAGCGAGGAGACGCGGCACTGTATTGAGCGGGGATCCGACGTGGATTCCCGCCAATACCAGGCACTGTGTTTGGTATGAATCCTGAGCGGGAACTCCACGCCAATTTTTAAAGAAAAAAACGGCGTGGGTTCCCCCTCCAGGAGCATACCAGGCCCTTGGGCCTGGTCTGGATTTGAAGGGGAACCCTACGCCGAAAAAACAGCGTGAGGGTCCCCCTCAAAATCCAAACCAGACCCTTATCCGAGCACACAACCTGGCAGGCCGCAGGGGAAGAGGGGGGGGACGAGAGAGCGCCCCCTCCCTCCTGAACCATACCAGGCCGCATGCCCTTAACATGGGGGGTTTGGTGCTCTGGGGCAGGGGAGCGACCTGCGGCCCCCCCATCCCAGAGCACCCTGCCCCCATGTTGATGAGGACAGGGCCTCTTCCCGACAACCCTGGCCGTAGGTTGTCGGGGTCTGCGGGCGGGGGGCTAATCGGAATCCGGGAGCCCCCTTTAATAAGGGGGCCCCAGATCCCGGCCCCCCACCCTATGTGAATGAGTATGGGGTACATCGTACCCCTACCCATTCACCTGGTGGAAAAAAATGGCAATAAAAACACAACACAGTTTTTTAAAGTATTTTATTGCACAGCTCCGGGGGTCTCTTCCGTCTTCGGGGGTCTCCGGTTCTTTCTTCCGCCGGGCCTCCGCTATCTTCTTGCAGCTCTTTTGCTAGCGGAGGCCCAGTCTTCCCCGTCGTCTCGTCCGGCTCTCCGTTGTCCTTCTGCCGGCCCCTCCACTAACTTCTTGCAGCTCTTTTGCTAGTGATGGGGCCGGTCTTCCCGTCGTCGGCGTCTTCTTCCCTCTTTTCCTCCTCGATGTTGACACGTCGCTTCCTCCCGCTCTAATGCTGGGTGTTGCGGTGCGCGCCGATTGATATAGGCTTCTCATGGCATCACAGTCACATGCTCCCATGACATCACAGTCACATGCTCCGGGGTCTCTGCGGACCGAAGATTTAGCATTACTGCGAGAGGAAGCGACAAGTCAACATCGAGGAGGAGAAGAGGGAAGAAGATGCAGACGGCGACGACGGAGAAGACCGGCCCCTCCACTAGCAAAAGAGCTGCAAGAAGGTAGTGGAGGGGCCGGCAGAAGGACAACGGAGAGCCGGACGAGATGACGGTGAAGACCGGGCCTCCGCTAGCAAAAGAGCTGCAAGAAGATAGCGGAGGCCCGGCGGAAGAAAGAACCGGAGAGCGGGAGAAGAACCGGAGACCCCCGAAGACGGAAGAGACCCCTGGAGCTGTGCAATAAAATACTTTAAAAAACTGTGTTGTGTTTTTATTGTCATTTTTTCCACCAGGTGAATGGGTAGGGGTACGATGTACCCCATACTCATTCACATAGGGTGGGGGGCCGGGATCTGGGGGCCCCCTTATTAAAGGGGGCTCCCGGATTCCGATAAGCCCCCCGCCCGCAGACCCCGACAACCAACGGCCAGGGTTGTCGGGAAGAGGCCCTGTCCTCATCAACATGGGGGCAGGGTGATCTGGGGTGGGGGGGCCGCAGGTCGCCCCCCTGCCCCAGAGCACCAAACCCCCCATGTTGAGGGCATGCGTCCTGGTACGGTTCAGGAGGGAGGGGGGTTGCATGCTCGGATAAGGGTCTGGTTTGGATTTTGAGGGGGACCCCCATGCCGTTTTTTCGGCGTAGGGTTCCCCTTTAAATCCAGACCAGACCCAAGGGCCTGGTATGCCCCTGGAGGGGGAACCCACGCCGTTTTTTTCTTTAAAAATTGGCGTGGAGTTCCCGCTCAGGATTCATACCAAACACAGTGCCTGGTATTGGCGGGAATCCACGTCGGATCCCCGTCTATCGGCAATGCGTGTCGCTCATCGGGAAAGGAACATTTTCCCTTTCCCGATGACGAGACAGCTCGGCGCTGGCTCTCGCGACGGAGCTTATAGGGTGTCAATCTCGCCGCTAGAAGCGGCGAGATTGACACAATATCGGCGGCACCTACTGTATGCAATGGGCACAGTGAGGTATGCAATGGCACAGTGAAGTATGCAATAGAACAGTGAGGTATGCAATAGCACAGTGAGGCATGTAATGGCACAGTGAGGTATGCAATGGCACAGTGAGGCATGTAATGGCACAGTGAGTGAGGTGAGGCATGGCTAGTCGGAAGGGGGACGTCTTATACAACAAGTATATCTCAAAACCAAAATTTTAGCTGGAAAATTAGGGGGTCGTCTTATACGCCGGCAAATACGGTAGAACCATGTGATATTTCCGTTTTTCTTTTTTAATAAATCTGAAAAATGTCAACAATTCTGTGTTTTTCTGTCAATATGGGGTGATGTGTGTACATTAATGAGGAAAAAATGAACTTAAATGATTTTAGCAAATGGCTGCAATATAACAAAGAGTGAAAAATTTAAGGGGGTCTGAATACTTTCCGTACCCACTGTATATATTTTTTGTTCTTAAGTGAATCCTAGTTTCTTTTCATGAATGGTATCAAATTTATTGTAAAGAAACTAAGATTTTTTTTAAACAATTGTTTTTTACTTCTTCCTAACTCTTAATAGATATTGTAGACATTGTTGTTTTAATTTGGTTAACTTTCATTTAAATTTAATTTAAATAAATTTGGTCAGTTAAGACATGAAGAAATTAAAATTATATATATA